>CAWUFW010014325.1:0-419895 GCA_963921515.1 Calotriton arnoldi
CACACTTACCTTTTGGTCACTGTGATGATGGGGTTTGGACCCCATTGCCACATTGTTCAAAGTGTGCTTCAGCTATGGACCCCACACTCACATTTTGGTCACTGTGATGATGGGGGTTTGGACCCCATTGCCACAATGTTCGAAATGTGCTTCAGCTATGGACCCCACACTTACCTTTTGGTCACTGTGATGATGGGGGTTTGGACCCCATTGCCACAATGTTCAAAATGTGCTTTAGCTATGGACCCCACACTTACATTTTGGTCACTGTGATGATGGGGTTTGGACCCCATTGCCACAATGGTCATGGCCTGCTTAGCATTGTGGGTGCCACACACATATATGTGTGGCACATGTGCTAGGGGGTCACATTGTATGTTCAAAGTCATGTTCGGTGTTGTAGGCATTTGACACAGTCTACACACGCTTGTCATGGTGTTGGGGGGATGTCTTCTTCTTGCATTCCCTAGGTTGTGGTGTGCTGGTTGTGTCATGCATTGTCCATCCTATGAGTGGGGGTGGTAGTAGTGGTAGGCATCCAGCCCCCTGGCTAAGGGTGGTGGTAGGCATCCAGCCCCCCTGGGTGAGGGTGGTAGTAGTGGTAGGCATCCAGCCCCCTGGGTGAGGGTGGTAGTAGTGGTAGGCATCCTGCCCCCTGGGTAAGGGTGGTAGTAGTGGTAGGCATCCTGCCCCCTGGGTGAGGGTGGTAGTAGTGGTAGGCATCCTGCCCCCTGTCTAAGGGTGGTAGTAGTGGTAGGCATCCTGCCCCCCTGGGTGAGGGTGGTAGTAGTGGTAGGCATCCTGCCCCCCTGGCTAAGGGTGGTAGTAGTGGTAGGCATCCTGCTCCCCCTGGGTGAGGGTGGTAGTAGTGGTAGGCATCCTGCCCCCCTGGCTAAGGGTGGTAGTAGTGGTAAGCATCCTGCCCCTGGCTAAGGGTGGTAGTAGTGGTAGGCATCCTGCCCCCTGGCTAAGGGTGGTAGTAGTGGTAGGCATCCTGCCCCCTGGCTAAGGGTGGTAGTAGTGGTAGGCATCCTGCCCCCCTGGGTGAGGGTGGTAGTAGTGGTGGGCATCCTGCCCCCTGGGTGAGGGTGGTAGTAGTGGTAGGCATCCTGCCCCCTGGCTAAGGGTGGTAGTAGTGGTAGGCATCCTGCCCCCTGGGTGAGGGTGGTAGTAGTGGTAAGCATCCTGCCCCCTGGCTAAGGGTGGTAGTAGTGGTAGGCATCCTGCCCCCTGGGTGAGGGTGGTAGTAGTGGTGGGCATCCTGCCCCCCTGGGTGAGGGTGGTAGTAGTGGTGGGCATCCTGCCCCCTGGGTGAGGGTGGTAGTAGTGGTAGGCATCCTGCCCCCTGGGTGAGGGTGGTAGTAGTGGTAAGCATCCTGCCCCCTGGCTAAGGGTGGTAGTAGTGGTAGGCATCCTGCCCCCCTGGGTGAGGGTGGTAGTAGTGGTGGGCATCCTGCCCCCTGGGTGAGGGTGGTAGTAGTGGTGGGCATCCTGCCCCCTGGGTGAGGGTGGTAGTAGTGGTAGGCATCCTGCCCCCCTGGCTAAGGGTGGTAGTGGTAGGCATCCTGCCCCCCTGGCTAAGGGTGGTAGTAGTGGTAGGCATCCTGCCCCCTGGGTGAGGGTGGTAGTAGTGGTAGGCATCCTGCCCCCCTGGCTAAGGGTGGTAGTAGTGGTAGGCATCCTGCCCCCCTGGGTGAGGGTGGTAGTAGTGGTAGGCATCCTGCCCCCTGGCTAAGGGTGGTAGTAGTGGTAGGCATCCTGCCCCCTGGGTGAGGGTGGTAGTAGTGGTAGGCATCCTGCCCCCCTGGCTAAGGGTGGTAGTAGTGGTAAGCATCCTGCCCCCTGGCTAAGGGTGGTAGTAGTGGTAGGCATCCTGCCCCTGGCTAAGGGTGGTAGTAGTGGTAGGCATCCTGCCCCCTGGCTAAGGGTGGTAGTAGTGGTAGGCATCCTGCCCCCCTGGGTGAGGGTGGTAGTAGTGGTGGGCATCCTGCCCCCTGGGTGAGGGTGGTAGTAGTGGTAGGCATCCTGCCCCCCTGGCTAAGGGTGGTAGTAGTGGTAGGCATCCTGCCCCCCTGGGTGAGGGTGGTAGTAGTGGTAAGCATCCTGCCCCCTGGCTAAGGGTGGTAGTAGTGGTAGGCATCCTGCCCCCCTGGGTGAGGGTGGTAGTAGTGGTGGGCATCCTGCCCCCTGGGTGAGGGTGGTAGTAGTGGTGGGCATCCTGCCCCCTGGGTGAGGGTGGTAGTAGTGGTAGGCATCCTGCCCCCCTGGGTGAGGGTGGTAGTAGTGGTAAGCATCCTGCCCCCTGGCTAAGGGTGGTAGTAGTGGTAGGCATCCTGCCCCCTGGGTGAGGGTGGTAGTAGTGGTGGGCATCCTGCCCCCTGGGTGAGGGTGGTAGTAGTGGTGGGCATCCTGCCCCCCTGGGTGAGGGTGGTAGTAGTGGTAGGCATCCTGCCCCCTGGCTAAGGGTGGTAGTGGTAGGCATCCTGCCCCCCTGGCTAAGGGTGGTAGTAGTGGTAGGCATCCTGCCCCCTGGGTGAGGGTGGTAGTAGTGGTAGGCATCCTGCCCCCTGGCTAAGGGTGGTAGTAGTGGTAGGCATCCTGCCCCCCCTGGGTAAGGGAGATAGTAGTGGTAGGCATCCTGCCCCCTCTGGCTAAGGGTGGTAGTAGTGGTAGGCATCCTGCCCCCCTGGCTAAGGGTGGTAGTAGTGGTAGGCATCCTGCCCCCCTGGGTGAGGGTGGTAGTAGTGGTAGGCATCCTGCCCCCTGGCTAAGGGTGGTAGTAGTGGTAGGCATCCTGCCCCCTGGGTGAGGGTGGTAGTAGTGGTGGGCATCCTGCCCCCTAGGTGAGGGTGGTAGTAGTGGTAGGCATCCTGCCCCCCTGGCTAAGGGTGGTAGTAGTGGTAGGCATCCTGCCCCCCTGGCTAAGGGTGGTAGTAGTGGTAGGCATCCTGCCCCCCTGGGTGAGGGTGGTAGTAGTGGTAGGCATCCTGCCCCCCTGGCTAAGGGTGGTAGTAGTGGTAGGCATCCTGCCCCCCTGGGTGAGGGTGGTAGTAGAGGTAGGCATCCTGCCCCCTGGCTAAGGGTGGTAGTAGTGGTAGGCATCCTGCCCCCTGGCTAAGGGTGGTAGTAGTGGTAGGCATCCTGCCCCCTGGGTGAGGGTGGTATTAGTGGTAGGCATCCTGCCCCCCTGGGTAAGGTTGGTAGTAGTGGTAGGCATCGTGCCCCCTGGGTGAGGGTGGTAGTAGTGGTGGGCATCCTGCCCCCTGGCTAAGGCTGGTAGTAGTGGTAGGCATCCTGCCCCCTGGGTGAGGGTGGTAGTAGTGGTAAGCATCCTGCCCCCTGGCTAAGGGTGGTAGTAGTGGTAGGCATCCTGCCCCCTGGGTGAGGGTGGTAGTAGTGGTGGGCATCCTGCCCCCTGGGTGAGGGTGGTAGTAGTGGTGGGCATCCTGCCCCCTGGGTGAGGGTGGTAGTAGTGGTAGGCATCCTGCCCCCTGGGTGAGGGTGGTAGTAGTGGTAAGCATCCTGCCCCCTGGCTAAGGGTGGTAGTAGTGGTAGGCATCCTGCCCCCCTGGGTGAGGGTGGTAGTAGTGGTGGGCATCCTGCCCCCCTGGGTGAGGGTGGTAGTAGTGGTGGGCATCCTGCCCCCTGGGTGAGGGTGGTAGTAGTGGTAGGCATCCTGATCCCCCTGGCTAAGGGTGGTAGTAGTGGTAGGGCATCCTGCCCCCCTGGGTGAGGGTGGTAGTAGTGGTAGGCATCCTGCCCCCCTGGCTAAGGGTGGTAGTAGTGGTAAGCATCCTGCCCCCTGGCTAAGGGTGGTAGTAGTGGTAGGCATCCTGCCCCCCTGGGTGAGGGTGGTAGTAGTGGTGGGCATCCTGCCCCCCTGGGTGAGGGTGGTAGTAGTGGTGGGCATCCTGCCCCCTGGGTGAGGGTGGTAGTAGTGGTAGGCATCCTGCCCCCTGGCTAAGGGTGGTAGTAGTGGTAGGCATCCTGCCCCCTGGCTAAGGGTGGTAGTAGTGGTAGACATCCTGCCCCCCTGGGTGAGGGTGGTAGTAGTGGTGGGCATCCTGCCCCCTGGGTGAGGGTGGTAGTAGTGGTAGGCATCCTGCCCCCTGGGTGAGGGTGGTAGTAGTGGTAAGCATCCTACCCCCTGGCTAAGGGTGGTAGTAGTGGTAGGCATCCTGCCCCCTGGGTGAGGGTGGTAGTAGTGGTAGGCATCCTGCCCCCTGGGTGAGGGTGGTAGTAGTGGTAAGCATCCTGCCCCCTGGCTAAGGGTGGTAGTAGTGGTAGGCATCCTGCCCCCCTGGGTTAGGGTGGTAGTAGTGGTGGGCATCCTGCCCCCTGGGTGAGGGTGGTAGTAGTGGTAGGCATCCTGCCCCCTGGGTGAGGGTGGTAGTGGTGGTAGGCATCATGCCACCCCTGGGTAGGGGTGGTGGTGCGCATTCAGGCCCCTGTGTGCATATGTGGCATTGGTGATGGGCATCCCGCCCCTATGGTGCTGCTGTTGCTGGTGTAAGTATATTCTGCATCCCTGTGTGTGTGTGTGATGTGTCGTGTACGTGTTGTATGTGTTTTGTGGTTGGTGTTTGGCTTACCTTCTGCGCCGTACGCGTCCGTGCCTGTTCCGGTAGTAAATGTAGAATATTGGTATGATCGGGACGAAGGGATTCATGGTTGGTTCGTGTCGTTCGTCCTTCTCGTTGCTTGCGTCGTCCTCGTCGCTTCGCGTCGTCCTCGTCGCTTCGCCTCGTCCTCATCGCTTCGCGTCGTCCTCGTCGCTGCCGTGTTCGTCTCGGAGCCGTGGATCGTGTAGTGGCGCGAATCGGAGCTTATGTGCGCCTCTCCCGGATGCTTTGACGTGCCGTGCGTAGCGACGGGTTCGGCGCGTACGGAAAGCGCATCGTATTTGTCCGGCCGGACGGGGCTGCAATTTTCCTTCCGTGCGACTCGATTCGGCGTTTCCGGATTCGCCTCGGTCGGAGAATAGGACCTGGTTTGGGTGAGTACGGCTCGGCCGGATTCTTTGCTGTTGTGCGCATCGTACTTGCTCGTTCGGTGTGCTGTACGGATCGGTCGGGAAACAGGCTTTCGCATGGCTTTTTTCCCGACCGAATGGTATTGGGTGCGCCTCCGACCGAGATCGGAATTGGCCCCTATGTATTGTACTGTACACACTATGTACACACTATGTTTCCAAAAATAGGTAAAGCTCTCTGTATATGAGCCCTAAATCGAATTTTGCAAGCATTCTGAGTCTCAGACACTGTTGCATATTGTTGCCAGACTGCCTCTACACATTGTTGATTCTTCATCAAGACAATAATATGCAGAATTTGGCAGCTAAATAGAATATTGCATGCAGAATTTGGCAGCTAAATAGAATATTGTATGTTGCTGTTGGTGTAGGCATTTTATAATTCCTCAAATGTTCCGGTAGCGGTGGAGATTATTATAACAAATTAGATCATGTATGAAACAACTGCCACAAATGTGGTAAAAATCTGTTGAGTCTGTTGTTTGTCTTCCTCAGGGAAACGGCTGCTTGAACTTGATTGTCCAACTTTCAATGGTTCATGAGCTTCTAAATCTTGTGCCTAGCACTTGATATGAGAGCACCCCAGTGTGTAATGTTCCCTCCATTTTATCGCTGAAAATCATTTTCTCTAATTTTCTTGAAAATAAGGATTGTCATATGGCTTTTAAGGACTGAAAAGAGGGTAGCTAAGTGTTCAAGGGTCGACATACATAACCCCAAAATGAGTAAATGAGTCATCGTTGTGCAGGGAAGACCTGCATGTAGAAACAAGTGCTATGTGAATACTTTTGCACATAAACATAGAGCTTACTAAGAAGGACGGCTCTTTGAATAGCCTATTTATCACCAACCCATCCTTTGCTCTGACCGCCGTGGATTCAAAACCTAGCAAAGGAAAGAAAAGTTGCTATCATGTTTTCCTTTTTCATCCCCATTATTTTCTACTTATTAACTTTTGCTTCAGATGAATTTAAATGAGGTTTCATTTTTTGCCATGTTTATTTTTTCTGCCTCTGACACCAAAGGTTTGATGACCAAAAGTGCTTTAATAGACTGAATCTAGTAAAAGTATGTACTGGTGATAGAGTGTGTGAGGTGGGTTGAAACACGCTGTGGAATCAAGGTAAGCACTATGGGGCAGATTTACAATGAAAGTGACTCAGTGCATTCCGCAAGCCATTTGGCTGCGCCGGACTGAGTCACTTTCAAAGCACAGGGATGCAACATATTTACAACAATATGTTGCATCTCTGTTCTTCCCCCTGTGCTGGCGCACAAACTGCAGCCATGCGCAGGCACCCTTGCACCATGGTGCAAGGATGCCTGCGTCGTGGGGAGATTGTTTTTGTGCAGGAAGGGGCTCCTTCCTGCACAAAAACAATCACTACAGGCATTTTTCTCTTTCAATGCGTGCTGCAGAATGCAGCACGCATTGAAAGAGAGAAAAACGAGGAGAAATGAAAACATTTCTCCTCGTTGCGTTCTCCTACGCCTCCCTGAGGAGGCGTAGGATTCACACGCATTTCCAGATTTACGATTCCTCGTAAATCTGGAAATGTGTATCGTTCCATGGGTGTTGCGTGGGAACACCCACAGCAACACCCATGGAACGCCCCTTTCACGCAAAGTGCTGCGTGTAAAGGGGCCATATTTATAAGGACAGGAAAAGCCACGCAGGGTGGCGTTTCCTGTCCTTGTAAATATGGAGCAGTAGGATACGCCATCAGCACGTCACAAAAAGTGATGTACGGGTGGAGCAGGGGGCTTGTAAATCTGCCCCTATGGGCCTCATTTATGAGACTCCTTGCGCCTCCGGAACGTCACTTTTTTTGACGTTCCGTGGCGCAGAAGCCTGCGTGATATTTATCAGGTAGCACTAAGCCACTTTTTTTGGCTTAATGCTGCCTGATAAATATCAGTCCCTTTAACGCAGTGTTCTGCTTTAAAGGGGCGTGCAATGGGTGTTGCTGGGGGCGTTCCCAGCAACATCCATGGCCTGTTGACACTGCCCCAGATTTACGAGAAATCGTAAATCTGAGGCAGCGCCAAAAGCTTACGCGTAAGGGAGGCACAACGAGGAGAAATATCATTATTTCTCCTCGTTTTTCCTTTTTCTTTGTGTGCTGCATTCTGTAGCACACATAGAAAGAGGAAGAAGTCTCTTGTGATTATTTTTGTACAGAAAGGTTTCCCTTCCTGTACAAAAATAATCATCCCCGCAACGCAGGCACCCTTGCACCATGGTACAAAGGTGCCTGCGTTGGCGCACGGCAGCCCATTGTGCGCCGGTGCAGGGGAAAAGGACAGGAATGCGCTGTATCTTATAGATACGGCGCATTCCTGCCCTTTTCTTTTGCCGTAAGGAAGCGCAGCAGGAAGGCCTGCTGCGCTGCCCTACGGCAAAACCTCATAAATGAGGCCCTATGTGTCTCTAAGTACAACGTATTCTGCAGTTGTAAACCCTGTGAATCACAGTATCACATGGTTTGTGACAGCAATATAGCGTTTTTCTATTTACAATGCCCTTTTACAAGTCAGAAAAGTCTTTTTATTTGCTAAAAGGACTTGTGCATCCCTGTCCGAATTACAAATAGGAGGGAGCAAGAATGGGGTGTCCTTCTCCTTTCTGCATTTCAGAGAGGAATGAATCAATGGTTTGTATTGAACCCAGCCAAGCTGGAAAATCTATACATAATGCATCGCTGAAGTTTACTTTTTTGTAGAGCACAATAGTATTAGGCTGCAGAAGAACACTTAGACCATTTATCATGGATACCCTAACTGTAATTTATTTCATTTCAAGTTTATTTTCTTTGCATAGGTACTTAAAACCATTGCAATAATAACACCAGCAATAAAAAAATTGAATACACAAGTAATACCGTGTTACACATATGTTAAGGTAAAATCTTTCTCATATGTTAGGATAAAAACGTTCTCATATACTGAAACCAGTTAAAATTACTTAAAAGAGTATTGTGATAATTATGCTACAATAAAACCATTAAATGACAATATTAAAATATATTTAGCATGTGCAACAAGTAGAAATCTTTTCTGTTATTGGAGTGCCAGTGAGAGAGTGCAGGAGGTGTCGAGTGAGCACTTGAGGGAACGGAAGTAAGTACAAAGGTTCGAAAGCAGAAAGTGCTGTGTGCAAATGCCAAGACTAAAAGTCAGGGGGGACCTGGTTGGAGGCAGCTACGCATAAAATGGGAACCAGAAACCCTTGCCCGACTTGAGTTCAATACCCATGTCCAAAAAGTACTGGAGATCAAAAAGTGATCTGTGCAAAAAACAGGGATTGGGAATTGGGCAGGTCTTAATTGGGGGCTGCTTCACCTGGAGTGGTGGCCAGAGACCCTCGCCCAACATTCCAGCTCCGAGCCCAAGTACAGACGGTGCTAAGTGCTGAGAACAGCAGTAGTTCGTAGGTGTAAGGTGCCAAGAGATAGAGTCTTCTCAGCAAATTGTATCCTTTGGCAATTTCCTACGCACCATTGTGAGGATTTCTAGCAGTCCACATTTCAGCTGTGGATTGTCAGAGGTGAAGCAAACCAACACTGCCTGTCTCTGTGAACTAATACCTCTTTGGTTAAACTGAGCTTTCAGCATTTGTCTTCTTTCCTCCAGCAGCTCTTCACAGGTGCCTAGCAGGTGTGTTATATCCTCAGTGTCTGTACCACACAAGCAGCATAAATTTGGTATGGATTCTCCCAGCCAATGGGTAAAATGGGACATACATGGCAGTAGCCCCAGACAATATTTCAGGAAATGCTCTTTGATGGATCTAGGAAAGCCTAGACTGAAGTATTTCTGGGGTGCTGGTGCAGTGTAGGTGTTTAATGACATCCAGGTGTGTGCTCTGGCTAAGAATGCCACCTGGTCTTCTACCAGAGAAAAGAATTTAATTGATTTCCTACTGATTTTTTGAACACAGAGTGGGTGGTTGGGGTTTCTCATAACTGGGACGACCTGGTCCTGGCCAGGGATTCCTTCAAATATGCTTTCCTTTCTATAGTGTCCCTTTGTTGCACAAAGTTGCCTGCTTTGTCAATGATCACCCCAAAGTATTTGTAGCCTGTAGCTGACTGAATTCATGTCTTTCCCGAGAACCATGCTGGTTGATTTGTCCTGCTGCTGCCAATCGCCATATCATGTGTTTTGTTAAAATTGATGGTCAATCCTTTTTTATCCGAATATTCCTGGGTTGTGTGGAGAAGGCGCTGTAAGCCTACTTTAGTATAACTGACTAGAACTACATTATCTGGGTACATGAGGCTTGACAGCGCCAAGTCCCCTAGCCCTGGGGCATGGGAGTTGCAGGCGTTAAGTGCCAGCATCAGGGCAGCTAAGAACAGATTGAACAGAGTGGGAGCCAGAACACACCCCTAATTTAACCATGTTGGAATTCTCCTTGAGAGGTGAGTTCCTCCTCCCAGTTTCACCTGCACCCATGTATCTCTGTGAAGAGCGATTAGCAGGTCCAAGAGAGTCCAGGGAATGCCCCAGCGTGCCAGTTTGCTCCTGAGCCTGGTCCTATCCACTTGGGCAAATGCTGCCTTGTAATCGATGAAGCATAGATGAAGGGGTTGTTTTGAGGCTTTCGCCTTGTCTCTATATATGATATGGCCATGATGTTACTTGTCGTACCAGAGGTTTTTGAAATTCCGGTTTGTTTTAGTGGTATTATTCCTTTGCCAGTTGCCCACATCAAGAGTTCCTCTAGTAAGGTCCCTGCAAAGTATTTTGGCTTATTGTTGTTGAGGGCAATTAGGCGATAGTTCTTTGGCATTGTTCTATCCCCATTTTTGTGTATTGGAGATATTAGTGAGCCTCTCTAAGAGGATGGAATTGTGCTGCTATGAGTGTTTTCGAAGAAGAACGGCTCTAGTGCTCCTGCCCTGAAGTCCACATTGTGCTTAAAAATCCTAGGGGGGATACCATTGGGCCCCGGGGACCCTTCTCTCCTGGTTTTGCTGATTTGATGCTTGATTGAGTTTATTCTGAGTGACCTTGGGTAGTGGGTATGCTCATTTGCTGATAGAGTGGAGAATACCAACTTAGCTGATAGTCTCCAGAGAGGTGTTTTACTAAATGCTTGCTGGTGTCAGGCTGGCTTCCAAGCCTGTTGTGTCTGGAAGGTGCTGCTGATGATAATGGTCCCCCAGGTACATTGCCCAGGCATCTTCGGCTATGTGAGAGGTGACTCCCCAATGTGAAGGGTGTATGCGTTTGTTGATTGTTCCCCAGAATCACCTACTGTCATTTTGCTTGATGTCTGTGAATAGCTTTGCCCAGAATTCATCCTCTTGTGATCTGTAGTTGGTCCACTTCAGCTTTTTCAGTGTTGTTTTTTGCTATTGTAGTGCACTTTGCGTAGCGAGGTTCTTGGGATTATGTCAAAGGGATTTTAAAGTGCTGTTTATACATCTTTTAAGCTGCCTGAGCTAGATCCTTTGGGCCTTTGGAATGCACCTCATCACGTTGGGTGCTTGGGAGTGATTTGTTTTGAGCGGTACAGCAAAGGTTTCCCCCAGCTTAGTGGTGAAGGAGTCCCATCTTCCTATTTCACTGTCTGCTGTACCCCCGTGTTCATGGAGTAACGCCACTACTGAACTAAAATAAATGCTCTATGTTTGCCTGAGTGAACTTAATCCTCTAGTAGTTGAGTGTGAAGATAGTGTTGGGAAGTTCCTTTGCCCTGTTGAATATTGGCATGGTTGTTAATAAGGTTATCTCTTGCGGGCGATGATCGCTGTTGCCTCTGTCACCTAGGTTGAAAGAAACAACCCACTGGAACAGTGGGAGAGAGACAAAGGTGTAATCTATTGTCGTGCTGGTGGATGAAGAACAGTAGGAGGCTGCTGGTGGATTGTCTTCCTGAAGCCTGCCATTAAGAGCTCTTAGATTCAGGTGCTCCAGGTCGGCCAGTAAGTCTGTTCCAATCTTGGTCAGGCAGCCCTGGTTGTTTCTTCCTTGCATCTCGATATCCCAGATTGAGGTTTGAGCTACAGTGGTTTCATCTGGAGAGGCACCAAGCAGGTATCAGTTCCAGTCCCCGGTGAGGATAATGTTCGTAGTTTCTCCCTCATCAACTTGTTCCACAAGCTGATCAACCAATTTCTTGCAGCTTTGTGTTTCAAGTGGTTGTATGCATTGATGATTATTATCAAAGTAGCCTGGTTCTGAGGCGAGGTAGTGATTTTGATGGCATTAATGAATGGCAAGGTGGTGTGTAGAGTACTAGCTGAGTCAATTTGGGCTATTGAAACGTATGTTGCCAGGCCAGCCTGTAAGTGGCCGTATCTTGCCCTTTTAGCTGCGGGCATGAAAAAGCACATATATCCCTGCAAGTGGTTTGGTTCTGCCAGCTAGGTTTCCTGCATCAGGATAAAGTCAAAGTTTCTGTTGTAGTAAAGAAATTCCCAATCTGAGAGTTTGTTGGCAAGACCGTTGATGTTCCATGTGCACAGCCGAAGGCCATCTTTGCAGGGCTTAGTATTACCTGCTGTATCCAGTGCCTGTCATTGGTTGTCGTACTGTCAGTTGCTTGTTCTGGAGATCCACCTAAGGTCAGTGTCCAAGTAGTGTGGATCGATTGTGTTCCGGTGACCACTGTGTGCATCCAGAGTGGTCCTTATCCTCCTCAGTGAGTGCCCAAGGGCCCCTTTAAGGACAGAATGTGTTTGGTTACTTGGTCCAGCTTGCTTACTGGCCTGACCAAATGGTAGCAAAGGAGAGGGGTAGCCAGGTTTGTGGTATGGGGAGATGTTTATGCCCCAATTCTCGTAGGCAGCACTTTCGCCAAGAATTTTCTACCCGATTGAGATACTTCCCCAGATGGTTTTGGTGGCTTCGTTCATCAGTGATGATTCAGACTGAATGAATTCTATTGCCAGGAGGTTCCTCATTGGAATTTGTCCTATTGACTGGTAGTCAATGGGCACTTTCCCGTTGGGCTTAGGTGACCTTTTGCGTACTTGCCCTCATGCTGTTCTCCCGATACTCTCTTTGCCAGTTGATCAGTGGGCGGTCCTGTGCTTAGACAGCACCATCAAATCCCCTACTCATGGGTAGTTGTTGGATGGGGGGCATAAGCATGTGTGTCTAGAGGATTTATGGCTGGTCAGGCTGTTTGTGTTGTATTTTGTTTAGGGCGTGGCTATAAAATTAGTGTTGTCATTGACAATGCCTTGCCCAGGTGGGTTTTCTGTGGTTTCTGTGCTTGCTCCGTACTTGCTCCCCGAATTACAAGGACTCCAGGGTTTCTGTATGGTGCACCTGAACATGTACACCTCAACGTGATGCATTGTAGTGCCTGTGCCTGTGGGAGGGCTTGCTAGGAGCTATGTGGCAGTATTTGAAGCCCCTTTCTGGGAGCGATGTGGCAGTATTGAAGCCCCTTCTCTGTCTATCTCTGTCCATTTGTGTGTCCTTCTGTGCGCCGATCTGGGCAGGTTGGACAGTTTGAACAGTTTTGACAGTTTAGGCAGTTTAGACAGGAGAGCAGTGAGAAATGAGGGGAGGTGGCGACAGGAAGGGAGGGAGCAAGCAGCAGGCAGGGAGATGGTGAGCTTTTCCCCCTGCTGCTATGTGTTTGTGAAGGCCTGGGCGCCTGTCTGGACGCGCAACAGAGTCCAGTCCAGCTTTCCTCCTGCTGCGCTGCACTGCGGGCCTTGTACCTCAGAGCCTTCACGTCCCGGGGCTCTTGAGCTTTCGGGGCTTTGGGCTCGGGCTCCACTCCTGGTCTGCTCATACCTCCCCTCCTTCCTCGCTCCCTTGTTGCCCTTTCTTCCCGATCCTACCGCTCGTTACAGGGGGAGGGCCGGGCTGGATGTTCATATTGCCGGTGTCCGAGCTGCCAGTGTTTGCTTTCACGCCCCTCAGTGCACACCACTCAACAACAATACGTTTGCTGATTGGCTCTGGAGTAATTTTTCTCCGTCCAAACTCTAGAGATATTACTGCATGCAATAATACCACACCCAGTAGTACCAATATCTGCGATGAAGATAATATTTGCAGGATTACTGGGTCAACTCCATGTAGGCCACGATAGACTAGGGCATACAATTAGTGCCACTGCATTGATTTTCCCATGGAAACTCAGGTTTCAATTCTGTATTGAGTTTTTCTCATTACTGTAACAAGAATGGTGCATCAAAAATTCACAGACCAATCAGCATATAGGGCGAGAAAATCAACAAAATAAAATGCGAACCCAAAATCTATTGGTAGACCATATCCTCATTAAAGCAATTACTAATTGACAACTGAAACAAGGCGAAAAGAAGAACACAATCATCAAGGAAGAAAAGGAAAAAGGAAAAGGAAACCCGCACCAGCAGTAAAGAGGAAGGACTGTAAGGGTTAACAACACCCACAAGGGAGGAAATAAAATAAAATGTCCTTCTGTCCCCATCTCCTTCTTTTAACAAAAGCCAATAACAAAAATAGGGGTCGGAGTCTAGGGAACCTCAAGAGGAAGGGGTCTGGGAACGGAGCATAGGGGTCTATTTGCAACATGAAGCAGGACAGGTTCACCGTAGACACCTTAAATGAATGGTTGAGTTTGGCACTTCAAAAGAGCCCCAAACCTCATCAAATATCTGCAATTTGTCAATTAGCTTATAGATAAGGTGCTCAAAGCATGTCATATCATGCGTTATCCATCCAGGCCTGTAAAGTGGGTATTAGAGTCGATTTCCAAAGACACAGAATAACCAATTTAGCAACACTTAGAATGGTGGAGAGCCATCTATTAACAGGCTGGGTCACTGAAGGGAGGTCAGAAGTACCATGTAGGAGTACTAGCTGAGGTTTCAAATGTCTGTCTACCCTGAGGCCCTTTCTCATATGGTCCCAAACCTGCAACCAGAAGGCCTTTGGTAGGTCATATTTCCCTAAAATATGGATTATATCACAGTCCGATAACCCCGTCTCCAACAACGTGAATCCACACTAAGATGGGCATTGTGTAATCTTACTCGGGATCAGTGCCAGAGGTGGAGGGTCTTAAAATAGATAAACTTATGGCGCGCTTCCCTTAATCCTTTATTATAATCAGCCAGTAAAGTATCCCAATATTCATCCCAGAATTGTGTGTTAAGATAAGTTTCACACCAGACACACAGTGATACAGATGTGGAAACAGAGAAACAGGGGTCTGGTAATGTGGCATACAATTTCGGAATCGCACCCCCTACGTTTTTCCAGGTATGGATATATTGAGTAATGGCCAAGCTAGAGAGGTTAGTATGCGAGGACCCCAGGACATATGATAGGGCATGGGATAATTGATTGTATCTCTATTCTTGGGATGGTGGTCTAGCAAATTCCCATTCCCATGGGAACTTGCACTTCTGCTATTTTTCAGGTGACAAGTCCTGCAGGTTTCACCTGGAGGATTTGTCTCCTGAAACCTATGCACATGTTAACATGGCAAATGTTTTAATATCATTGTCCACCCAAATGTATTAGAAATCCACTCATAAGCTGGTTGCAACTCATTTGTGCAAAGTGCATCTTATGCAGATCATTGTGTTAGCACATGAATATGTGTGAAATAAATTGTCACAAAGGTGCCAAAGTGAAAAAAGACATCATATATTTCGCGAACTTGCAGAGATTTTACATAGCCAATTACAAAGGTTGCAAAAGAGGTCTGCAGCTTTGCACAGTTCTGTATGGACCCAGATATGACTATTCAAGATATTTTCTCTGGAAGGAAGTGTTTTAATAAAAGCCAGACGCTTAGCTTGCTCCGCTTGCCTTTGTACTGTTGGAGCCCCACATCTTGTAAATCTTCTTCAGTCACCTGGAGAGAGGAAGGTGTAAACTGGGCAATTTAAAGCACACCATCTAAGGTAAACATAACGTCTCAAACCAAGACAAAGAACTGGATTATATAAAAAAAAAACTATTGCAGCAGAAAAAAAATCCTTATGTATGTGGAAACGGTCCCTTTGTTGCCCATTACAGTAATAATCTAATTATCTTTTTAATAACACACTTGGTATATTCTGCAGCGCACACCAGAAACCCTTCTGGGAATTGCTCTCATATATATTCATCACCAAATTAGAATTCATTTATTTCTCTACTGTTGCTATGCATAGAGCTGCAAAGAGAGAAATGATTCATTTCAGTAACAAAACATGACCACCCAACATCTCGCTTTCAGAGCTCCTAAGTCTTAAATACATTCTGCCGAAAAATAATTCAGCACACTTTCAGCTAATTATCTAATATCATTACCGCGCATGAAACTCGACCCACCTAAAATGGCGAAATTCACTTCAGCTCTCATGTTAAAGAAGTGTACTTGACACATCTTTACAATGTTAATGGGAACTTCAAAACCCCAGATCTGAATTTGAGAAAAAGTATGCCTCTCTAGCGGTCCTTCAAAGCTCATGTAGCTCTAGGAACAACAAAAGCCCTGCATAAATGTAGAATGCAATATTTAAACTGCATAACAAAAAGAGAGAAAAATTGCAAATACTGCTTTAAAGTAGGCAAACCATTTGTCATCTCTGAAGTGTAAACCATTAAACTTCATGTTAAAGTACTACAGGACTTTTCATACAAAGTGACTGCTTCAATTACCTGTTTAAGACTTTTTCTGACACAGTTTTTGGCTGAGTGGTGTCCTAAATAGTTGAAGAGCTTCTTCCGTGCTATTTTATCCTCATTAGACAGGGGAAATGGTTGCTTGTCACAGACACTTTTTAAAGAAATGTGCTGCTTTTTGTCAGCCACTTAAAAATTCTCATGCAGAAGTAAAATGGAGCTCACCACAGCCACACCTTGATGAGTATGCAGATTGAGCAACACACCCATGGAACCTGGCAAGATAAATGAACTAGGGAAGGAATGCCATGGAACAGATGTTGATGGTAACAAATCTGTCAACAATGATGTTTCTTAACAGATCCATCTTTTCTTTATCAAGATAATGCATTTTCAGCCTATCTAAACTGCTGACTAAGGATGTTTCTCTGGATTATCCCCCAAGAGAGGGAGGATAATAGGACGAGTAATTAATTGGACACAGTATTTTTGAGTGATTCCTAGAAAACAATTCACAATTAATACTGTAAATTATAACATAACTCCTGCATTAGAGCCCTTCGTTCTAGAATCTCCCATTTAAGGGCCTCATTTAGATGTTGGTGGGCAGCCCGTTTCTCCACCAGGGAGACAGAGTAAATATTTCTGTCACCCTGATGGAGGTACCAAATTGAGAAATGATTAGGGGTGTGCCAGCGAAGTTCACAGAGTTTTTTCCACTCCGCACTCCACTTGGAGCACGGAGTTCGGCAAACAAACTTTGCCAACCACTGGCAGAGGGGGCTTATTGGTGCGTGCAACTCACCCCCTACTTAATCCCCATCTCCCCCCTGCAATTCTGCCTTCCTGCTGCTGTTATGATGCCCCTTCGTCCATGTTCGCAACCTGTCCACAGTCCGTGCTCTGCCCAGCAGTACTCAGCAAGAGCCGAGCAGGGATGGGCAGCGATCCTCTTGTACGCGGCGTAGTAGCCTTGGATACTCTGGACACATCTGCTTGTTGCTGACTCTGGGGAGGGGTTTGGACTCCAGCCCAAGGTTGAGCGAATAGGCAAGGCACCCAATTCCATGCTTCGGGTATGGCTAGACCCCAGGAGCACTGCGCATGTGCCTCCTCCTTCAGCATTTGTACTCAGAACAGATATAGGAGCAGTAGTAAACCATGGCTTTCCCATGACCAGCATTTGATTCAAACCCCATCTTTTAGTAAAAACAATTAAAGCTAGACTAAAATACTTGTCAGGTCCAGTGCTTTTCAGAGTGGAGTTATGGTTGGAACAACAGAACATACCTCTGTGACAATTTATTAGTTCTTTTTAATTATTGGGCAAACCTGTCCCAAAGATATTGGAGTGTTTCACATGATATGAATCTGACAGCTCTTGTAAAGTTATGTAGCCAATACAAAGAGCGCTTAGGGAAGGAGGGTGCACCAACGGCCTGAGTGAAAGACAAAAGAATTACCCAACCAAAATGAAGGAAGTGTTCTGGAATCACAAGTTGGTTGTCCAATAGCATCCAGAGAAGACTGGAGCTGGTGGTTGGAAGTTCACTCTGCGAAGACTCCAGAAGCCTAGTCAGATTATCCGCCAAAGATGAGAGAAATCATCCACCTGCAGGCCAGCCAGTGCAGCAACCAGATTGGAGCCAAGGTGAGGTCTAAATGCGTGGTACCTGTGGGGTGGCTGTGATGGAAGCGTGGGCGCTTATTCTGTCATGTTAATGGTGTTGGCGCATATCTAAAGAGCGTACTCGAGGAGCAGGGTGATTGGGGACTGGGAAGAATGCTTCCTCACTAGTATGCTGTTTTACATGAGAAAGTGGTGCGTACGCATGTTATCCTGATTATTACAGTTATCTTGCAAGGGTTAAACAATGAGTAGAGGTGGCTGAGCAATACTCTGCCCGCTCACGGCAATCCATGGAATTTGGTGGAGTTTATCAGTAACTCTGTAAAATACTGCAGAGCGAAACTCCGCGAGCCCTAGAAATTATCGTCAAGCAGGCAGTCATTTCTTAAAGCATTGACAGGAACCGCCATCACAGTGGTTTTTGTCAATGTTTTTTTAAGTTTGGTGCATGTGCACGGCTCAATCAATATGACGAAGCCTTGCACCAAACTGGTTTCTTTTTTATTTTCAAAAAGAACATCATGAAGCAGGAATTTCTTTTTGAAAATAAATAATAAAATGCTCCCCTCACCATGGGAGTCCACTCCCATAGCGAGGGGAGCATTTTGCAGTTTTCACTTCCCCATACCACCAGGGTTTTCCTGGTGAAGATGGGCAGTGAAAACTGACCTCTACTTCTGCTCATCTAAATCAGATGGGTGGAATTAGAGGTCTGTCTCTGATGGCACTTATTCTGCAGAGCCATCAAAGGGGAAATTGTGGCGGAGACAGAGCAGTCTCTGCCGTGATTAAACCTATGGTCCACCCGCATCTAAACCGGGCACGCAAAACGTTTTCTCTTGGTGGTATGTGCACTATGTCATATACATACGTTTATATGTACGTATATGTCATATATATAACAAGAACATATAAGTCAGGCCTTAAGTCTTAGTGCCTAATATACATGTTGGCAGGCGGCCCGCTTATCCATAAGGGAAACAGAGTAAATTACTCCATCACCCTGACAAAGGTGCATCTGCCAAACTGAAAAATGGTTGCCAACCAGGTGGCCATTTCTTAAAGCAGTGGCAGGAACTGCCACCACAGCAGTTCCTGTTGATGCAGCATGATTTAAAAAATCATAAGTCATGACATGTTCATACACGGAGGGCATGAAAAGTTGAAAGTACATGTTGTACACGTTAGATACAGTGACACACGAAATAGGGACAAGTGTTGTAGAAGCATCATAAAACATGCTTTAAAACGTGAGATGAAGAAAACATATTTATTAGACATATCTAATACATATAAACGAGTTGAGATAATGAATTTTTAATGCATATGTTGCATATAGATGAATATTAATGAGAATGTAATCCTATGTGAAATGGCCTAGTGTTTTTCATACTTGTTGCTGAGATTGCACCGTTTAGAAAAGTTGTTGCAAAAATATGTAGCAATGAAGTATAAGCTTGATATTATGCAAAATGATATTAGAGACTCTATAGTTTATGAAACATTGAAAACGATTTCAGTAGAATAAAATTTGAAAAACGTGCATTTATATGAATATCATAATTTGTTGCGGTTTTAAGGTATTTCTAATGTTAGCCATTTTCCTGTAATAATATTTCGTAAAAAAATATGCTTGTTCTTTATTTTAAAGTGATTTAATTTCATTATATTTGTACTAAAGTTCGAGCTCATTTCATTTAAACATGCAATGCTAACTTAAAGGCTTTCATGAAATGCTTTTCTCTAATGCTGACCTTTTCCCTGATTTAACAATGGATCTTTCTTGCAAGTAAATTGTTGTTTATTTGTCCCATACATGTTCCCCCTGACATTCCTAAATGTTTCTTTAACGATTCACAGTGAAATATTAATGTGGGAATTGAATTTCAGCTATGGCTATAAGTCGCAACTTTGCATTTCTTTCCTGCCAATGTTAGGCCTGTGATGACTCACAAACTTTCGGTTCTCATGACTAGCATAGGAAACCAGATTGATATTTCAATCATCTCAGGTGACATGATGTGAGCATGGACATATGGTAGTCTTTCGATGGTGGTGTGATGCTAAACCACTGGACATTGCTAAAACTCTATAAAAGAAGATACCCCAAAGTTGGAGCACCGAACGCCATATTTTTCTTTCCCCATGCGAGAGAATGCTATGCTGATCGATCCTTTACTTGGACTGTTTGTCGATGCTACAATCGGTAGCTGATAGACTGAGACATTCTTTGCCGAACCATTTCTATTTTTCATTTACCATTATATCTTTAGCCCTAAGCTAATGGACTCGCCCCTAATGGACTGTGAGTGTCTCCCTTTTGTAGGACCTGAGCTGTTAGGCATCTGAGCCATCCTTCTGCCTTAGTGTTAGTAGGACTCTGTATCTCTGCAAAAGAATTCTATGATCACTCGATAAAGATGTGCCTAAATGTTTGGTGCTTTAATGCAAGTTGTGATACTCTTGACGAAAATTGCTCATTCTAATTAAATATGATTCTTTAATACATTAACCAAATTATTCTAAATTTGTCTGAGTCTATTATTGAGTCCTGTTGGTTCTTCCATTCAAACTGTGCTTCTGTTTAAATGCATTGTAGAGAGAATCAACAAGGTCTATCAGAACATTAGATTTTACTTATTTTGTTCTGTTTTGCTATTGCAGAGCTTTTCGTTTGCATGATCCTCACTCCACTTAACTTCTTTAGGAGGTTGGGTCTTCCAGTTGCTATTCTTTATTACTGCAGCATGGTTTTGAGAGTGGTGAATCCAAATCTGATTTCTAACTTGTGAGTTGGCTGTCAATTAATGGTCCTCAGTAGAGAGCTAAAGTGGAGTTGGGCACCTTAATTTCCACCACTCTTATCAGCGGAGAAAGATTCATTAGAGGATGATTGACTCTGAGGTAATGAAAATGCTTCAGACTGTCTAATTGTAAAGGGTCCAGTACAGTTAGCATAGTAAGGAGAGTAAGCATGTAATATAGAATTTTCGCACCCTTCGCGCTGTCAGTGCTTTTTAAAATTTGGTGCACATCTAAATCAACAAGACAGAGTCTTGTATCAAACATGTTTTTATTATTTTCAGAAAGAAAATCCCAAAACAGGGCTTTCTTTTCGAAAAGCAAAAAATGCTTCCTTCACCATGGGAGTTCTCTCCCATTGGGAGGGAAGCATTTAGCAATTTTCTCTGCCCAAAGTCCTAGGATGGCTGAAGCCATCATATCTAAACACATCGGGAGAACCTACTTCACCTTGGAAGCAGTGGGCAAAGATGTTTGAGTCATATTTAATCACAATAGGAAGAGAAAAGTCAGCAACCCTACTCAATCACCACATTGTTTTACACAACTTAGTTATTGAGTGTAAGAAAGTATATGAGAGCCTTTTTGACCTGGCAGTTGCTGCTGGCAATGGTACAAAAGCATAATCGGGTGTAGTTCAAGCAACATTAAAAAAACAGAGGAAAACTTTGGGGAAAAAAGAGAAGGGAAGGGAAGAAAGGGAAGGTTACAATTTTAAAATAGAGTAGTTGCAGAGAACAATCAACTCCGCAGCAGATTGCCTCTCCTGTATGCCATTGCACAGAGCAATACCAGATGAAGACAAATGCAAAGAGGTGATTTATCAGGGCTCTACAAGGAAGGATGGGAGGAATATATGGATGACCACAGTATTTTGATGGAAGGCCAAGGGAGATTCATACATGCCTTGCTACAAGATGCAGTAAACTAGCCAGTGAAAGTAAAGGTTTTTGGGAGGTGAGACATGCTTATTCTAGATGGATGATAAGGTCATTAGAGGAATTGTACTGGCCCCTCCCAGAAGATTATAGAAGATAATTGTAGACCTGGCCCATGAAGCCTCATTGGGGAGGAGCTTTACTGAAAAGAAACTTAGAGCAATTTATTGGGTCCCACGAATAGATCCCTAAGTAGCGCCGGAAGTAAAGAACAGCATGAGCTGCACTGTAAGTGATAAGACCAAAGTGGTCTGTAAAAAAACATTGCCCCCACAAAAAATTCCTGCCAAGCCGGGGAATAATTTGACCGTAGACATTATTGGAGCCACTGACAATGCCAGAATGCACTGTGCTGTTATTTACCATGATCAGTGTAGTAGCCAACCACACAATGTGATCGTTATAGGGGTAAGCAATAAATATACATTAGGAAGTGAATATGTTTGTTCTCCATGTCATCTTTTTGGAAAAATATTCTGGACTATCTTAGATCTACCTCACCAATTTGGAAGCCTGTTGTACATAGATATGGTCCCGAAATATTGATTGCAATTTAAAATGTAAGGTCACAAAATAATTATTTGGAATGTGTCAAAATCCAACCTACCTCATTATTATTTATGAGGTAGGCCGTAAAGTCTGACTTACCAATTAGTAGCCTGTTGGGGTCAGCAGATCACCATATCTATGATTGCTATTTAATTTTTTTTTGATGCAGCCCAATTTCCTTAAAGAAAACGGGGCTGCATTTAAAACAAATATTTTCTTTTTTTAATATTTGTTTCAGAAGTGGCAGTGGTCGTCTGGTCAATTGCTCACTCCCAAATAAGTTCTTTTTTTACATTTACAAAAGGGAAGATGTTCCAAGGGGATACCTTTCCATTTGCCAATGGGTGACCACATTCTTTAAGGAGTTGGTAACCTATCAATGGTTTGCTACCAAAATTGCAGTTCCAAACCAATAATAGATAGGACTCCAAATTGAAATTTGAAAGGGCCGGACTAAACACGCCCTCGAAATTGCAATTCAGTATGCATTCTAAACCCATTTTGTGATTCAGGAAGCAGTTACTGAATCACAAAATGGGTTTAGTACATACTGATTTATTTAGCGGTTGCAAACCATGTGATTTTGGGACAGATGTATGTAGGGAATGGTTTTGGATCACCAAATAGCAAATTTTTGCAAATCAATATTTGGTAATCGCAAAAAACACCAATTTCTCTTTGACACATTTTGCGATTTCCAGGGGTCGAAAATTGACCTACCTAATTAATATTCATGAGGTAGGTCTCGGTTTCCAACACATTGGGAATCACAAAAATCACAGGGTTGGTGGCCTGCTGGGTACAGCAGACCGCCATGTCTGAGATTGCTTTTTAAACAAGCATTTGCGATGCAATAGGTCTCACAATCACGCAAGTTTGAGCTATTGGCATTGCAAATGACAATGCCTTTTATTTATGTTTTGGGTTTTAAAACATAAATAAAAGGCATTGTCATTTACAATACTAATAGCTTAAACTCTAGCAAATGCAAGACCTATTGCATTGCAATAAAGGGCCTTCTCGACCGCTTGTTAGATTGTAAATATCAGAGGAAGAGACCGGCCTGCAACGTCTTCAAAGTAGTGATAAATAGTGCAGTGAAGAAGATGTGTAAGTGTTGTAAATTACACAGACACCAAGAGTAAAGTGAGAGTTGCCTATGATCCGAGCACTAACAAAGTGCTCCAATACCTTTCGCTCTGTGACTACACTGTCATGGCTCAGGAGGAAGAGTGGGTGGGGGGCTATTTCCTGCCCTCTCCATGATTTGAGTGTGCAGCGTGGCATTACATAATGTCATTGCTATCTTTGGCCTAATAAAAAAACACTCCAGCTGTAGTAGGGGCCTGGCTTCACCTCCTGGTGCAGAGCGGGCTGTGCTGTATGGCAGGCATGGAGGGAGGGAGGGATGGTCTCGGCTTCAGCTCTGGCCTTGCAAAGTGCCCATGCTAATACTAGTGAGTGAGAGGCGCTGAGGTGGTGGTATTGGTGGTGGTATTGGTGGTGGTATTGGTGGTGGTGGTATTGGTGGTAATGGTGGTAGTGGTATTGGTGGTGGTGGTATTGGTGGTATTGGTGGTGGTATTGGTGGTGGTATCGGTGGTGGTGGTGGTATTGGTGGTGGTGGTATTGATGGTGGTGGTAATGGTGGTGGTGGTATTGGTGGTGGTGGTATTGGTTGTGGTGTTGGTAGTGGGGGTATTGGTGGTAGTGGTGGTACTGGTGGTGGTATTGGTGGTGGTGGTGGTGTTATTGCTGGTGGTCGTGGTATGGGAATTGGTGGGGGTATTGGTATTATTGGTGGTGGTGGTATTAGTATTGGAGGTGGTGGTGGTATTGGTGGTGGTGGTATTGGTGATGGTGGTATTGGTGGTGTTGGTAGTGGTATTGGTGGTGGTGGTATTGGTCGTGGTATTGGTGGTAGTGGTAGTATTGGTGGTGGTAGTGGTGGTATTGGTGGTAGTGGAATTGGTGGTGGTATTGGTGGTGGTATTGGTGGCGATATTGGTGGTGGTGGTGGTATTGGATTGGTGGTAGTGGTATTGGTGGTGGTGTTATTGGTGGTGGTGGTGGTTTTGGTGGTGGTGTTGGTGGTAGTATTGGTGGTGGTGGTGGTATTGATGGTGGTGGTATTGGTGGTTGTATTGGTGGTGGTATTGGTGGTGGTGGTATTGGTGGTGGTATTGGTGGTGGTGGTATTGGTGCTATTGGTGGCATTGGTGGTGGCGGTATTGGTGGTGGTATTGGTGGTGATGGTATTGGTAATGGTATTGGTGGTGGTTGTGGTGGTGGAGGTGGTGGTATTGGTGGTGGTGGTGGCATTGGCAGTAGTGGTATTGGTGGTGGTGATATTGGTGGAGTTGGTATTGGTGGTGGTATTGGTGGTGGTGGTATTGGTGGTGGTGGTGGTATTGCTGGTGGTATTGGTGGTGGTGGTATTGGTGGTATTGGTATTGGTGGTGGTATTGGTGGTGTTAGTATTGGTGGTGGTGGTACTGATGATGGTATTCGTAGTATTGGTGGTGGTGGTAGTTTTGGTGGTGGTATTGGTGGTGGTGGTATTGGTGGTGGTGGTATTGGTGATGGTGGTTATGTTGGTGATGGTGGTATTGGTGGCAGTGGTGGTATTGGTGGTGGTATTGGTATTGATGGTTGTATTGGTATTGGTGGTGGTGGTATTGATGGTGGTGGTGGTATTAGTGGTAGTATTGGGGGTAGTGGTGGTATTGATGGTGGTGGTGGCATTAGTGGTGGTATTAGTGGTGGTGGTATTGGTGGTGGTATTGGTATTGATGGTTGTATTGGTATTGGTGGTGGTTGTATTGATGGTGGTGGTGGTATTGGTGGTAGTATTGATAGTGGTGGTAGTGGTGGTATTGGTGGTGGTGGTATTGGTGATGGTGGTGGTGATATTGACGGTGATATTGGTGGTGGCGGTGGTATTAGTGGTGGTATTAGTGGTGGTTTTGGTGGTGGTATTGGTGGTGGTGGTATTGGTGGTGGTGGTATTGGTAGTGGTGGTATTGGTGGTATTGGTGGTGGTGGTATTGGTGGTGGTGATATTGGTGGTGGTGGTATTGGTGGTGGTACTGGTGGTGGTATTAGTGGTGGTAGTATTAGGGGTGGTGGTATTGGTGGTGGTATTGGTGGAGGTGGTATTGGTGGTGCTACTGGTGGAGGTATTGGTGGTGGTGGTGGTATTGGTGGTGGTGGTATTTGTGGTGGTGGTGTTGGTGGTGGTGGTATTGGTGGTGTTGGTATTAGGGGTGGTATTGGTGGTGGTGGTATTGGTGGTGGTATTGGTGGTGGTACTGGTGGTGGTATTGATTGTGGTGGTATTTGTGGTGGTGGTATTGGTGGTGGTTTTGGTGATGGTGTTATTGGTAGTGGTGGTATTGGTATTGGCAGCGGTATTGGTATTGGCAGCGGTATTGGTTTTGGTGGTGGTGGTGGTATTGGATTGGTGGGGTGGTATTGGTAGTGGTGGTATTGGTTGTGGTGGTAGTATTGGTGGTGGTGGTAGTATTGGTGGTGGTATTGGTGGTGGTGGTATTGGTGGTGGTATTGGTGGTAGTATTAGTGGTGGTGGTATTGGTGGTGGTGGTATTGGTGCTATTGGTGGTATGGGTGGTGGTGGCGGTATTGGTGGTGGTGGCATTGGTGGTGATGGTATTGGTGGTGGTGGTATTGGTGGTGGTGGAATTGGTGGTGGTGGTATTGGTGGTGGTATTGGTGGTGATGGTATTGGTGGTGGTGGTATTGGTGGTGGTGGGGTGGTGGTGGTATTGGTGGTGGTATTGGTGGTATTTGTGGTGTGGAGGTGGTTGTATTGGTGGTGGTATTGGTGGTGGTTGTATTGGGGTGGTGA
The DNA here is from genome assembly GCA_963921515.1 of Calotriton arnoldi. Classification (NCBI taxonomy): domain Eukaryota; kingdom Metazoa; phylum Chordata; class Amphibia; order Caudata; family Salamandridae; genus Calotriton; species Calotriton arnoldi. The sequence continues at coordinate 25,395 of CAWUFW010014325.1, forward strand.
TATTGGTGGTGTTGGTGGTGGTATTGGTGGTGGTATTGGTGGTGGTGGTATTGGTATTGGTGGTGGTATTGGTGGTGGTATTGGTGGTATCGGTGGTATTGGTGGTGGTGGTATTGGTGATGTATTGGTGGTATTAGTGGTGGTGGTATTGGTGATGTATTGGTGGTATTGGTATTGGTGGTGGTATTGGTGGTATCGGTGGTATTGGTAGTGGTGGTATTGGTGGTGGTGGTGATATTGGTGGTGGTGGTATTAGTGGTGGTATTGGTGGTTTTGGTGGTGGTATTGGTGGGGGTTTTAGTGGTGGTATTGGTGGTGGTGGTATTGGTAGTGGTAGTATTGGTGATGGTACTGGTGGTGGTATTGGTGGTGGTGGTGGTAGTATTAGGGGTGGTATTAGTGGTGGTATTGGTGGTGGTATTGGTGGTGGCTTTGGTGGTGGTGGTATTGGTGGTGGTATTGGTGATGGTACCGGTGGAGGTGTTGGTGGTGGTGGTATTGGTGGTGGTGGTGGTGTTGGTGGTGATGGTATTGGTGGTGGTGGTATTGGTGGTGGTATTGGTATTGATGGTTGTATTGGTATTGGTGGTGGTGGTATTGATGGTGGTGGTATTGGTGGTAGTATTGGTAGTGGTGGTATTGGTGGTATTGGTGGTGGTGGTGATATTGACGGTGATATTGGTGGTGGTGGTGGTATTAGTGGTGGTATTAGTGGTGGTATTGGTGGTTTTGGTGGTGGTATTGATGGTGGTGGTATTGGTGGTGGTGATAGTGGTGCTAATGATGGTGGTGGTATTGGTGGTAGTGGGGGTATTGGTGGTGGTATTGGTGGTGGTGATATTGGTGGTGGTTGTGGTATTGGTGGTGGTACTGGTGGTGGCATTGGTGGTGGTGGTGGTATTGGTGGTAGTATTAGTGGTGGTATTAGTAATGGTATTGATGGTTGTATTGGTGGTGGTATTGGTGATGGTGCTATTGGTGGTGCTATTGGTGGTGCTATTGATGGTGGTACTGGTTGTGGTATTGGTGATGGTGGTATTTGTGGTGGTGGTATTGGTGGTGGTATTGGTGGTGGTTGCATTGGTATTGGCGGTGGTATTGGTATTGGTGGTGGTGAGGGTATTGGATTGGTGGTGGTGGTATTGGTGGTGGTGGTGGTAGTATTGGTGGTGGTTGTATTGGTGGTGGCATTGGTGGTTGTATTGGTGGTGGTGGTATTGGTGGTATTGGTGGTGGTGGTGGTGGTGGTGTGGTTGGTGGTGGTGGTGGTATTGGTCGTGATGGTATTGGTATTGGTGGTGGTGGTGGTATTGGTGGTGGTAGTATTGGTGGTGGTAGTATTGGTGCTGGTGGTATTGGTGGTGGTGGTATTGGTGGGGGTAATGGTGGTGGTGGTATTGGTGGTGGTAGTGGTGGTGGAGGTAGTGCTATTGGTGGTGGTGGTATTGGTGGTATATGTGGTGGTGATATTGGTGGTGGTGTTATTGGTGGTGGTATTGGTGGTGGTATTGGTGGTGGTGGTGGTATTGGTGGTGATGCTGGTGGTATTTGTATTGGTGGTGGTGGTATTGGTGGTGGTGGTGTTGGTGGTATTGATGGTGGTGGTGGTATTGGTGATAGTATTGGTGGTGGTGGTAGTGGTGGTATTGGTGGTGGTGGTGATATTGCTGGTAGTGGTCTTAATGGTGGTATTGGTGGTTTTGGTGGTGGCATTGGTGGTGGTGGTGGTATTGGTGGTAGTAGTGGTATTGGTGGTGGTATTGGTGGTGGTGAAATTGGTGGTGGTGGTATTGGTGGTGGTACTGGTGGTGGTATTGGTGGTGGTGGTATTGGTGGTAGTATTAGTGGTGGTATTAGTAGTGGTATTGGTGGTGGTATTAGTGGTGGTATTTGTGGTGGTAGTATTGGTGGTGCTATTGGTGGCGGGACTGGTGGTGGTGGTATTTGTGGTGGTGGTATTGGTGGTGGTATTGGTGGTGGTGGTAGTATTGGTGGTGGTATTGGTGGTGGTATTGTGGTGGTGTTATTGGTGGTATTGGTGGTGGTATTGGTGGTGGTGGTGTTATTGGTGGTGGTACTGGTGGTGGTGGTATTGGTGGTGGTGGTGGTATTGGTGGTGGTAGTGGTATTTTTGGTGGTAGTGGTATTGGTGGTGGTGATATTGGTGGCTGTGGTATTGGCATTGGTATTCATGGTGGTATTGGTGGTGGTGGTTTTATTGGTGGTGGTGGTGGTGGTATTGGTGGTGGTATTGGTGGTGGTGGTGGTATTGGTATTGGTGGTGGTGGTATTGGTGGTGGTATTGGTGGTGGTGGTGGTATTGGTGGTGGTGGTGATATTGGTGGTGGTGGTTTTGGTGGTAATGGTGGTGGTGGTGGTGGTATTGGTGTTGTGGTATTGGTGATGGTATTGGTGGTTTTGGAGGTGGTATTGGGGTATTGGTGGTGGTGGTATTGGGGGGTGGTAATGGTGGTGGTATTGCTGGTGGTGGTATGGGTAGTGGTGGAATTGATGGTGATGTTATTGGTGGTGGTGGTATTGGTGGTGGGAGTGGTGGTGGAGGTGGTGGTATTTGTGGTGGTGGTGGTATTGGTGGTGGTGATATTGGTGGTGGTGGTGGTGGTATTAGTGTTGTGGTATTGGTGATGGTATTGGTGGCATTGGAGGTGGTATTGGGGTATTGGTGGTGGTGGTATTGGGGGTGGTGGTGGTGGTGGTATTGCTGGTGGTGGTATTGGTGGTGGTGTTACTGGTGGTGGTATTGGTGGTGGTGGTATTGGTGGTGGTAGTGGTGGTGGAGGTGGTGGTATTTGTGGTGGTAGTGGTATTGGTGGTGGTGATATTGGTGGTGGTGGTATTGGCGTTGGTATTCATGGTGGTATTGGTGGTGGTGGTGGTATTGGTGGTGGTGGTATTGTTATTGGTGGTGGTGGTATTGGTATTGCTGGTGGTATTGGTGGTGGTGGTGGTGGTATTGGTGGGGGTGGTGGTATTGGCAGTGGTTGTATTGGTGGTGGTGGTGGTGGTATTGGTGTTGTGGTATTGGTGATGGTATTGGTGGTATTGGAGGTGGTATTTGGGTATTGGTGGTGGTATTGGGGGTGGTGTTGGTGGTGGTATTGCTGGTGGTGGTATTGGTGGTGGTAGAATTGGTGGTGGTGTTATTGGTGGTGGTGGTATTGGTGGTGGTGGTGGTGGTGGAGGTGGTGGTATTTGTGGTGGTGGTGGTATTGGTGGTGGTGATATTGGTGGTGGTGGTATTTGTGTTGGTATTCGTGGTGGTATTGGTGGTGGTGGAGGTATTGGTGGTGGTGGTGTTGGTGGTGGTATTGGTGGTGGTGGTATTGGTATTGGTGGTAGTGGCAAGGTATTGGTGGTGGTATTGGTAGTGGTGGTGGTGGTGGTATTGGTGGTGGTGGTAATGGTGGTGGTGGTATTGGTATTGGTGTTGTGATATTGGTGATGGTATTGGTGGTATTGGTGGTGGTATTGGGGGTATTGATGGTGGTATTGGTGGTGGTGGTATTGGTGGTGGTGGTGGTATTGCTGGTGGTGGTATTGGTGGTGGTGGTGGTATTGGTGTTGATGATGGTATTGGCACTAGTGGGGGTGATATTGGTGGTGGTGGTATTGATGGTCGTGGTGGTATTGGTGGTAGTATTGGTAGTGGTGGTATTGCTGGTGGTGGTGATATTGGTGGTGATATTGGTGGTGATATTGGTGGTGGTGGTATTCGTGGTGGTAATAGTGGTGGTATTGGTGGTTTGGGTGGTGGCATTGCTGGTGGTGGTATTGGTGGTGGTGGTTGTATGGTGGTGGTGGAATTCGTGGTAGTGGTATTGGTATTGGTGCTGGTGGTGGTATTGGTGGTGGTGCTATTGGTGGTATTGGTGGTGGTGGTATTGGTATTGGTGGTATTGGTGGTGGCGGTGGTATTGGTTGTGGTGATATTGGTGGTGGTGGTATTGGTGGTGGTGGTGGTATTGGTGGTGGTGGTGGTATTGGTGGTGGTATTGGTATTGGTGGTGGCATTGGTAGTGGTGGCATTGGATTGGTGGTGGTAGTATTTGTGGTGGCGGTGGTATTGGTGGTGGTGGTGGTATTGGTGGTTGTGGTATTGGTGGTGGTGGTATTCTTGGTGATGGTTTCAGTGTTAAATAATACCCTGTTAAAAAATCATGAAATACAGTTTAAGAGAATGGTAGAACAACTTCAGGGGATCAGGGGTCAGATGCCATCAATGGTTAGGCCAGTGCAGGACCCCCTATCAGAAGGATGTACGGAAGGTAGCACTGGGGTCTGTGCGCAAGGGAGTGATCAGCATGATGTGTATGTCTCCAGATGGCCGATGTTCATAAGGAGGCGAGGGGACCTTTCTTGGCCAAAGCTTTTGAACCGTTGGTACTATCCAAGAACGCTATCTCAACCACAGGGGAGAAAGAAGGGCTTTAAAAAAGGGAGGGGTAAGGTGGAGCAGCCCCGAGTACAAGTTTATGAGAATGAAATCTCACTGAATAGTAAAAGGGAAAGAAGGTACCCAGGGAGTTCATCCGATTTAGCAGCAGTAGAAGCTGAAGGGAAAAGGGCCCCGCGAAAATGTACTCGCAATTCCAGTAGAGAGGACAAAAGCCTAAAAATCTGTGGAAACAAGCTGAGAGGGAAAGAATCTCCAAGAAGTTCAGCGGTTGGAGGTATTAGAACTAATACACTATCTAGAAAGAAGGAAAGGTTGGGAAGAGGAAATTGGGATACAAAAGTATTAGATTCAAGCAATAAGCTGTGGATATATTTTAAACCCATTGAATCAGAGATGGGGAGGAAAAAACAAAGGAAGATCGTACCTTTAAATCGCTCCCAACTTCTATTTTCCTTTGCGAAATGCCCAAGCTTGAAAGAAATTGGGACGAAGGATCTGAGACAGGTAGGCTTTAGTAGTAACAACATAGGCATTGAATATACAAAGATCCAAGTTTATTCTGGGCTTGTTAAGGCAGCAATTCAGAAAGCTGAAAAGGAGATAATAAAAGAGGGGATAAGGATAATATCTGAAGTAGAATTCGAAGGGGAACAACAGCGAGACGGAGGTTTTCTGAGATACCATGCAGGCTTGGGGAAAAGGCAGGTGAGATTGATAGCTGGTGGGCGCGGGGAAAGGGCAAATATTACGATAGCGGTAGAGAATCAGGAGCCCAATACAAATTGGGGCAATTGAAGCCCAGGCAATAGCATTTTAAGTACATCCTCGTGGGATTTGAATGGGTCAGGGTGCCTCAGTGAAATCGATTAGGACACCGAGTTGCCGCATAGCTTGAAAATAATCTCTTGGAATATAAATGGGTTTGGAGGGCAAATAAAAGTGGAAAGTTTAAAGCACGTAGCACAGTACGTTGACATTATTTGTTTGCAGGAAACATGGCTATGCGGCAACACCCCAGTAGTGGAAGGGTTTGTTCAAATTCATAAACCAGCCCGCAAAAAGACAAGATTTGGCCGTCCCTCTGGGGGGATCATGACTCTCACCTCAACCAGGATATCGAAAGAGGTGAAGCTAATAAGTACAACATGTAAATGGTTGTTGGTTTGCAAGGTATCCCAATTAGTCCCCGAAGAGAAGGATACCCATCTAATTCTCATAAATGTGTATATTCAATGGGGATCTCAAAATGAATATGATACTGAAATAGGGCTCTTCAAAGAAGATATAAATACCTTAAATGAAACGTATGGAAATGATACGATGGTGGTAATGGGCGATTTTAACCATAAACTAAATTACGGAAAGTTAGATCAATAGTTTGAGGAAATTTTGAGCTCTTATGATATAGGGCCAGCTAAATTCCCCACGTGTTCATCCACAAAACAGGATGAAGCATTAGGGAAATTTTTAGGATCTAAAGGGTTATTCTGCTTAAATGGCAGGAAGGACCCTGACCGTCCAGCCACACAGACCTTTAGACTAGGCAACCAACTATGCCCTATAGATTACACATTCATTCATGCCTGGAACTATGCTATGGTAAAAAGGTTCAGGGTAATTAAGCGTAAGGATAGTGATCACAATGCTTTGTTTTGTGAATGTTTAAGGGGGCCAACAAGCCCGCGTGAAAGAGTGCTTCCCCAAAATCTGGTATACCCCAAACGCCTGACTACTAAATTGACTGAAGAGTATGTTGAGAAATTAGCAAGTTTTCAACAAAATATAAAGATGCATAGTGCTAAAGGCCAGCAGGTAGCATGGTATGTGGGTAAGTTAGAACAGGCCATACAATGTCTTAGAGTGCATTTGAAAAATAGGAAACAGGACAAGGTAAAACACACAACTCAGGCAAGGAAGGCAATCCAGGTGGTTTGATTTAGCCTGTCAGAATAAAAAAAGGTCTATACGGAAAATAGAGCGATGCCTGAGGTTAAGATTACGACCAGGAAAGCCTAGCAAATTTGATCAATTTGAAGAAAGAATATAAAACTCTAGTGAGGAAGCAGAAAAAGATCTTTAAAGAAAAATGTTGGGAAAACCTGATAGAGACAATAGAAACTAAAAATGTAAAAGGGTTTTGGAGGTTGATACAGGAAGCCTCAGGTAGGACCCCTGGAAATATGAGCTGTGTTGTGGAGGAGGCTGCATGGGTAAATTACTTAGGCAAATTATATGAGGCGAGTAGAGCACCTGAAATAATTAAGGAAAAACCTAATTGGACAGGGTCCATAGAAGATTTAAAAACAGCTTTTACAGTAGAAAAAGTAAAAGAAACAATTAAGAAGCTAAACTTATCTCGTGCAGCAGGGCCCGATAATCTTCCGGCCATTATAATCAAAACACAAATAGATTGGTGGGCAGGATTCCTATCCCATATGTTTATTGCTATTTTAGACTCAGGTTACATCCCAAAATCTTGGAGAGGGGCGATTATTAGACCATTACATAAAAAGGGTGATAGGAAGGACCCAAGGAATTACAGATTAATCAACCTATTGGACATTGGAGAAAAGGTATTCTCCAAAATAATCCTGGGCAGATTAAAGGAGTGGGTGGAGCGGCGGTCGATAGTGCCAGTGGAACAGGGAGGCTTCAAGGAAGGACATTCTACTATTAACCAGTGCTTTGCCCTATGGGCAGTGGCGCGGAAGTCCTTGGAGCAGCAAGGAAAGCTGTCATGCTGCTTCGTGGACTTTCGTGCAGCCTTCGATTTGGTGGATAGGGAGTGCTTGTGGGAGACCCTGAGAAACTATGAGGCCCCTGAGGATCTCCAGTTGGTAATTCAGGAGTTGCACAGCCAAAATTGGGCACAGGTTATTAAAGATACATCAGGGGGCCTAACACCTGAAATAACGATAAATAATGGCCTCAGACAAGGCTGTGTTTTGACCCCGCTACTCTTTGCCATATTTTTAGCAGATCTGCCTTCTATCCTGGGGTCTGCCGGAGGTGCTAGCCCAAAAGTGAATGGGAAGCATTTGTCCTGTTTGCTGTATGCCGATGACCTAGTAATTCTGGATCAAACTGAAATGGGTCTACAAAGGAAGCTAAACATCTTCAGCTCATACTGTATGGCAAAACGACTTACAGTAAACATGGACAAAATGAAAATCCTGTGCTTTGGGAAGAGGAATACGAAGTTCAATTGGTATTTGGGTCAGACCAAATTAGATATTGTAAATGAATATAAATATCTTGGAATATGGTTTGTTAATTCCTTAAAGTGGGGCATGCATTTGGAGGCGCAGAAAATAAAAGCACAACTTGCGGTATGTGGGCTGAAAAGATTCAACCGCAGCTATGGTGACATGTCCCACAGACCATTGCTAACGGCCTACAATGCAATGATCCCCCCGCAACTCCAATATGGTGCAGAAATTCTTTCTATAGATGGCAAAAGCTCTTGGGATAAGGACGAAGGGAAATGTTTAAAATCATTATTGTCCCTCCCTAGTTCTTCAATGATCCAGGCAATCAGATTGGAGCTAGGATTGACTGCATGGAATGTCCAGGTGCAATTAAGCTTACTTAGATTCTGGAAACGCTTGGGATCCGGGGAGGTTACAAAAGTGTCCCAATGGTGCATGAAGGAGATTCTGCACAGTGAGTTACAATGGGCCAAAGCTACAAGAAGTAAACTCCGGACCATTTGTGATCACTTGAACGTGAAAATAGATCTGCCGACCTTGCAAATCGATGTAATAAAGAGTGTACTTAAATTGCAGGGGAAGGAATTGTCTAGAGCGGTAGATAGGGAGTACCTGAGTAAGAAAGACTCTGTAAAGTTTATGAGAAATAGCTGGGAGAAAGAAATCAGTTACCCCTATCTAGACACATTACCGAATCAATGGCTGAGAATGGAAGTTCTAAGGACAAGAATTGGTATTAACCCGGCCTCGTCAAACAGTATAATAAAATCAGGCTTAATGAAACCTGATGGAAAATGTACGTGTAAGATAGGGACGAAATGTAATATTTTACACATTTTATTGGATTGCCAAAAAATTTTAAATCACCGTAAACTGTTTTTACGTCCGATCTTTTTAAAATATGAAGTAAGGTCGCGTACACAAGCTTGGGAGCTACTTGCCGATATGGAAAATTTAGATACTGCAATAGCTATTGGGAAATATATGCAGGTTGTAAATAGGTTCCCTGCTTGACTATAAAGTTAAGTAAAGTTACTGAGTATTGTGATTTAACATGAAATTTTATTGTTTTAAAATTTTGCTTGCAAAAATAGTTAGGAATGATGTTTTAAGATAAATAGATGTTTAATCAATGGGAACTTTGATTTTAAATGGCATAAGAAGATGAATTTTCTAGTGTTTTAGATTTTTTTTTTCTGTAAGAGCTTATGTGGTTGAAAGACCTAAGGTCTAAATAAACTTTACTTTTGAACTTGAACTTGAACTTGGTGATGGTATTGGTTGTGGTGGTGGTGGAGGAATTGGTGATGGTGGTAGTATTGGTAGTCGTGGTGGTATTGGTGGTGGTAGTATTGGTTGTGGTATTGGTGGTAGTATAGGTGGTGGTGGTGGTGGTGGTGGTGGTATTGGTGGTGGTGGTATTGGTGGTGGTGGTATTAGTGGTGGTAGTATTAGTGGTATTGGTGGTGGTGGTATTTGTGGTGGTATTGGTGGTGGTGGTCATGGTATTGGTGGTGGTATTATTGGTGCTAGTGGTGGTGGAGGTGGTGGTATTGATGGTGGGAGTTGGGGGTATTGGTGGTGGTGGTATTGGTGGTGGTATTGGTGGTGGTGATATTGGTGGTATTGGTGGTGGTGGTGGTATTGGTGGTGGTAATTGTGGTGGTGGTGGTATTAGTGGTGGTGATATTGGTGGTGATGGTGGTATTGGTTGTTGTGGTATTGGCTGGTGAGATTGGTATTGGTGGTGGATTTGGTGGTGGTGGTATTGGATTGGTTGTGGTAGTATTGGTGGTGGTCATCGTATTGGTGGTGGTGTTAGTATTGGTGGTGGTTTTATTGGTGGTGGTGGTATTGGGGGTGGTATTGGTGGTGGTGGTGGTATTGGTATTGGTAGTGGTGGTGGATTTGGTGATGGTGGTATTGGTTGTGGTAGTAGTGGTGGTAGAGGTGGTGGTATTGGTGGTGGTATTGGTAGTGGTGGTGGTATTGGTGGTGGTGATGGTGGTATTGGTGGTGGTGGTATTGGTTGGGGGTATTGGTGGTGGTGGTATTAGTGGTATTGGTGGTGGTGGTTGTATTGGTAGTGGTATTGGTGGTGGTGGTGGCATTGGTGGTTGTGCTAGTGGTGGTATTGGTGGTGGTATTGGTGGTGATGGAGGTGGTGGTATTGGTGGTGGTGGAAGTGGTGGTATTGATGGTGGAGGTGGTGGTATTGGTGGTGGTATTCTTGGTGGTGGTATTGGTGGTGGTGGTAATGGTGGTTGTGGTATTGGTGGTGGTGGTGGTATTGGTGGTGGTGGTGGTATTGGTGGTGGTTTTTTGGGTGGTGGTTGTATTAGTGGTGGTGGTATTGGTGGTGATGGAATTGGTAGTGGTGGTGGTGGTATTGGTGGTGGAGGAATTGGTGGTGGTAGTAGTATTGGTGGTGATAGAGGTGGTAGTATTGGTGATGGTGGTAGTATTGGTAGTGGTGGTGGTATTGGTTGTGGTGGTATTGGTTGTGGTATTGGTGGTGGTGTTAGTATTGGTGGTGGTTTTATTGGTGGTGGTGGTATTGGTGGTAATGGTGGTATTGGTGGTGGTGGTATTGGTGGTGGTGGTATTAGTGGTATTGGTGGTTGTGGTGGTATTTGTGGTGGTATTGGTGGTGGTGGTCATGGTATTGGTGGTGGTATTATTGGTGCTAGTGGTGGTGGAGGTGGTGGTATTGATGGTGGGAGTTGGTGGTATTGATGGTGGTGATATTGGTGGTGGTATTGGTGGTGGTCGTATTGGTGGCGGTGATATTGGTGATGGTGGTGGTATTGGTGGTGGTGGTATTGGTGGTGGTGGTATTGGTGGTGGTAATGGGGGTGGTGGTGGTATTAGTGGTGGTGATATTGGTGGTGGTGATATTGGTGGTGATGGTGGTATTGGTTGTGATGGTATTGGCTGGTGAGATTGGTATTGGTGGTGGTATTGGTGGTGGTGGTATTGGATTGGTCATGGTAGTATTGGTGGTCGTATTGGTGGTGGTGTTAGTATTGGTGGTGGTTTTATTGGTGGTGGGAGTATTGGTGGTGGTATTGGTGGTGGTGGTATTGGTGGTGATGGTATTGGTGGTGGTGGTGGTATTGGTGGTGGAGGAATTGGTGGTGGTATTGGTGGTGGTAGAGGTGGTGGTATTGGTGGTGGCTGTGGTATGGGTATTGGTAGTGGTGGTGGTATTGGGGGTGGTGGTATTGGTTGTGGTAGTGGTGGTGGTAGAGCTGGTGGTATTGGTGGTGGTGGTGGTATTGGTAGTGGTATTGGTGGTGGTGATGGTGGCATTGGTGGTGGTGGTATTGGTTGTGGTATTGGTGGTGGTGGTATTGGTGGTGTTGGTGGTATTGGTAGTGGTATTGGTGGTGGTGGCATTGATGGTGGTGCTAGTGGTGGTATTGGTGGTGGTATTGGTGGTGATGGAGGTGGTGGTATTGGTGGTGGTGGAAGTGGTGGTATTGATGGTGGAGGTAATGGTGGTGGTATTGGTGGTGGTATTCTTGGTGGTGGTATTGGTGGTGGTGGTAATGGTGGTTGTGGTACTGGTGGTGGTATTGGTGGTGGTGGTGGTGGTGGTGGTGGTATTGGTGGTGGGTTTTTTGGTAGTGGTGGTATTGGTGGTGGTGGTATTGGTGGTGATGGAATTGGTGGTGGTGGTGGTATTGGTGGTGGAGGAATTGGTGGTGGTGGTAGTAGTATTGGTGGTGATAGAGGTGGTAGTATTGGTGATGGTGGTATTGGTTGTGGTATTGGTGGTGGTGTTAGTATTGGTGGTGGTTTTATTGGTGGTGGTGGTATTGGTGGTAGTGGTGGTATTGGTGGTGGTGGTATTGGTGGTGGTGGTATTAGTGGTATTGGTGGTGGTGGTGGTATTTGTGGTGGTATTGGTGGTGGTGGTCATGGTATTGGTGGTGGTATTATTGGTGCTAGTGTTGGTGGAGGTGGTGGTATTGATGGTGGGAGTTGGTGGTATTGATGGTGGTGGTATTGGTGGTGGTATTGGTGGTGGTCGTATTGGTGGTGGTGATATTGGTGATGGTGGTGGTATTGGTGGTGGTGGTATTGGTGGTGGTAATGGTGGTGGTGGTGGTATTAGTGGTGGTGATATTGGTGGTGGTGATATTGGTGGTGATGGTGGTATTGGTTGTGGTGGTATTGGCTGGTGAGATTGGTATTGGTGGTGGTATTGGTGGTGGTGGTATTGGATTGGTCATGGTAGTATTGGTGGTCGTATTGGTGGTGGTATTAGTATTGGTGGTGGTTTTATTGGTGGTGGTGGTATTGGTGGTGGTATTGGTGGTGGTGGTGGTATTGGTGGTGATGGTATTGGTGGTGGTGGTGGTATTGGTGGTGGAGGAATTGGTGGTGGTATTGGTGGTGGTAGAGGTGGTGGTATTGGTGGTGGCTGTGGTATGGGTATTGGTAGTGGTGGTGGTATTGGGGGTGGTGGTATTGGTTGTGGTAGTGGTGGTGGTAGAGGTGGTGGTATTGGTGGTGGTGGTGGTATTGGTAGTGGTATTGGTGGTGGTGATGGTGGTATTGGTGGTGGTGGTATTGGTTGTTGTATTGGTGGTGGTGGTATTGGTGGTATTGGTGGTGGTGGTTGTATTGGTAGTGGTATTGGTGGTGGTGGCATTGATGGTGGTGCTAGTGGTGGTATTGGTGGTGGTATTGGTGGTGATGGAGGTGGTGGTATTGGTGGTGGTATTGATGGTGGGGGTGGTGGTATTGGTGGTGGTATTGTTGGTTGTGGTATTGGTGGTGGTATTGGTGGTGGTGGTGTTGGTGGTGTTTTTTTTGCTGGTGGTTGGTATTGGTGGTGGTGGTATTGGTGGTGATGGAATTGGTGGTGGTGGTATTGGTGGTGGTGGTATTGGTGGTGGAGGAATTTGTGGTGGTGGTAGTATTGGTGGTGGTAGAGGTGGTTGTATTGATGATGGTGGTAGTATTGGTATTGGTGGTGGTATTGGTGGTGGTGGTATTGGTGGTAATGGTGGTGGTGGTGGTATTGGTGTTGTGGTATTGGTGATGTTATTGGTGGTATTGGTGGTGGTATTGGGGGTATTGATGGTGATATTGATGGTGGTGGTATTGGTGGTGGTGGTGGTGGTATTGCTGGTGGTGGTATTGGTGGTGGTGGTGGTATTGGTGTTGATGATGGTATTGGCATTAGTGGGGGTGGTATTGGTGGTGGTGGTATTGATGGTGGTGGTGGTATTGGTAGTGGTGGTGGTGGTATTGGTGGTGGTGGTATTGGTGGTGGTGGTATTAGTGGTATTGGTGGTGGTGGTGGTATTTGTGGTGATATTGGTGGTGGTGGTCATGGTATTGGTGGTGGTATTATTGGTGCTAGTGGTGGTGAAGGTGGTGGTATTGATGGTGGGAGTTGGTGGTATTGGTGGTGGTGGTATTGGTGGTGGTGATATTGGTGATGGTGGTGGTATTGGTGGTGGTGGTGGTAATTGTGGTGGTAATTGTGGTTGTGGTGGTATTATTGGTGGTGATATTGGTGGTATTGGTTGTTGTGGTATTGGCTGGTGAGATTGGTATTGGTGGTGGTGGTATTGGATTGGTCGTGGTAGTATTGGTGGTGGTCGTCGTATTGGTGGTGGTGTTAGTATTGGTGGTGGTTTTATTGGTGGTGGTGGTATTGGGGTGGTATTGGTGGTGGTGGTATTGGTGGTGATGGTATTTGTGGTGGTGGTTGTATTGGTGGTGGAGGGATTGGTGGTGGTGGAGGTGGTATTGGTGGTGGTAGAGGCGGTGGTATTGGTGGTGGTGGTGGTATTGGTATTGGTAGTGGTGATGGATTTGGTAGTGGTGGTATTGGTTGTGGTAGTGGTGGTGGTAGAGGTGGTGGTATTGGTGGTGGTATTGGTGGTGGTGATGGTGGTATTGGTGGTGGTGGTATTGGTTGTGATATTGGTGGTGGTGGTATTAGTGGTATTGGTGGTGGTGGTTGTATTGGTAGTGGTATTGGTGGTGGTGGCATTGGTGGTGGTGCTAGTGGTGGTATTGGTGGTGGTATTGGTGGTGATGGAGGTGGTGGTGGAGGTGGTGGTATTGATCGTGGTGGTGGTATTGGTGGTGGTATTGTTGGTGGTGGTATTGGTGGTGGTATTGGTGGTGGTGGTGGTATTGGTGGTGGTGGTATTGGTTGTGGTGGTGGTGGTATTAGTGGTATTGGTGGTGGTATTTGTGGTGGTATTATTGGTGCTAGTGGTGGTATTGATGGTGGGAGTTGGTGGTATTGATGGTGGTGGTATTGGTGGTGGTGGTGGTATTGGTGTTGGTGGTATTGGTGGTGGTAGTGGTGGTGGTGGTGGTATTAGTGGTGGTGATATTGGTGGTGATGGTGGTATTGGCTGTGGTGGTATTGGCTGATGAGATTGGTATTGGTGGTGGTATTGGTGGTGGTGGTATTGGATTGGTCGTGGTAGTATTGGTGGTGGTGGTCATATTGGTGGTGGTGTTAGTATTGGTGGTGGTTTTATTGGTGGTGGTGGTGGTATTGGTGGTGGTATTGGTGGTGGTGGTGGTATTGGTGGTGATGGTATTGGTGGTGGTGGTGGTATTGGTGGTGGAGGAATTGGTGGTGGTATTGGTGGTGGTAGAGGTGGTGGTATTGGTGGTGGCTGTGGTATGGGTATTGGTAGTGGTGGTGGTATTGGTAGTGGTGGTATTGGTTGTGGTAGTGGTGGTGGTAGAGGTGGTGGTATTGGTGGTGGTGGTGGTATTGGTAGTGGTGTTGGTATTGGTGGTGGAGATGGTGGTATTGGTGGTGGTGGTATTGGTTGTGGTATTGGTGGTGGTGGTATTGGTGGTATTGGTGGTGGTGGTTGTATTGGTAGTGGTATTTGGGGTGGTGGCATTGATGGTGGTGCTAGTGGTGGTATTGGTGGTGGTTTTGGTGGTGATGGAGGTGGTGGTATTGGTGGTGGTGGAGGTGGTGGTATTGATGGTGGGGGTGGTGGTATTGGTGGTATTGGTGGTGGTATTGTTGGTGGTGGTATTGGTGGTGGTATTGGTGGTGGTGGTAATGGTGGTTGTGATATTGGTGGTGTTTTTTTTGGTGGTGGTGGTATTGGTGGTGGTGGTATTGGTGGAGATGGAATTGGTGGTGGTGGTATTGGTGGTGGTGGTATTAGTGGTGGAGGAATTTGTGGTGGTGGTAGTATTGGTGGTGGTAGAGGTGGTAGTATTGGTGATGGTGATAGTATTGGTATTGGGGGTGGTATTGGTGGTGTTGCTTTGGTTGTGGTATTGGTGGTGGTATTGGTGGTGGTGGTGGTGGTGGTGGTATTTGTGGTGGTGGTATTGGTGGTGGTGGTATTAGTGGTATTGGTGGTGGTGGTGGTATTTGTGGTGGTATTGGTGGTGGTGGTCATGGTATTGGTGGTGGTATTATTGGTGCTAGTGGTGGTGGAGGTGGTGGTATTGATGGTGGGAGTTGGTGGTATTGGTGGTGGTGGTATTGGTGGTGGTGGTATTGGTGGTGGTGATATTGGTGATGGTGGTGGTATTGGTGGTGGTGGTGGTATTGGTGGTGGTAATGGTGGTGGTGGTGGTATTAGTGGTGGTGATATTGGTGGTGGTGATATTGGTGGTGATGGTGGTATTGGTTGTGGTGGTATTGGCTGGTGAGATTGGTATTGGTGGTGGTGGTATTGGATTGGTCGTGGTAGTATTGGTGGTGGTGGTCGTATTGGTGGTGGTGTTAGTATTGGTGGTGGTTTTATTGGTGGTCGTGGTATTGGTGGTTTTAATGGTGGTGGTGGTATTGGTGGTGGAGGAATTGGTGGTGGTGGTGGTATTGGTGGTGGTAGAGGTGGTGGTATTGGTGGTGGTGGTGGTATTGGTATTGGTAGTGGTGGTGGTATTGGTGGTGGTGGTATTGGTTGTGGTAGTGGTGGTGGTAGAGGTGGTGGTATTGGTGGTGGAGGTGGTATTGGTGGTGGAATTGGTGGTCGTGTTGGTGGTATTGGTGGTGGTGGTATTGGTTGTGGTATTGGTGGTGGTGGTATTGGTTGTGGTATTGGTGGTGGTGGTGGTATTAGTGGTATTGGTGGTTGTATTGGTAGTGGTATTAGTGGTGGTGGTATTGGTGGTGGTGCTAGTGGTGGTATTGGTGTTGATGGAGGTGGTGGTATTGGTGGTGGTGGAGGTGGTGGTATTGATGGTGGGGGTGGTGGTATTGGTGGTGGTATTGTTGGTGGTGGTATTGGTGGTGGTATTGGTGGTGTTGGTAATGGTGGTTGTGCTATTGGTGGTGGTGGTGGTATTGGTGGTGGTGGTGGTGGTGGTGGTATTGGTGGTGGTGTTGTTGGTGGTGGTGGTATTGGTGGTATTAGTGGTGGTTTTATTGGTGTATTGGTGGTGGTGGTATTGGTGGTGGTGGTATTGGTGGTGGTGGTATTGGTGGTGATGGTATTGGTTGTGGTGGTGTTGGTGGTGGTGGTATTGGTGGTGGTAGTGGTGGTGGAGGTGGTGGTATTGGTTGTGGTGGTGGTATTGGTGGTGGTGATATTGGTGGTGATATTGGTATTGGTGGTGGTTTTATTGGTGGTGGTGGTATTGGTGGTGGTATTTGTGGTGATGGTATTGGTGGTGGTATTTGTGATAGAGGAATTGGTGGTGGTGATGGTATTGGTGGTGGTAGAGGTGGTGGTATTGGTGGTGGTGGTGGTATTGGTAGTGGTGGTGGTATTGGTGGCAGTGGTATTGGTTGTGGTATTGGTGGTGGTATTGGTGGTGGTATTGGTGGTGGTGGTATTGGTGGTGGTGGTATTGGTGGTGTTGCTGGTGGTGGTGGTATTGGTGGTGGTATTATTGATGCTAGTGGTGGTATTGGTTGTGGTATTGGTGGTGGTGGTATTGGTGGTGGTATTGTTGTTGTTAATAAAACAGGCTTTTGAAAACAACCCTTCAGGTGGCTTTAGTGCAGATGAAATGTAACACAGATGTGCTGATGTCAGCTTCAGCCCATTAGCACAGGATTATGTGGTACCTGGAATTCACATGACTTAATTCGCTCATCATTTCTACATCCATTTTACTTGGGGGTTTGAAAACGACACAAGATAATGCCGGGTTAAAGTGATTGAATGCGGGCTTCGTGTTATGGGGGCAGCCGTGCTGCTTAAAAAAACACAAGCAGTTTCAGCTGTAGCAGCGCATGTCCGGCCTGCAGTAAGAGAAACTCAATAAAGTAAATAGTGCTTACAGACTAAATAACAGGTCCCCTGTAACAACCGAAGTAAAGGGGCCAGTCACCATGGGAGGTTACAAATGAAAACAAGGCCATACTAAGGAGGGACTAACAAGCCTATTAACGAATCCGAAGGCAGCATTTACCAAAGACTATGACACAAGCCAATGAAAAATATGGGCGGAGAGTGGGCCTGGCTTCTCTCCTATACTCTACTACAGCAGTCTCGCAGAGTGAGCAGCGCATGCCCGCTGCCACTATGCTCGACCTAAAAAGGAATGTTTTTTTTTTAAATGCAGCACATTTTCTTCAAAGGAAAACGGGATGCATTTCAAAAATAAAAATGAAAAATATTCTTTTAATTTTTTTAAGAGTAGGCAGTGGTCTGAGGGACCACTCCCTGCTGTTAAACATGGTTTTACAAAATTCACAAATGGAAAAGGGTCCCTTGGGGGCTCCTTCCCATTTGCGAATGGGTTATCACCTACTTGCAGTAGGTGGTAAAAGGCGAATGTTTTACGACTGCATTTCAGCCGCAAAACATTCACACATACCGTTACGATTCGACATTAGGAAGGAATGCCCCAGCACACACCTCTTCATAGTACAGAATCTCAAACCCAATTTGCGATTCGGTAATAGGTTACCAAAACGCAAATTGGGCCTCTGTACATAAAAAAATGCTTCTGTGTGGTCGTAAACAGCCCAATTCTGCGAATCGAGCCATTTGCGACCTCAAAAAAGATTTGTACATCTGGCCCTTTGAGACTTGCAAGGTTTGCAACAGCTTAATGGCTTGGTGCATCTAGTTCTATATTCATTTTTGTATTTTGTTAGGAAGAGGATAAGAACACATTGATGCTTCAACCTAATGCAACACATCACAAAGTCTTATTTTTTAGCATCAGAGTCTAATAGATCAAATGATAGTAAAAATGGGGCCACGCATTGGACAACAGCCATGCTACATATTCACAAAAATGTAACTACTTGTCTCTAGAAGGTACACACAGATGCAAATTATCTCTCTAAAATTTGCACAGTTCAAATTCTGCTCCTGTGCATCACCAGGCTGGCCTGATTTTCTAGTATCAGAGTTTGTCCATTTTATTTTCAATTAGGAGCTCCAAGCACGTCAATCACTGTAATTTCTCTCCGGAACCATAAATCTTCAGTGAATGAAAGGAGTTAGAAGGAAAAAAACAACATGATATGCACCCTTGGGCAAAGTATCTTGTAGAAGAAAAATAATTTACATCTTCAGCTCTAATTAAGTATTTTCTGAAAATACTAATCCCGTGGTGTGCTTTCTACATCATATGACTCTAAATCAAAACATTTCAAGGACTGAAAAGCATGCATCTTTTTCTACATCTAATTAGTCTGAAATTAATAAATATTACAATAACAATGATCACAATAATCTTTTATTAACTAAATTTCCTGGGTAAAGAACAATGCAGGGGAATTGCAAGTCACGGGCACTTCATCTTACAACGTGAAACAGGTTGTTGTGACACGTCTTTTTTGTCAAAGGAAGCAGCTACACACCTGGGGATTTCAAAACAAGTTCTTTGATTTTGTTTCCTAGTATTTGTTTATTCTCATTTGCTAAAGTTATTTGCAAAAGTTAAAATATATCAATCCATACATTCACAAAACTCAAGACGAGAAAAAAGAAACACACACACACACATACACACGTATACACATTTATACACATACAAATAGACATAGTCACCAAACTCAAAGATGAGGACAGAGAAAGGACACAGATAGGCACAGAAATTCATAACAGTTGCATCGAGGGTACACAGCCCGCCCAGGTCTCGGAGGTTGCTCATTTCATTCATTTTCTGTCCAGATATCGTAAAGGAATCCTGAGGTTCCTCGCCACCACTCTTGTTGCTTCCTAGTGCTTTTACTGTGGTATTTTATCTAGGCGGTAGCATACCTCAAATTTACAGGTTACCCTACTTTTCCCCCTCAGCTGTGCTAGGTGAAAATCACTACTCTTAACAAGCAAAGGGTCGAAAATATTGTTATATTTGGACTCGGCATAAGAAAAAAGGCAATATTTCCCCATGTAAACCCACCTTTTTAAGGGTCGCCGAACAGCAGCTGATTTTGAAGTAGTTAATCATAAATTAATTTAATGATTTGAGGCCTTGTGTATTTCTGGCAGTGGGGTGTTGAGGATCTATGCCTAATGTGTCCGGTAAGTACAGGGAGGTGTGGGTAAAGGTCTCTGGTTACATTAGGAAGGGGCAGGCTCAGTCGCATTCCCCCATTTTGAGTCATCAACACTTCCAAACTCTCACCTGGGTGTGATCTACTTCAACGTAATCATACAATTCCGACTATTTGTAAAACATAAATTTCGCTCCATCTACCAGCCCCTATAACCTGTCTTTTGGCTCACATTTCCCCTCTTGCAGTTTGACAAACTACAGTTTCAGGTTATTGCAAGTCATGGCATGCTCAATAGAGCACCTTCCATTGAGTCCAGTAAACACTGACTGCACAAATGAGTATGCCAGACCCCCAGGACCCTTCTCATTGTAAATATCAGATGCTGCTAGTGGAACATGCCACTTGCACACTGCATTGGTGCAGCAGGAAGTGGTGGAGAAGAGCACAAGTCACACTATTGCTGCTGATTGCTGCACGCAAGCCCTCCTACTCTGTGTCCTTAATTCAAGTTTTGCCTCATTTGTAAAATAATCCATACTTAAAGTCTAGCTCCTTCCAAACTAGCATACAGGAACTAAATTAAAAGAGTCCAACTTCCTGTTTCTCACAATCAACAGATTTTGAATAGCATTTAAATAAACTGAAAATTAACCTCGCCCAAAACAAAGAATAGAAGTGGAAAACAAAATCCCCCTTTTCTTCCAATTCTTATCCTTCTCGGATTCTGTGATCCCAACCAAACTTTCAATGAAGGTAGGGCCCTGCTTACAGTTTGGTGTACAGTCACTGGCTGTGGACCAACGGAGAGCTAAACTGTAGGAAGTCTTTGACGGTTAGACAGACTAAGTAGGTGGACCCCATCCACAAAAGACAAACAGTGAGATTGCATGATTGTTTTTGCAAGAATCCAACAATTTTCAACATGATTTTAAACATTAATTTGAGTTTCCCCAGAATAAAATCCCTGATCTAAGTTCTTCCTGTTTTGTTTTTAACAGACCCATTTTTTATGCAAGTCTTACCATCGTTTAGCAATATATTAATAGCTGTAGTATAAACCAATCAAATGATCCACTGGAAAGAGAATATGTGCTATTGCTTGGTGTGCGAAATCAGTGTCGTAGAGTTTGAGGGTATTCAAAAGTTCCGGGGCAACGGGCAGGTAACAACTGTTGGCTTTCCCATCTGATGTCCTGCAGACCCACAAACCGGGAGCCAAGTGCTCCTTTTATTATTTGATCCTCGGGGTATAGAGGTAGAGCAGTCCAAGACTTACTCAGAGAGGTGCTTTGTGCCAGAGACTCAGAACTCAGCAATTTAAGAAAAAAAGCTTAATAAATCAATGTCCTGTCAGAGTTTCTGTTTTACTGGGGAAAACTACTTTAATACACAAAGGTGAAGACTAGCCTCTTAATTACACATTTAGACAGACTGGCAATTGGAAATACGATTAGGAACTCCCTTTAAAGGGTCTCACAAAGTACAAGCGGTGTAAAAAAAGGAAAGGTCATAATGGTCAAGTAACCGCCTAAATGTAAACTAGAACCCCAATGCTGGATTTGCTTCTAATGGTTTTGCATGACAGTGGATCCTAACCCATAAAAACACAATACCCCCATAGATGCGTAAATTAAACATGTGATATATGAAAAATTAGCCTATGGGCTTTGACAAAGGGTGTCAACATAGACATTTCAATATAGATCAGCATTGCAATATCGTCCCACAAATATGCACCTATTTTGACTTTCACCATCGTCACACCATAACTCTGGTCTTTCACATAAATAACATAACATAACAATAACCAGTACCAAAACAGCGAACATTTTTGAAAATCTTATTGTAAGTATTCACCTGATCGGTTAACAAGCACATAAGACCCAGCGACTCAGTAGGTCCATGTACTCCAGAACCTCATAGTTAAAGCCTGACACTGGGAGCGCTTTAAAACGTGGCAAGTGTCTCCCATTGTAATGTATTCGAGGACTCAGGAGACATAGAATAGAAGAATCTTTAAAACTCTGTGAGGACACCTGTATTGGGCCTGCGTGGCTCCTAATAGCCCATACTCTCAATATGTGGTGCCTACTCGCTGTCCCTCAGGCAGCACCATAAGAGCAATATAAAAATGTATGGATGCCCAGGCGGAGGCTTACAGGGCCATGGTTCAGCCACGATGGCTGTTATTTAATAAAGTATATGCAAAATAACAAGGACCGACCAATATACCCAGAAAGGAACCTGGGTCAAAGTCTTGAACAAACCCAATGGTGCCCAATGGTCCCATGAGCCAATTTTTGTTCAACGATCTACAAACCCAAACCTGTTCAATCTTTTATCGGTTTAATAGTATATCGTTCAACGATTCAAGGCCCAATTCCATTTATAAATGTAGTGTAATATTTCATAAACATCAGCCAGTATATATCAAAGTCTAGTGAAGACGGCGCAAGGTGCATAAAGTGCTCAGTGCGTGACATATATTTACATATATACACACAGATTACGCAGGGTATCCACATATTTTATAACCCGGAAACATTTTGATTTCATCATAGTCTTGATTTAAGTGTGACTGATAACCCTGCAGGAGTGTCGACGTTTCGATCTAGGAAGAATTAAGACGTGGGTCGCATCAAGACAGCGCCTTCTGTCTGGTGTCCAGTAAATTAAAATATGGGGCTGTTAGAAATGGGATTTAAGGTTGGCTAGGGCTTGCGCCTAAGCCAGGCAGAAATCAACACTCTAGTCAGGGCAAGGGAGTTACACGCTGAAGATGACCCCTGCTCACCCCCTTGGTAGCTTGGCACGAGCAGTCAGGCTTATCCCAGAGGCAATGTGTAAAGCGTTTGCGCAACACACACACACAGCAGCAACCCACTAGGCACACCACAAAAAGGAACTCCACACAAGGTTATATAAAAAATAGCCTTTGTATTATCATAAACACATTAGAAACATAATCACACATTTACACTGTGCCAACTGGCACTAGGCAATATTTACAGGGGATTATTTACACATGACAGGGCCAATTGGGCCACTGTCAGAACCATCACAAGCACAAATAATAAGTGTAGAACACACCCAGTAATGACTGGCGAAATACTGTACTCAGCATTATATCCTGCAACATAAATCATATTATGCACTCAGCATCACATTGGGCGTAACCAGCATACACGCAGTATGCAATAACCTCCTAAGCATAAACATATTACGCATTAGTCCTCACCAGCATACACGCAGTATGCAATAATCTCATAAGCATAAACATCATTAGACATTAGGCCTCACGAGCATACACGCAGTATGCAATAACCTCATAACCATAAACATCATTGGAGACATAGATCAGGGTGCGTAAATCATATCACATAAATCGCATTATACAATCACCATTACATGAGGCATAAAACACATTGTGTAGCTTTGGAGAGCCTGGCGCTCTACCAATCTCACCCATAATGACCCTAGGCCATCTGGCCTTCCCCTGGGCTCAAATGCCCTATGTCCCGCAAAGTCAGGGCTCTAAGCAGGACCTCGCACAGGGCCCCCCTGACTGCCTCAGCAGCAACCCTAAAGTGCGCAATTGCGCTGGCACCACTGTGCCTCCTTAGTCCCCACTGGGACTTGTAAGCAACTGGCCTAAACGTTGCAGCTGCCGCTAATTGCGGTGCAGCTGTGCAGAGACTGTAGCCACTGGCACTCACTGTGCCCCCACTGGGGCTTTCTCCAACAAAGGTGCCAACCGTTGCAGCTGCCCACTCTGGGGCGGCGCAGCTGGGGTACTGAGGCTTGGCACCACTGTGCTTCTCTGGTCCCACTCAGGGACTACACAAAAAAATGCCCATAACGTTGCCGCTGCCCGCTACGGTGGCGCAGCTGAGGGAGAAAAACAAGCACTGGTACCACTGGGCCTGAGTCCCTCTCCAGGACTTTCAAAACAATATTGCCCACGTGGCAGCTGCCCGCAGCGGCGGTGCAGCTGTGAAGAGCTAGCGCTGGCACTCTAAGTGCCTCGGGAGCCCCATTTCACTGGGCTCCCCCTTGTGCCATCTCTTGGTACCGGTACGCCTCAGCCCCCTAAAAGAAATCAGCGCGGGCCCCACTGGTGCCGGAGGAAACAGCCCACGTGCCAGCCCCACTCACCGGGGCTCTCTCGGGACTCCGCTGGTTTCCTGTTCCGGTCTCCAGGTAGGTCCTCGAGGCTTGCTCCCACTGCGGGACTCTTCCTGGATCTCCTCTTCAGGCGGGGCTCTCTCACGCTCTTGGGAGCCCCGCTGACCCGCTGCACTCTTTCCTGGCTTCTCCGGGCAGACGACTCTGCCCCTCTTCACCCGGTCCCTTTCCTGGGGCCGGGACTTCTCCCTCGGAGCTCGTGGAGGCGGGGTAGGCTCCCGTCCTCCTTCACACACGCAGCCAAGCTTCCCCTGGCTTCCGGCCGCACTTCCTCGGCAGGCCCGCCCACAGTCAGGCGCGGGTGCCTGACTTCCTGTTCGGCGGCCTTTCTCGCTCGGGCCGCGGCGGTGATTTTCTCGGCAAACGCGGGGTGGGCACCCGCCGTAATTAAATAAAACACCTCATGCGGGGTGGGTACCCGCCAACACAGCGGCCATGCGGTGTGGGCACCCGCGGTCAAAAATATTCATAAAGTAGGGTGGGCTCCCGCCTCATCGGCAACGCTGGGGAATCCCTACGCCGGGGATTCCCACCTCCATGGGCAGCTCAGCACTGCGGAGCCCTCGTGCTCCTTTTCTTGGGGAATTTAAAATATAGCGCTCCCCAGGCGCTAAGAGCCCTTAAGTCCCTGGGAAATGAAAAGAACAGCGCTCACAGGGCGCAAGGGGTCCCAAAAAGTCCTTAGAGGCCAAGGGGGCAATGCTGGGCCCAGGGAGGCAAGCCCTCATGGCGGTTCCTCCTGGGCCCCAGCAGCAGCACTCCCCAGCAAGGTCAGGAACAGCACCCCATCATGGAACAACCTCATGGGGTCACAGCCCCTATATTTATATTAGGCATTCCTTTGTCTGCAGTGTAGGGTTTGGGGGAACCAGATGCAACTGGTTCAGGGTTTTTTGGGAGCACTTTGTTTTCCAAGCTCCTCTTCCCCTTTGTCAGGTGGGGGCTAGGTGATCAGGCACACCACAGGGGGGGCGGAGCCAGCATTCACTAGGGCAGGCACAATCTTATTTAGGGACCAGGGACTTCTCCTCCCACCACTCCAAATGCAGATGTCCCATTCAGCCTAGCGCTGACTCACCCTGCCCCTCCTGGAGCCACACACACCTCCCAGCCCCTGTCACTCACAAGCCAGACATGCAATTCACATCAGGCAGGCAGACACATAGAACACAGAAATGCCAACTTCTAAAAGTGGCATTTCTAAAATGGTTATAATAAATCTGCGCACACCATTGCGTAGCATTTATTATTACTATTTCAAACATACCAAACTCGACCACGCTGCTCCTCTCATCTCAGGGATTACCACTGACACACTTATCAGGGAAACCCCAATGCATTCCTCTGGGAGGGCAGGCCAATCTTACCATATATAACAAGGAGAGCGCACACACTTTACACTGGACCACAGTGCTAAAGTGCCCAGAGGCCTAAAACCACCAACACCATGTCAGAGAAAAGGCTAGGGGAAAGGCAAAAAGTTCAGGGATGACCCTGCAAAAGGGCCAAGTCCAACACAACCCCCTTCCAGCCAAAACGCAGGGTAGACCAATCACTACCTTGATGGGCTTCCCTGCTTTGGGCGATAGAACACGGACACGGGCCCGTCACTGCAGGGACACCCTCCGGTTCTACGCCACTCTGAACCCATGTGGTTCCCTCTGTAAAAGCTCTCAGGACCAACTAGGCTACCCCACTGGTACTCCCTAGCTATCCACAGCCAGGACCAGGCCCTAGACCATCCAGACACCTCCGGTCCTTGCCAATCCACAAAGTGGGGGGCAGTAACACCTGGCACATAAAAGCCATTCTCCACCCTTCCTCTCAGTGTAGTTCTAAACTGCCACTGATCCTCTAACCTGGGGTTCCGCACTCTCCTCCTATGAGAGGCAACCTCAGAACACAACTCACTCACCAGTTCAGGACCTCTCTCCAGCAACTGGTTTACCAATCTGGGTTCTAAACACCCAGGCTGCACCGGGGTCAGAGGTGAGGACTCCCTCCCTCTGCACCCCCTTCCAGAGTACTGCACCCTCCCCTCAGGAGTGGTACCTCTAGAAGACAAACCCGGTCTGGACACAGTTGTCCTTCCCTCCAGGTCAGACAACACCTGAACCTGGCCTTCCAACCCAGGGACGGAACCCTGCGGCTGAGCACCCGCCTGGCCCACCAGGACTTCCTTGGGAGCACGCATGCCCCTCCTGAGGGTGACACATAACTCATGTGTCGTGTGACAGTCTGTCTGGCGCAGATCTCCCGACCTCCTGTCCACTTGACAGTGCGTGAATATCCCCCAGGACAGAAGTGGCGTCACCATGGTCAATCATTGGTGACTCAGCCCTTCTGGCTGGCCCCTGACCCAATGGTTTTTCCACTGGGGACTCTTTCCCCCTCTCACCCCTCCATCTGGACTTCTGCACCCTCCACTTAGGAGTGGCACCGCCAGACACCAGAACCACTGGAGCTCCATTTACAGATGCTCCAGGTTCTCTAGACACTGGGAGATCCCCCCTCAAAATGACCTACCAGTACAGCCTAGGTCCCTAACCTGGTGTTCCCTTAAGGAACCCTCCAGGCCCTGAGACTGGGTTTCGGGCACCTTGGGACACGCAGCCCAACACTCACTCCTTCTCCGCAGAGACAGGACGTGAGCCCCTACACCCCTCCTAATACACTGGGACCTAGCTGGGCTACTCTGAACCTCTTCCACCACGCAGGTCCGGAAGATACCTGATGCAAAAACAACAGTTGATGGACAGAAAGCAGAACAATGTCATACATTCACCCCAGTACAGAGATCTGGGCCTAAATCCATCGTTTTTTTGCTCACCATGCCATTCCAGTTTGAACCCAGCCATATGCAAATCAGTCTTGACCCTGTGCCTCATGGGCACAGTCCAGCCCGAACTGCCAAGCCTAGTCCTCCCTGGACTGGAAACAAGCATCCTAGGACCGGTTTCGGGGTTTCATCCCTCTTCAGCCAGGATAGCTTGATTCCAGTGGCATGGAGAGCACGGGACCCACGTCTGGGCATACCCGCCCCACTCGGGGTGACAAATGCAAAAACAACAGTTGATGGACAGAATGCAGAACAATGTCATACATTCACCCCAGTACAGAGATCTGGGCCTAAATCCATCATTTTTTGCTTACCATGCCATTCCAGTTTGAACCCAGCCATATGCAAATCAGTCTTGACCCTGTGCCTCATGGGAACAGTCCAGCCCGAACTGCCAAGCCAGGTCCTCCCTGGACTGGAAACAAGCATCCTAGGACCGGTTTCGGGGTTTCATCCCTCTTCAGCCAGGATAGCTTGATTCCAGTGGCATGGAGAGCACGGGACCACGTCTGGGCATACCCGTCCCACTCGGGGTGACAAATGCAAAAACAACAGTTGATGGACAGAATGCAGAACAATGTCATACATTCACCCCAGTACAGAGATCTGGGCCTAAATCCATCGCTTTTGCTCACCATGCCATTCCAGTTTGAACCCAGCCATATGCAAATCAGTCTTGACCCTGTGCCTCATGGGAACAGTCCAGCCCGAACTGCCAAGCCAGGTCCTCCCTGGACTGGAAACAAGCATCCTAGGACCGGTTTCGGGGTTTCATCCCTCTTCAGCCAGGATAGCTTGATTCCAGTGGCATGGAGAGCACGGGACCCACGTCTGGGCATACCCGTCCCACTCGGGGTGACAAATGCAAAAACAACAGTTGATGGACAGAATGCAGAACAATGTCATACATTCACCCCAGTACAGAGATCTGGGCCTAAATCCATCGTTTTTGCTCACCATGCCATTCCAGTTTGAACCCAGCCATATGCAAATCAGTCTTGACCCTGTGCCTCATGGGAACAGTCCAGCCCGAACTGCCAAGCCAGGTCCTCCCTGGACTGGAAACAAGCATCCTAGGACCGGTTTCGGGGTTTCATCCCTCTTCAGCCAGGATAGCTTGATTCCAGTGGCATGGAGAGCACGGGACCCACGTCTGGGCATACCCGTCCCACTCGGGGTGACAAATGCAAAAACAACAGTTGATGGACAGAATGCAGAACAATGTCATACATTCACCCCAGTACAGAGATCTGGGCCTAAATCCATCGTTTTTTGCTCACCATGCCATTCCAGTTTGAACCCAGCCATATAGCAAATCAGTCTTGACCCTGTGCCTCATGGGAACAGTCCAGCCCGAACTGCCAAGCCAGGTCCTCCCTGGACTGGAAACAAGCATCCTAGGACCGGTTTCGGGGTTTCATCCCTCTTCAGCCAGGATAAGCTTGATTCCAGTGGCATGGAGAGCACGGGACCCACGTCTGGGCATACCCGTCCCACTCGGGGTGACAAATGCAAAAACAACAGTTGATGGACAGAATGCAGAACAATGTCATACATTCACCCCAGTACAGAGATCTGGGCCTAAATCCATCGTTTTTGCTCACCATGCCATTCCAGTTTGAACCCAGCCATATGCAAATCAGTCTTGACCCTGTGCCTCATGGGAACAGTCCAGCCCGAACTGCCAAGCCAGGTCCTCCCTGGACTGGAAACAAGCATCCTAGGACCGGTTTCGGGTTTCATCCCTCTTCAGCCAGGATGGCTTGATTCCAGTGGCATGGAGAGCACGGGACCCACGTCTGGGCATACCCGTCCCACTCGGGGTGACAAATGCAAAAACAACAGTTGATGGACAGAATGCAGATCAATGTCATACATTCACCCCAGTACAGAGATCTGGGCCTAAATCCATCGTTTTTGCTCACCATGCCATTCCAGTTTGAACCCAGCCATATGCAAATCAGTCTTGACCCTGTGCCTCATGGGAACAGTCCAGCCCGAACTGCCAAGCCAGGTCCTCCCTGGACTGGAAACAAGCATCCTAGGACCGGTTTCGGGGTTTCATCCCTCTTCAGCCAGGATAGCTTGATTCCAGTGGCATGGAGAGCACGGGACCCACGTCTGGGCATACCCGTCCCACTCGGGTGACAAATGCAAAACAACAGTTGATGGACAGAATGCAGAACAATGTCATACATTCACCCCAGTACAGAGATCTGGGCCTAAATCCATCGTTTTTTGCTCACCATGCCATTCCAGTTTGAACCCAGCCATATGCAAATCAGTCTTGACCCTGTGCCTCATGGGAACAGTCCAGCCCGAACTGCCAAGCCAGGTCCTCCCTGGACTGAAAACAAGCATCCTAGGACCGGTTTCGGGGTTTCATCCCTCTTCAGCCAGGATAGCTTGATTCCAGTGGCATGGAGAGCACGGGACCCACGTCTGGGCATACCCGGCCCAACTCGGGGTGAAAAATGCAAAAACAACAGTTGATGGACAGAATGCAGAACAATGTCATACATTCACCCCAGTACAGAGATCTGGGCCTAAATCCATCGTTTTTTGCTCACCATGCCATTCCAGTTTGAACCCAGCCATATGCAAATCAGTCTTGACCCTGTGCCTCATGGGAACAGTCCAGCCCGAACTGCCAAGCCAGGTCCTCCTGGACTGGAAACAAGCATCCTAGGACCGGTTTTGGGGTTTCATCCCTGTTCAGCCAGGATAGCTTGATTCCAGTGGCATGGAGAGCACGGGACCCACGTCTGGGCAAACCCGTCCCACTCGGGGTGACAAATGCAAAAACAACAGTTGATGGACAGAATGCAGAACAATGTCATACATTCACCCCAGTACAGAGATCTGGCCCTAAATCCATCGTATTTTTGCTCACCATGCCATTCCAGTTTGAACCCAGCCATATGCAAATCAGTCTTGACCCTGTGCCTCATGGGAACAGTCCAGCCCGAACTGCCAAGCCAGGTCCTCCCTGGACTGGAAACAAGCATCCTAGGACCGGTTTCGGGGTTTCATCCCTCTTCAGCCAGGATAGCTTGATTCCAGTGGCATGGAGAGCACGGGACCCACGTCTGCTCACTACGCCACTGGAGTCAAGCTATCCTGGCTAATGAAGGCTGATAGCCTGAAACCGGTCCTAGGATGCTTGATTCCGGTCCAGGGAAGACGTGGCTTGGCAGTTCGGTCTGGACTGTTCCCATGAGGCACAGGTCAAGACTGATTTGCATATGGCTATGTCTGAACTGGGGTGGCGTGGTGAAGCAAAATAACGATGGATTAAACCCAGATCTGTGACTGGGGGTGAATGTTTGCCAATGTGCAGCATTCCGTCCATCATCTTGTGTGTTTGCATTTCGCCCTAAGTGGGAAGGGTATGCCCAGACGTGGGTCCCGTGCTCACTACGCCACTGGAGTCAAGCTATGCTGGCTGATGAAGGCTGATAGCCTGAAGCCGGTCCTAGGATGCTTGATTCCGGTCCAGGGAAGGCGTGGCTTGGCAGTTCGGTCTGGACTGTTCCCATGAGGCACAGGGTCAAGACTGATTTGCATATAGCTATGTCTGAACTGGGGTGGCGTGGTGAAGCAAAATAACGATGGATTAAACCAGATCTGTGACTGGAGGTGAATGTTTGCCAATGTGCAGCATTCCGTCCATCATCTTGTGTGTTTTGCATTTCGCCCTAAGTGGGAAGGGTATGCCCAGACGTGGGTCCCGTCGCTCACTACGCCACTGGAGTCAAGCTATCCTGGCTGATGAAGGCTGATAGCCTGAGAGCCGGTCCTAGGATGCTTGATTCCGGTCCAGGGAAGACGTGGCTTGGCAGTTCGGTCTGGACTGTTCCCATGAGGCACAGGGTCAAGACTGATTTGCATATGGCTATGTCTGAACTGGGGTGGCGTGGTGAAGCAAAATAACGATGGATTAAACCCAGATCTGTGACTGGGGGTGAATGTTGCCAATGTGCAGCATTCCGTCCATCATCTTGTGTGTTTTGCATTTCGCCCTAAGTGGGAAGGGTACATGCCCAGACGTGGGTCCCGTGCTCACTATGCCACTGGAGTCAAGCTATCCTGGCTGATGAAGGCTGATAGCCTGAAACCGGTCCTAGGATGCTTGATTCCGGTCCAGGGAAGACGTGGCTTGGCAGTTCGGTCTGGACTGTTCCCATGAGGCACAGGGTCAAGACTGATTTGCATATGGCTATGTCTGAACTGGGGTGGCGTGGTGAAGCAAAATAACGATGGATTAAACCCAGATCTGTGACTGGGAGTGAATGTTTGCCAATGTGCAGCATTCCGTCCATCATCTTGTGTGTTTTGCATTTCGCCCTAAGTGGGAAGGGTATGCCCAGACGTGGGTCCGATGCTCACTACGCCACTGGAGTCAAGCTATCCTGGCTGATGAAGGCTGATAGCCTGAAACCGGTCCTAGGATGCTTGATTCGGTCCAGGGAAGACGTGGCTTGGCAGTTCGGTCTGGACTGTTCCCATGAGGCACAGGGTCAAGACTGATTTGCATATGGCTATGTCTGAACTGGGGTGGCGTGGTGAAGCAAAATAACGATGGATTAAACCCAGATCTGTGACTGGGGGTGAATGTTTGCCAATGTGCAGCATTCCGTCCATCATCTTGTGTGTTTTGCATTTCGCCCTAAGTGGGAAGGGTATGCCCAGACATGGGTCCCGTGCTCACTACGCCACTGGAGTCAAGCTATCCTGGCTGATGAAGGCTGATAGACTGAAACCGGTCCTAGGATGCTTGATTCCGGTCCAGGGAAGACGTGGCTTGGCAGTTCGGTCTGGACTGTTCCCATGAGGCACAGGGTCAAGACTGATTTGCATATGGCTATGTCTGAACTGGGGTGGCGTGGTGAAGCAAAATAACGATGGATTAAACCCAGATCTGTGACTGGGGGTGAATGTTTGCCAATGTGCAGCATTCCGTCCATCATCTTGTGTGTTTTGCATTTCGCCCTAAGTGGGAAGGGTATGCCCAGACGTGGGTCCCGTGCTCACTACGCCACTGGAGTCAAGCTATCCTGGCTGATGAAGGCTGATAGCCTGAAACCGGTCCTAGGATGCTTGATTCCGGTCCAGGGAAGACGTGGCTTGGCAGTTCGGTCTGGACTGTTCCCATGAGGCACAGGGTCAAGACTGATTTGCATATGGCTATGTCTGAACTGGGGTGGCGTGGTGAAGCAAAATAACGATGGATTAAACCCAGATCTGTGACTGGGGGTGAATGTTTGCCAATGTGCAGCATTCCGTCCATCATCTTGTGTGTTTTGCATTTCGCCTCTAAGTGGGAAGGGTATGCCCAGACGTGGGTCCCGTGCTCACTACGCCACTGGAGTCAAGCTATCCTGGCTGATGAAGGCTGATAGCCTGAAACCGGTCCTAGGATGCTTGATTCCGGTCCAGGGAAGACGTGGCTTGGCAGTTCGGTCTGGACTGTTCCCATGAGGCACAGGGTCAAGACTGATTTGCATATGGCTATGTCTGAACTGGGGTGGCGTGGTGAAGCAAAATAACGATGGATTAAACCCAGATCTGTGACTGGGGGTGAATGTTTGCCAATGTGCAGCATTCCGTCCATCATCTTGTGTGTTTTGCATTTCGCCCTAAGTGGGAAGGGTATGCCCAGACGTGGGTCCCGTGCTCACTACGCCACTGGAGTCAAGCTATCCTGGCTGATGAAGGCTGATAGCCTGAAACCGGTCCTAGGATGCTTGATTCCGGTCCAGGGAAGACGTGGCTTGGCAGTTCGGTCTGGACTGTTCCCATGAGGCACAGGGTCAAGACTGATTTGCATATGGCTATGTCTGAACTGGGGTGGCGTGGTGAAGCAAAATAACGATGGATTAAACCCAGATCTGTGACTGGGGGTGAATGTTTGCCAATGTGCAGCATTCCGTCCATCATCTTGTGTATTTTGCATTTCGCCCTAAGTGGGAAGGGTATGCCCAGACGTGGGTCCCGTGCTCACTACGCCACTGGAGTCAAGCTATCCTGGCTGATGAAGGCTGATAGCCTGAAACCGGTCCTAGGATGCTTGATTCCGGTCCAGGGAAGATGTGGCTTGGCAGTTCGGTCTGGACTGTTCCCATGAGGCACAGGGTCAAGACTGATTTGCATATGGCTATGTCTGAACTGGGGTGGCGTGGTGAAGCAAAATAACAATGGATTAAACCCAGATCTGTGACTGGGGTGAATGTTTGCCAATGTGCAGCATTCCGTCCATCATCTTGTGTGTTTTGCATTTCGCCCTAAGTGGGAAGGGTATGCCCAGACGTGGGTCCCGTGCTCACTACGCCACTGGAGTCAAGCTATCCTGGCTGATGAAGGCTGATAGCCTGAAACCGGTCCTAGGATGCTTGATTCCGGTCCAGGGAAGACGTGGCTTGGCAGTTCGGTCTGGACTGTTCCCATGAGGCACAGGGTCAAGACTGATTTGCATATGGCTATGTCTGAACTGGGGTGGCGTGGTGAAGCAAAATAACGATGGATTAAACCCAGATCTGTGACTGGGGGTGAATGTTTGCCAATGTGCAGCATTCCGTCCATCATCTTGTGTGTTTTGCATTTCGCCCTAAGTGGGAAGGGTATGCCCAGACGTGGGTCCCGTGCTCACTACGCCACTGGAGTCAAGCTATCCTGGCTGATGAAGGCTGATAGCCTGAAACCGGTCCTAGGATGCTTGATTCCGGTCCAGGGAAGACGTGGCTTGGCAGTTCGGTCTGGACTGTTCCCATGAGGCACAGGGTCAAGACTGATTTGCATATGGCTATGTCTGAACTGGGGTGGCGTGGTGAAGCAAAATAACGATGGATTAAACCCAGATCTGTGACTGGGGGTGAATGTTTGCCAATGTGCAGCATTCCGTCCATCATCTTGTGTGTTTTGCATTTCGCCCTAAGTGGGAAGGGTATGCCCAGACGTGGGTCCCGTGCTCACTACGCCACTGGAGTCAAGCTATCCTGGCTGATGAAGGCTGATAGCCTGAAACCGGTCCAAGGATGCTTGATTCCGGTCCAGGGAAGACGTGGCTTGGCAGTTCGGCCTGGACTGTTCCCATGAGGCACAGGGTCAAGACTGATTTGCATATGGCTATGTCTGAACTGGGGTGGCGTGGTGAAGCAAAATAACGATGGATTAAACCCAGATCTGTGACTGGGGGTGAATGTTTGCCAATGTGCAGCATTCCGTCCATCATCTTGTGTGTTTTGCATTTCGCCCTAAGTGGGAAGGGTATGCCCAGACGTGGGTCCCGTGCTCACTACGCCACTGGAGTCAAGCTATCCTGGCTGATGAAGGCTGATAGCCTGAAACCGGTCCTAGGATGCTTGATTCCGGTCCAGGGAAGACGTGGCTTGGCAGTTCGGTCTGGACTGTTCCCATGAGGCACAGGGTCAAGACTGATTTGCATATGGCTATGTCTGAACTGGGGTGGCGTGGTGAAGCAAAATAACGATGGATTAAACCCAGATCTGTGACTGGGGGTGAATGTTTGCCAATGTGCAGCATTCCGTCCATCATCTTGTGTGTTTTGCATTTCACCCTAAGTGCGAAGGGTATGCCCAGACGTGGGTCCCGTGCTCACTACGCCACTGGAGTCAAGCTATCCTGGCTGATGAAGGCTGATAGCCTGAAACCGGTCCTAGGATGCTTGATTCCGGTCCAGGGAAGACGTGGCTTGGCAGTTCGGTCTGGACTGTTCCCATGAGGCACAGGGTCAAGACTGATTTGCATATGGCTATGTCTGAACTGGGGTGGCGTGGTGAAGCAAAATAACGATGGATTAAACCCAGATCTGTGACTGGGGGTGAATGTTTGCCAATGTGCAGCATTCCGTCCATCATCTTGTGTGTTTTGCATTTCGCCCTAAGTGGGAAGGGTATGCCCAGACGTGGGTCCCGTGCTCACTACGCCACTGGAGTCAAGCTATCCTGGCTGATGAAGGCTGATAGCCTGAAACCGGTCCTAGGATGCTTGATTCCCGGTCCAGGGAAGACGTGGCTTGGCAGTTCGGTCTGGACTGTTCCCATGAGGCACAGGGTCAAGACTGATTTGCATATGGCTATGTCTGAACTGGGGTGGCGTGGTGAAGCAAAATAACGATGGATTAAACCCAGATCTGTGACTGGGGGTGAATGTTTGCCAATGTGCAGCATTCCGTCCATCATCTTGTGTGTTTTGCATTTCGCCCTAAGTGGGAAGGGTATGCCCAGACGTGGGTCCCGTGCTCACTACGCCACTGGAGTCAAGCTATCCTGGCTGATGAAGGCTGATAGCCTGAAACCGGTCCTAGGATGCTTGATTCCGGTCCAGGGAAGACGTGGCTTGGCAGTTCGGTCTGGACTGTTCCCATGAGGCACAGGGTCAAGACTGATTTGCATATGGCTATGTCTGAACTGGGGTGGCGTGGTGAAGCAAAATAACGATGGATTAAACCCAGATCTGTGACTGGGGGTGAATGTTTGCCAATGTGCAGCATTCCGTCCATCATCTTGTGTGTTTTGCATTTCGCCCTAAGTGGGAAGGGTATGCCCAGACGTGGGTCCCGTGCTCACTACGCCACTGGAGTCAAGCTATCCTGGCTGATGAAGGCTGATAGCCTGAAACCGGTCCTAGGATGCTTGATTCCGGTCCAGGGAAGACGTGGCTTGGCAGTTCGGTCTGGACTGTTCCCATGAGGCACAGGGTTAAGACTGATTTGCATATGGCTATGTCTGAACTGGGGTGGCGTGGTGAAGCAAAATAACGATGGATTAAACCCAGTTCTGTGACTGGGGGTGAATGTTTGCCAATGTGCAGCATTCCGTCCATCATCTTGTGTGTTTTGCATTTCGCCCTAAGTGGGAAGGGTATGCCCAGACGTGGGTCCCGTGCTCACTACGCCACTGGAGTCAAGCTATCCTGGCTGATGAAGGCTGATAGCCTGAAACCGGTCCTAGGATGCTTGATTCTGGTCCAGGGAAGACGTGGCTTGGCAGTTCGGTCTGGACTGTTCCCATGAGGCATAGGGTCAAGACTGATTTGCATATGGCTATGTCTGAACTGGGGCGGCGTGGTGAAGCAAAATAACGATGGATTAAACCCAGATCTGTGACTGGGGGTGAATGTTTGCCAATGTGCAGCATTCCGTCCATCATCTTGTGTGTTTTGCATTTCGCCCTAAGTGGGAAGGGTATGCCCAGACGTGGGTCCCGTGCTCACTACGCCACTGGAGTCAAGCTATCCTGGCTGATGAAGGCTTATAGCCTGAAACCGGTCCTAGGATGCTTGATTCCGGTCCAGGGAAGACGTGGCTTGGCAGTTCGGTCTGGACTGTTCCCATGAGGCACAGGGTCAAGACTGATTTGCATATGGCTATGTCTGAACTGGGGTGGCGTGGTGAAGCAAATTAACGATGGATTAAACCCAGATCTGTGACTGGGGGTGAATGTTTGCCAATGTGCAGCATTCCGTCCATCATCTTGTGTGTTCCGGAAGATACCTGAGCCACTCCTTTTAAGATCACTCCCAAATGCCTCTTCAGATCCTCTAACACACAGCCAGAGGTCTGCTCTCCCGTGCAAGTTCCCTGGAATCAGAGAACTCGCTCCCAATCGTCCAGTGCAACACAACACTCATCCACACTCCCCCCAAGACTGGTGAGACAGTATCTTACTGCCCCTGAATCTCAACCTGTACCCCTCTAACTGGGAACTAGGTACCATCTTCCGGGTTCTGGGAATGGGACTTCCTACACTGGACTCCATATTGCTGCCACCACTGGATTCCACCCTTACTGGGGAATCCAGAAAACTCAAACTGCACTTAGGGGATAATCTCCCCTCCCAAGCTAGTTTGTCCTTACCAATTAAGTCACCACTGCAGGCAAACCCCAACAACACGCAGCATGTGGGTAGTATCCTCCTTCAGATTCTCTGGTTTCTGTCCTTGGCAAGACCCCCAACTCATAGTGCAACAAGAAAACACATTTCAACGAAATGCTACTTAAAACAAAATCAGAAACAATAATCCCCAAACTTGTGATTATCTAAATGTAGAGTTTGTAGTGCAACCAGTTGTCGCTGTGGTACGGCGCAAACGCAAGTCCTATCCTCACCGCTGACAACCAATGTTAGAAATGGGATTTCTGGTTGTCTAGGGCCTGCGCCTAAGCCAGGCAGAAACCACCACTCTAGTCAGGGCAAGGGAGTTACACGCTGAAGATAACCCCTGCTCACCCCCTTGGTAGCTTGGCACGAGCAGTCAGGCTTATCCCAGAGGCAATGTGTAAAGCGTTTGCGCAACACACACACACAGCAGCAACCCACTAGGCACACCACAAAAAGGAACTCCACACAAGGTTATATAAAAAATAACCTTTGTATTATCATAAACACATTAGAAACATAATCACACATTTACACTGTGCCAACTGGCACTAGGCAATATTTACAGGGGATTATTTACACATGACAGGGCCAATTGGGTCACTGTCAGAACCATCACAAGCACAAATAATAAGTGTAGAACACACCCAGTAATGACTGGCGAAATACTGTACTCAGCATTATATCCTGCAACATAAATCATATTATGCACTCAGCATCACATTAGGCGTAACCAGCATACACACAGTATGCAATAACCTCCTAAGCATAAACATATTACGCATTAGTCCTCACCAGCATACACGCAGTATGCAATAATCTCATAAGCATAAACATCATTAGACATTAGGCCTCACCAGCATACAAGCAGTATGCAATAACCTCATAAGCATAAACATCATTAGACATTAGGCCTCACCAGCATACACGCAGTATGCAATAACCTCATAAGCATAAACATCATTAGACATTAGGCCTCGCCAGCATACACGCAGTATGCAATAACCTCATAAGCATAAACATCATTAGATATTAGACCTCACCAGCATACACGCAGTATGCAATAACCTCATAACCATAAACATCATTGGAGGCATAGATCAGGGTGCGTAAATCATATCACATAAATCGCATTATGCAATCACCATTACATGAGGCATAAAACACATTGTGTAGCTTTGGAGAGCCTGGCGCTCTACCAATCTCACCCATAATGATCCCAGGCCATCTGGCCTTCCCCTGAGCTCAAATGCCCTATGTCCCGCAATGTCAGGGCTCTAAGAGGGACCTCGCACAGGGCCCCCCTTACTGCCTCAGCAGCAACCCTAAAGTGTGCAATTGCGCTGGCACCACTGTGCCTCCTTAGTCCCCACTGGGACTTGTAAGCAACTGGCCTAAACGTTGCAGCTGCCGCTAATTGCGGTGCAGCTGTGCAGAGACTGTGGCCACTGGCACTCACTGTGACCCCACTGGGGCTTTCTCCAACAAAGGTGCCAACCGTTGCAGCTGCCCGCTCTGGGACGGCGCAGCTGGGGTACTGAGGCTTGGCACCACTGTGCCTCTCTGGTCCCTCTCAGGGACTACACAACAAAATGCCCATAACGTTGTAGCTGCCCGCTACGGCGGCGCAGCTGAGGGAGCAAAACAAGCACTGGTACCACTGGGCCTGAGTCCCTCTCCAGGACTCTCAAAACAATATTGACCACGTGGCAGCTGCCCGCAACGGCGGTGCAGCTGTGAAGAACAGCGCTGGCACTCTCAGTGCCTCAGGAGCCCCATTTCACTGGACTCCCCCTTGTGCCATCTCTTGGTACCGGTACGCCTCAGCCCCATAAAAGAAATCAGTGCAGGCCCCACTAGTGCCGGAGGAAACAGCCCGCGTGCCAGCCCCACTCACCGGGGCTCTCTTGGGACTCTGCTGGTTTCCTGCTCCGGTCTCCAGGTAGGTCCTCGAGGCTTGCTCCCACTGCGGGACTCTTCCTGGATCTCCTCTACAGGCGGGGCTCTCTCACGCTCATGGGAGCCCCGCTGACCCGCCGCACTCTTTCCTGGCTTCTCCGGGCAGACGACTCTGCCCCTCTTCACCCGGTCCCTTTCCTGCCGTCCTCCTTCACTCACGCAGCCAACCTAAGCCTCGCTTCCGGCCGCATTTCCCTCGGCAGGCCCCACCTACAGTCAGGCGCGGGTGCCTGATTTCCTGTTCGGCGGCCTTTCTCGCTCGGGCCGCGGCGGTGGGCACCCGCCGTAATTAAATAAAACACCTCATGCGGGGTGGGTACCCGCCAACACAGCGGCCATGCGGGGTGGGCACCCGCGGTCAAAAATAGTCATAAAGCGGGGTGGGCTCCCGCCTCATCAGCAACGCGGGGCGAATCCCTATGCCAGGGATTCCCTCCTCCACGGGCAGCTCAGCGCTACGGAGCCCTCGTGCTCCTTTTCTTGGGGAATTTAAAATACAGCGCTCCCCAGGCGCTAGGAGCCCTTAAGTCCCTGGAAAATGAAAAGAACAGTGCTCACAGGGTGCAAGGGGTCCCAAAAAGTCCTTAGAGGCCAAGGGGGCAATGCTGGGCCCAGGGAGGCAAGCCCTCATGGCGGTTCCTCCTGGGCCCCAGCAGCAGCACGACCCAGCAAGGTCAGGAACAGCACCCCATCATGGAACAACCTCATGAGGTCACAGCCCCTATATTTATATTAGGCATTCCTTTGTCTGCAGTGTAGGGTTTGGGGGAACCAGATGCAACTGGTTCAGGGGGTTTTGGAGCACTTTGTTTTCCAAGGTCCTCTTCCCCTTTGTCAGGTGGGGGCTAGGTGATCAGACACACCACAGGGGGGCGGAGCCTGCATTCACTAGGACAGGCACAATCCTATTCAGGGACCAGGGACTTCTCCTCCCACCACTCCAAATGCAGATGTCCCATTCAGCCTAGCGCTGACTCACCCTGCCCCTCCTGCAGCCACACACACCTCCCAGCCCCTGTCACTCACAAGCCAGACATGCAATTCACATCAGGCAGGCAGACACATAGCACACAGAAATGCCAACTTCTAAAAGTGGCATTTCTAAAATAGTTATAATACATCTGCACACACCATTGCGTAGCATTTATTATTACTATTTCAAACATACCAAACTCGACCACGCTGCTCCTCTCATCTCAGGGATTACCACTGACACACTTATCAGGGAATCCCCAATGCATTCCTCTGGGAGGGCAGGCCAATCTTACCATATATAACAAAGAGAGCGCACACACTTTACACTGGACCACAGTGCTAAAGTGCCCAGAGGCCTAAAACCACCAACACCATGTCAGAGAAAAGGCTAGGGGAAAGGCAAAAAGTTCAGGGATGACCCTGCAAAAGGGCCAAGTCCAACAGGGGCCCTTAATATGAAATATGTGCCGTCTCAATACTTGTCACATGGTGTCTTAACAACATATACCTTAGTACAAGAAATGACTTCTCAGCCTCCACTGGTTCACACAATATGACTATCCTGGTGTTGATCTGGAAACAAATCCATTTTCATTAAACGCTCCGCACCTGATTCTATAGATTAGACACCACATGTGTCAGAAAACTAGGTACAACAAGTTCACCCAGTAATGAAATAAATACATGCACTGACATGCATATGTAAGGGTGTCATTATGCATGCAAACATCCAGTTGAACTGTCTGTACAACTATAAATACATGTAGAGGACAATTTGATCAAAGGGTGCCTTAAAACTAACACAATCTCTCTATTATATATTCAATGTTTACACTTCCAAGGGACCTTCACCATACTATCAGTACATGATACATGCAAAAACTGGTGTTCTGCATTCAAAATAACATACTTGTGTTGACCGCTTGTTATGTACAAAATAACATGATCTTGGTAGGTCTGTGCACTATTAATCATTCAAACTGTTAAAACAAGTGTTCAGCTCTGCTCTACAATCTCCAATCCCATCATGCAATACAGAACACCAAGCACTTCTAATGCACAGTGTCCAGACTTTTCTCACTGAAGTGCAGGAAGGTTCCCTCTTGCCTCAATGTGCATTAGACAAAAAGACTTGACCAGTAAAGACCGGCGCCATCTTGAATTTCTGCTCACAAGACAGACATTGAGAGAGTTACACTTGCCTGAAGAAAAGGTGCATCCCCAGTCTCGATAAATAAATTATTCACCACTTATTCATACTCCTCTCAAAATGCATAGTGGTCTACCAACACAAATTAATAACATCACCATCATCCCTGCTCATATAAAAGTTGTAGTGGAGATATGCAACCTATACATGTGCTTTCATAACACATAAAGGAAGGTGCCAGTGTACCCTGGATCTTCTTTAACCAGATACAATGGGAAACATAATTGCCACACTTATAGGTAATCTGCCAAATAAATACATCCAACGTATATGGAATGTACAATGTATCATGTAATCAAATCAAGAACAAACCAATGTTGGACAGGTCCACTTTTTTTTACAACATACAATATGAAAACTTAAATGAAGTCCAAATGAGCGGAAGAAGCCACACGAGAGAACAACTTTTTTATCATGATGCAAGTGTTGCTGTGGTTCTCACTTCATCTTTATCATTGAGACCCAGTTCCATTGTTCTTAGTCAGTCTATCGAGCGGCATTCCATCCTGCTAGTAGAGGGGTGATAGTACTGCCCTGTGAGTCCTGTTTGGCTACTCGAATGACCTTTCAATCCGACTGCTTGCATTGTGCCCAAACTCTGGATAATGTTAGACAACGGGTGCACCTTCAACTTTACGGTGGATCCTGTTCCGATGATGGCTGATCCATTGTTAAACCAATTGAGTTGTCTGGCCTATGTAAACATGTTTACACAGATACTTACACAGCATTCTTTGTATTTCAGTTTGAATGGTCTATCAATTTGTAAGATAATTCACCCACTGTTAGGACCTTTGTGTTCTGAATGAACTTACATGCAGTGCAATTACCATACTTAAAGGGTCCTACAATAGATGCCAGACCCCAATGCTATGTAATGCTGCCCATCTGAGCTGCTCTCTGTGAGCCCTAACAAAGTAGTCTCTGATGTTCCTGCTGCGTTTGAAAGCAAACAATGGACTTTTATTGTTGATGTCCTCGGGAAACCTCCAATGCTCCCTACTTCTCTGCTGAACCTGGTTACTAAAGAGGTTAAACTTAGTAACCATGATCAGGCAGTCAGTTTCTAGCTATCTACACCTGGGTGTAAATACGTTTTCCCTGGGACAAAACCAAGCTCTTTGTTTTTGTCTTTGTTCTTGCAGCTCTCGAGCATGCACAGAAACTGTCCAAATGACAAATTTTCCCTTAAGGCCTTGGGGTGATCCCTATTCTATTGCGATAGTGAGTTTCTGTCGGTGGGCATCTGGTACAACATGATAAACAGTATATGTCTTCATTTTTAGCCAACATGTAATTGATTTCACCGTTACTGTGACCACACATAAACCTCAGATGTGTGCTTTGGGCATTCAGCCATTTAGTAAAAGATTGCAGTTCCTCCATTGGACCACTCTAGACCATGAATACATCATCAATATAATGGTGCAAGACCCTGATGTTACCTCTATATGTTTTTTCTGGAACAAATAGGATGTATTTCTTAAACGCTGCTACGTGAAGGTTGGTTATGTCCGGTGCATGACATGTGCCAATAGCTACGCCTTTGATTGTAAGGTAGAACTCATTCCTGACCATGAAATTATTCTGTTTCAAGGCTATCCCAGACAACTGGACTATGTATTCCAACAGGGACAGTTTATCAGTTAACTTGGATCTAATAGTATGTTGTATCGTCTGTAAAGTCCCATCCTGTGGAATGTTAGTATACAGTGACTCAACATCATACACCTCAAGACTATAATACTTTTTTTATTAAAGGGAAATGCTTCTACAGTTTTAATAAAGTTGGTGCTGTCCTTCAAGTATGATCTTATCTTGGGAAAACATGGTTTGAGAAAAGTATCCACATTTTTGTAGACCTGTTTGAGAACCTATCCACAGCCAGACATATTGGGTCTGACTGGATGGTTTTTAAGGTCCTTATGTATCTTTGGCAGTGCATAGATGACAGCAATTCTTGGGTGTTCAGCGTAAAGGGTTTCGTACTCTTCTGTTTTGCTGCATCCCATATTAAATCCTACCTCTGTAACACTCTTAATATCCTTCTGTACTTTCTTAAAGGGATTACCTGGTAATTTTCTGTATTGTGAATCATTGTCAATCTGTCTTAGTATTTCATGTTCCCCTTTGCTTGTATTATATGCAGTATAGGTTTGTTTCTGTTCTAGATCTTTTATTTGTTTCCAAACCATGTTTTTAAAAGCCAATACCTCTGGTGGCATGAGATCTGAAGGGGTTAGAGGGTTGAAAGGGGATGTGTTCCCATCCCCTCATCATCGGGGTGAGTTGGCTTGCCCTTTAAGAATGTATGCTAATGTATTTTGTGAAACAATTTAGTATTAATGTTATTGAGGTCAGGTCTGTTGTTGATCAAACAACCAAGTCTCTTACTCAATACTTTTTAAAAATATTTTGTTAAAGTGTATCTTAAGATGTTATGGATGCAGTAACACTA
This sequence comes from Calotriton arnoldi, assembly GCA_963921515.1. Lineage (NCBI taxonomy): Eukaryota > Metazoa > Chordata > Amphibia > Caudata > Salamandridae > Calotriton > Calotriton arnoldi. The sequence goes on from CAWUFW010014325.1 coordinate 67,971, forward strand.
CAGACTCTACACTTCAGCTAAAAGAAAGGTGACATTTTATGTTTTTAATTTTGAAAGGTGATATTTTATTCTCGATTCTCAATTGAATTATGTGGAACCATTTTTTTCTGTGTTTCATCTACACAACATGACTACCTGTGTGCAGATACTATGCTGAGTCAGACAATAATCTTCCTAGCTCAGGCTGCCCATATGTGCAGTGTACACATGTGTACATATTCATGCCCTGACCATAATGTAACTCCCTGTAAACCTTGGAACCATGCAACTAACAAGGTACCATCACAGACCACATTGCCACCACACCAGGTAAGGATAGTATATGTCAGACATACATATAATCTCACAGATTATGTAACCATTAATTTAGGGGTGGATACATTATTTACTCTGTTTATTATGTTTATTATGTAAAGCACTCTGATACCCAGGGGTCATGATTGAGCTATAAAACAACTCTCAAATAAATAAAATAAATTTAATAAATGTATAACCAGGATGGAGCATTTCAACCCAGCTGCTTAGCAGACACCTACTTAAAAGGTGGTTACAAACAGTTATGCCAACCAGAACAGAAGGTTACAGTGAGTGAAACTCCATTAGTGAGGCTTACAGCCAAGGACCAAAAACCATGGGGTCCAAAAGAAAAAAGAAAGGGTTTTTACAGTCAGGAGTCCCTTCCTCACACTTGGGATTTGTCAAACCAATAAGAGCATTATGCCATGATCATCCCAGTGCCCACAGAAAAAGATGCATATTCTAGCCCTCATCACAGTAATCCAACAGGAATATTTGCTGCAAATAGATATGAAATATAGTCCTCGTGTGAAGATCATGATTCTTTTAAATTTCTGCATTGGGGTAATCCTTATAGCAACTCCAAAACAACTTCACCCCAGCCCAAAGGCTCAGCTCATATTGAATGTCCAAAGTAATAACAAGGTTATCACTGCCTAGAAGGTTGCAGATCTTCAAAATAAGTGAGATTTAGAACCATAGGTGATTTAGTAAAACAATATCAGAATGCAAGAAACATGGCAGACTAATTTTTAAAAGATTAACAGTCATCCTTTATATTATTAGGCCCGAGCAAAATTTCAGTCAGTGTCTCTTGAGAGGATTATTAATGACTTTAGGGTGAATGCACTCAACAACTATTTATTCATAAATGCTCCAGTAGTACTATTTATTTTGGGTTTCTGCGATTGCTTTCATTTAGCAATGATACATTCTGTATTTCAATCTTCGGGTGTAATCATTAAGTAACCCCCACCACTGGTCGTATGGATATTTGATGGTCGATGAAGAGAAATGAGGAGCAGTCATCTACATAAATGATGCATCATTAAAGACTTTAAATTCAGTCAATTAAGAGAGTTAGTGTGAGTTAAAGGGTTTTATTTTCAAAACATTTAGGGGCCGATTCTGATGCGGGTTGGAAAAGCTTACCGACCGAATCGGTTGGGAAATGGTGTCCGACCCACTCGTATCGGGAAAGTCCAACCGGCGGAGTAGGATGCATCCGGATGCTTCCAGATACGATTTGGTTGAACTCCCATTGACTTCAATGGGAACATTTGTTCCTAACCGCATCAGAATTGGGCCCTCGGTCGGGAAGACACGTTCCCGATCCGATTTGGAAGGAGCAAATGCCGTTAGGAGGCCTTCCTAACCGCATCAGAATCAGGCCCTCGGTCGGGAAGCTTTTCCAACCCGCATCAGAATCGGGCCCTTAGTTGTTCCTTTATTTATTCATTAGGCAAATTTCAGCATCAAAATGCAATATATAATCCATCAATGGATATTTGATTATAAAATAGAATACATTATTTGTTAAAATCACAGTCAGTACAGAAATAATACAAGTGTTCCATAGCGGGAAACTCCCTAATCTAAATAAATTGAAATTAATTAGATAAAAATGTATCAGTTCAATAACTCAATGAAGAGTTCTGATGAGAGAGAGAGATTTCAATGGGGAAGCATAAAGCCTTTGCAAATCAGACTGGAAATTAATTCACAGTCATAATTCAGCAGACATTTAGAATTAAGCTAAATAACCTCTTATGTAGAGAAGACTAAGATATCAGAGATGAGTCTCTAGTCAGAATGTTGGGGAATAAAAATCCTAAGATCTGCCTTGCATACTCTAGGCATTATGATATACTGGGGTAACCCATAGAAGTCAATGGACCTGGGTAATAATCGGTATAGAAAAACAATGGTCCTAGACTTGTGTTAAATCTTGGTTGACTAAAGAATTCATAAACAGCATATAGTACATATATAGTTTAAATCAAAAATGTACCATTCATTCATTTAAAAATATATATATATCCTCAAAAATCCAAGAAAGGCACACACTATTGCTTTACGGGTGACTCTTATTTTATTCGGTCACTATTACTAATATAACATCATCATATTCAGTATTCAAGAAAGAAGGAAAGGTGGTTGCTCCAAGGGAAAAAGTGAAGAAAAGGGGTGCTCGTGAAGTAAGATAGAATATGCAAAAGGGAATCCAATCAAACAAAACAATAATTCATCATTTTATATACATTACAATTTCATTAACAAAACTGGTCGTGATTTTATGATGACACCAGTTCTACATTAGGGCCTGTCCAATCGGTAATTCATGATTGTTCATTTTATTCTATTGGCAAACAGCGTTTGTCTGTAAGCGGGTAGGACTGGGGTAATATCAAGCACAGGCCCCGAACAGGGGAAAAATGTCGACGTTTCGACCCTAGTGCAATGAGGGCAGTTTGTATCCTCTGCAGGCGGGTCTTCCTCAGGACAGAAAGAAGGGATGGGGGGAGCAACTGATCATGGGTGATGCACAGTTAAGGTGCCGCCCCTAGGCATGGATATAAAGATCCGCAAAAAGAATTGCAGCTTGATATCAGCAGGTTATTTTAAATAATGGGTGAGAAAAATCGCCCACAGCGTCTTAGTGATTCATCTTCGCACAGCCCGGGGAAATCCAGCTGGTCTGCTCGAGAAGGGACACGACCAGTTTTGTTAATGAAATTGTAATGTATATAAAATGATGAATTATTGTTTTGTTTGATTGGATTCCCCTTTTGCATATTCTATCTTACTTCACGAGCACCCCTTTTTCTTCACTTTTTCCCTTGGAGCAACCACCTTTCCTTCTTTCTTGAATACTGAATATGATGATGTTATATTAGTAATAGTGACCGAATAAAATAAGAGTCACCCGTAAAGCAATAGTGTGTGCCTTTCTTGGATTTTTGAGGATATATATATATTTTTTAAATGAATGAATGGTACATTTTTGATTTAAACTATATATGTACTATATGCTGTTTATGAATTCTTTAGTCAACCAAGATTTAACACAAGTCTAGGACCATTGTTTTTCTATACCGATTGCATACTCTAGGAACATGCATTAATATACACACACAAATTGTATGTTGCAATATATTTTCTTTCATCCTCTTCATCCACCAATGGAATATCATCAGACTCCATGGTACAGGTTCACTCCTCATGCTCTAACCAGAGCATAATAGACTTTCAGACATTAGTCCTTGAAAAGTTACAGCACTGTTTTCTTCTGGTTAAAAATATCTTTCCATCCTACTGGTGAGAACCTCACTATCAGTTGTCTCATACAAAACAAATGTCTATTCACTAGCTAACTGTAGGCTTCTGAGGTTCCAACATCTGCGGCAAAAGCAGAAAAACATCTTGCACAAACAACTTCTTCAATGTAAAAACTGGCCTTTCCATGTTAATACATTATTTTCCATTTAACATGGCATCAGCAGTTAGGCTAACTTAATTTGTCACTACATTTATGTTCAGGCCTAAAACATTTAAGTATTATTTTTATTTTTTTATTTTACAGAGTTTTATATAGCGCAAACTTGACCCGAAGGTATCGGAGCGCTTTACATAGCACCAGTTGTGTTGCATGAGGACACATTCATTTTTTGTTAGGCACGGGGAGATTAAGTGGTTTGCCCAGAATCACAGGATGTTCAGCATCATTGCTGAGACTCAAACCCGGTTCCCCAGATTCGAGGTCGACCACCCTAGCCGCTAGGCCAACTCCTCTCCTCTATGTATATAAAGATGGTTACCTACTACAATTTATTTTAGAATGCTTTATTTTAAACATAAACATTGTGCACATTATTAATATTAGTGTTTTAAATAGCAGATAAAGTGCACTGCAGCAACTATCTTCACAAATGAATCTTTAGAGTGCACTCTTATTCTCGGTTGAGTCATTCTTTTTTATTTCTGAGGGTTCCATCCTCCCTCAACTTGTTATAGTCTCTATTCTTTCTCTCTTCCATTTCTAATTCTTCTCTGATTTTCCTTTTTGTTTCCATATTTTTATTTTTTGTTAAAGAGCATCTAAATCCTTTATATAAAGAGTAAAATATTATCAAGAAAACCCTGATGATTAGTGTAGGCCTTAATTTGACCCTGAAAAGTCCTACTCCCACTGTTTCAAACCAATTGCCAATGGTCAAAACTCCATTTCCTAAGTTTCCAAATAGACTAGAGGTTTTTTAAAGGTTCTAATTCAGGTTTCAGATCAGAAATGTTCTTTCCAAATTTGTCTATCTTTCTACTCTTTTCAGGTATATACGACCAACAATGTGAACTTTTAGCATCTTGCAGATTCCACCTTTCTCTGCTAATAAAATATCTAAAGCTAATCGATCTTGCAAAGCCATTCATCTAGTAGCAACCTATTCTATGTTAACTGCTAGTAAGGCACCAGATTTACTAGTAGCTAATTTATCTACAATTGTTGAAAACTTTTTATTTTTCTCACCATTTAATGTGAACTCTTACAGGTGGTAATAGTGCCCCAAAAATGTCTCCCACTAATTGCGTCCTATCATTGTTGAAGCATCTATGCTGCTGGCATGATACATTTTAGAAAATAGCAAAGCTAAACAGCAAACACCCTCCCAATCAGCTAACAACTGAAAATAAGCATATTGTCCACACACAAAATAAACTCTAGGAATAACTGCTTCTTCCCCTGTTAATACTGCCCTCCTAAAGCATCAAAAGGGTGTTCTACAATTACTAATCCCAATGTCTTTTTCTAATTTGAATTCTTCATTTGTAAACACATAATTTACCTTTTTGTCTTTTATCTAATTTAAATGTTGGATACACCATTTTCTTTCAATATTCATCTTCTTCTTTCTTCCAAACATTCCTTAAACTATCTTCTTCTTTATTTTTACTATGGAAAATTTGAGCTCTCCTTTCCTCTAACATTAATATGAATGACTTCTCTAATGGTCTCTTCAAACAGGTTATTTTAGTTTGTCTTAACAGTGTCTATGGCTGTGGCTAATGTAAAGAAATACAGTGAAATTTCCATGTCCTTTGCTTGCGGATGAGGAGTCATTTCTTCTGAAGGGGGAATTTCGAAAGAATCAGGTCATAATTGGAAAAATAATATTCAAAACTAAGCAAAATGCTTATTACAATAGTATATGGTGGTGTTTTACTTCTCCGCAGCTGAAAAAGGTAATGTGCACAAACTTAATAATTCTTAGTTTCTAAAGCTTGAGTATATTCCTGAACTAATCTTGGATAAACTTTGGCCAAAACTCTTCTTTTCAAATAATCTATAAATGATCTATAATTCTTTTCAAATAATCTATAAATGAAGAGTTTAATTTTGTCTCCCCTACTGTGTCAGGAATTGTATATGCAGGTGTTGACCTAAGTGCTTCTACTTCTGGTGCAAAATTCATGCCGACTAAAAGGAGTATATTGGCTAATATGACAACTATTAGTGTGACAACAACTACTACTTTACGCTTAGCTTTGGTAAGAGTCACATGTTTTTCTACAGTCAGACCTTAAGAAGACAGCAGCAGGCAGATTAAAATTCAGCATTGACTTCCACTTGTGCAAACATTCAAAACGTCTTGATTTATCACTTGCAGTTAATTTACTTATGTGTTACTCTTCTACTGCAACCTTAGCCCTAGGAAAATATTCTTAATTATTTTTTTTATTATTAATCATTCATTGCCAATTTAATTTATTTTAGTCATTTATTTCGTAGTTTTAAACACAGTCCATCAGGTGTCTTCTCAATTGATTCGGTTTATGAACTCACTAAACAGTTCAACGATTATAATGTTTGTTTCAGAAAGCTAACTTTAATTAATGCTGTTTTTCAGTGTGGCATATTATGGAGGTTCAAATTACTCTGATCTCAATTTATTAGGATTTTGACCTGATGCATTTGAAACATTCTCTGCAAAGTAAGTCCATTCAGGTGCAGAATATCTTCAACAATGCACTCTTGCTTTCTTGGATCTCCTTGGTGTATGTTGATTTTCTTCTGTTTCATTTATACCACTAGATTCTGTTTCTTTAACAATGGTTTGTGGCATTAATTCAACTGCCACACTTGATCTGTACTGCCTCCTACCGTTACGTCATTCAGATCTCCATGAAGGTCTTTCTCTTCTCACACTCATTCTTTCGTCTGGATCATTTGATTGCTCTTGTGATGTTTCAGTAGATTCTTTATTTTCAATTCTCAATTCTTCTTCTTCAGCGTCTAGTTCTACACAACTTTGCGAGACCTCAGGAACTTGAACCGTTGTAGAATTTGTGGTACTTCACCTCCTCTGGTCCTCTGGATGTGCAGGTACTGGAGTTCTCAGATTTGGCTCAAAGAACACTGCTTCTTCATACGAGCATCTTACTTTTTAAGTGTGTGACGCATGCACCCAATTAGGTATCCTGGCACTTTTGACAGCAGTGTTTCTAACTAGGACGACCTGGTAGGGGCGTTTACCACCTTGGCTCCAGGCAGGATTTATGCACATATTTCTCCACCAAAACCCAGTCATCTGGGTTGAGGTTGTGGCACTGCTCCTGATGTGGACTGGCAGTGACAGGTTCAATCTGGTGAGAAACAGAACGCACCACATCAGCTAATCCTTTACAGTAATCAAGTATCATATCATCTGTGATGTTCACAAGCACATTTGCAGGTACAGCAGTACAACCCATGAGTAGGAGTACTTTAAAGACTCATCAAAGCCAATGATAAAACATCCGGCCATTTCAATAAAGTGGATGCACAGACTTTGGCCAATGGAGACTTCAAGGTTCCGTTTACGTGCTCCACTATCTCTGACGCTTTGGGACAATAGTTAGAGTGCAACCTTTGTTCCATCTGGAGATTCACATACATCATTCTAAGGACCTCATAATTGAAGTGGGTCCCTCAGTCTGACTCCAGAGAAACCGGAAAACTAAACCTCTGTATGAGTTCTCTCAAAAGAAGCTTAGCTACAGTGAGACTGTCATTCCTCCATGTTGGGTAGGATACCACCCAACTGGAGAAAACACACACTATAACCAGGATATATCTCAGTCATGGACCACACCAAAGCCACATTGATAATCTGTAAACATAGTCACTGTGAGAGGCTGGCTTGGTATATGCTGTCCACTAATTAAAGTGGGCACCCTGCACCAGTCCAGACAACCCTTATGGTGATTTAAAGGGTCTCAGACAACCTTAGAAAGCTATCCAAGTAGTAGCTGTGGAGAACAGCCTTCAGGCTTAGTCTTGATGGAGTATAAAGCAGCTTGTTTTACCAGAATGCAATCTTATAGTATAGTTTAAATGAAAAGAGAACCACACAATAGTTATAAATAATATGTATTTAATATTTAACACTATCTAGTACGTTACAGTATCTCCTACATGGAGATAGACACAAAGCACACAATACTTTAACAAAGAATTGACAGTAAATAGCACTAATACACAGTGGGCCCCAGGGGGGGACCAAACCATATACTAAGAAAGTGGTATAAGAACCACGACTCGAGTCAGGACGATGTTGAGAGGATGTAGAATCGCTGGGACCCCAAGGAACCACCTAAGGTGAGTAGATAGGGACCCCACGGAGGACGGGTGCAGTGTGGGAACACGACCGCGTGCTCCATACAACTCTATGTGAAAGTCACGGTTGGAGTTTTAGAGAATAAAGACCCTTCCCAGTGGACTACTAAGAAACCCCATGGAAGACAGAAGGTTAGAGAGCCATCCCACCCGTGGATACTGAAGTACCCAAGTTACCTAACCCAGGGAAGCTGGGTGCATAGGTGTGAAGTGCGTCGGAAACTGCTGTCGAACCCAATGGAGGACTTCGAAGAAGAGCCGCTGCTGGAAGGGAGAAGAATGTCCGTTGGAATCCAAACATGGATTCTTGTCGAGAAGTACCTGAAAGCAGAGGTGACAGAGTCTGGGTCACTTAAGGGTGACCAGGGGCTCGGTAGACGAATGCCCACCAATGTTGGGTGCTTCAGGATAGTTGACGGGGACCTTGACTCTGCAGCTGCTGGGACCAGGCGATGTCGAGGACAACCAGGAGCTGGATATGAGCTGTCCCACAAAGGATGTCAAGTGCTGAGGTGTTGGGGTACGGCCGGAGCCCAACAAGCCTTGGCAATAGCAACCCACACAGAAGGTCAAGGAAGTGTACAGTTCGGACCAGCAAGGTCCAGGAGACTCACCACACACAGGGGAGTCAGGGCAAGCCTGCTGCAAGAGACTAACGACCTCGGAAGCAACCTTTTTCCTACACAGTAAGTGTCCAATCTATGGCAAGTCCTAGAGAGTGAGTTTTCTCACCACCCCTTCGGACCTTTTAAACTGATCCGGTTTCCCTTCCTTTTGCTTTTAGGCGCTACGCCTAGCCCATCACACCCTGGAAGACACACTGATCGTGCCTTTCTACAAGTATGTATTTGTTACCTCATTCACCTAAGAGCACTCACCCCTCCTCTGTAAATACCACCACCTCACTTACACGCTTTTTTGATTACTCGTAGGTGCTCTTCCCAGCCCTGACTTGACAAAGACCCCAACGTGAGGATTAATTCACCCTCAACTTTAGGGGTCGAAACGTTGACAACTGACAACCTAACCACAAGCTCAAACGATTGATTATTACGAATAACATGTACATTTGAGCTATGTTTACATTTGACCTATGTTAGGCTGGAAAGGTCTAACCTCATGTAGATATGATGTATATATGTCACTATACCTTTACCCTGTCCCTTACCCACAGATTCACCACCATTTACCCTACCCCTTCTTCTTCTTCTTCCTTCACACCAAGAGCACTGTAAATATTTATCGCACTGCTACGTATTTTGAGCAACTGTGTTGCCTCTAAGAAATGCTTTGCCGTTATATTGCATTTGATGCCTTTCATTTTTAGGATTAAAAATCTGATTTGAGCATCATACATAAGCAGGAGTGGTGAATGTTTTGCTATTTTTCTTCTGTAAAAGAAAGTTGCCACCACGACCACCATTATATTGTACTGCCTTAGTGTATTAGGGCTGGGTGGGTGCGCTTGCCAGCGACTGAACGTCTGCATGAGGGGCACATTTGGTGTCCCTGTGCATAGTCCAGTTCAAACCAGTCCTGGGAGCCGTTGTCTCCTGCTCTGGCACGAAACTGAACAAAGGACAAGGGAGTAACCTCCCCCCTGTCCAGACCCTGCCCTGGGAGGGTCCCCTGAATCTTTCCAACCCTCTCCCATGGGTACTTAAGGGCTTACCTGGCTGTAGGACCTTAGATTCGTCGTGGACAAGATTCTAACCTGAAACCACTGCACTTCGACGGTGTGGACACCCTGGACTTCGCTGGACTTCGTTTGGGCCTGACTCCATCTCCCTCTCAGTCTGCTGCATTGTCTGTGCCTGTGCACCATACAGGATCCGTGAAGGACCTGTGGAGCATCAAAGGCAACTGAAGATAATCTCCCTTGGAGTGAAGGAGTCACTCCCCTGCATTCGCAGGCACAGCAATACTGCTGATTGGTCTGCTGATCCCAAGCTCCTACTGACTCTGAAGGGTCCAAGAACACAGGAGGTCAGTTTCTATGTCTCTCGAGGCCAGAGTTGCCCTCTCACCAAGTTTGAGGTCAGAATCCCTTCTGGGGGCTGCAATACCCGAACCCCTGTTTCCAGCGTACTTTTGCAAGTGCATGTGCTTGTTGGCAATTCCTTAACAAGTGTATTGGGCTCCAAGTAGCCACAACCTCTGGCAACTTTCTGCACAAAGATCTTCATCCACCTGGCACCGAGTGCTCCGTGGCTTGCTGTTTTGTGAGGCTGCTTGAGGTCTTCTCGCAACTCCTGTGCCTCCAGCCCATGGGTCCATTTGAGGGTCAACTTTGCTAATACTGACCCAGGTCTGGTAGTTTTACGTGGGTTACCCCGTTAAAACTCAACACTAATACACTAAGGGCCAGATGCATCAAGCATTTTTCTCCTCGCAAACGGGTCGATTCACAGAATTGGCCCGTTTGCAATTGCAAAAAATGCTTTTGCCATGCATCAAACCCAATTTTGCGATTCGGTAACCTGTTACCGAATCACAAAAGGGTTTGCGATTCGCTATTTGGAATGGGCGTGTTTAGGGCGTCCCTTCCAAATAGCGAATCCTAACAGTATGCATGAATGTTTTGTGACCCTGAATGTGGTCGCAAAACATTCGCCTATTACCACCTACTTCAAGTAGGTGGTAAGACATTCACAAAGGGAAGGGGTCCCCAAGAGACCCCTTACCCTTTGTGAATGTTTGTAAAAGCATTTTTAAGAGCAGGCAGTAGTCCCACGGACCACTGCCTGCTCTTAAGAAATTAAAAGAAAACTTTTAATTTTTCTTTTTGTAAAGCATCTCGTTTTCCTTTAAGGAAAACGGGCTGCTTTACAAAAAAAATGATTGCTTTATTTAAAAGCAATCACAGACATGGTGGTCTGCTGATTTCAGCAGGCCACCATCCCTGTGATTTTTGCTAGTCCTAGGGGGTCGCAAATTGCGACCTACCTCATTAATATTCATGAGGTAGGTCATTTGCGACACCTTAGGAATCGCAGAAAGTGTACTGCACACTTTCATGCATGCCGTTTTGCGATTCCCTAACTGCGAATCGCAAAGATTTGCAATTAGGGAATCGCAAAACATATTTTTGATGCATCTGGCCCTAAATCCTGTCTGGGAGGTGGTCACACCTCCCTGTGACAGGATGCCTATTGTTCTGCCTTCCCGTGCTCGAGCTTGGCTCAGCAGCAGGAGGGCAGGAATGTGTCTCTGGTTGGCAGCAACCATTTTGTGCTGTCCGGAGTTAGAAGGCTGGTACCGGGTACACCAGGGACCCCACAAAGCTGGCTTCTGAGGGGTGGATCATACCTCCCACACCAGTTACCGGTGTTGGGGTATGATTCCAACATGTTTGACACCAAACACGATAGGGTTTCTTTCAACCATTTTAGAGTTGGTCATCACGCGGTCGCGTAATGCCCCTCTATATATTGTATATGGCTGCTTCACTGACAATCTGGGAGAATGGACTCTGTAGGCTTCAGGGGTGTCCTGCTCATGCAGGGGCCTCCTCTCACTTAGAACCAAGCACCCTGCCTTCAGGATTGTAAAGGACTGCTATAGGGGTGACATATGTTTTAAGTGCAGGCCTGTAGTTCCATTTTGCATGGCCTCTCATGGGTGGCATAATACATGCTTCAGCCCATGGGAGGCCTCTAGGTTAACTATGCCATTGGTACATGTGTACCATATACCAGGGACTGACAAGGGTACCCCAGTATCCAATCTGGAGTGTACCTAAGTACATAACATAACAGTTTAGGGAGATAGCAGATAGACTGGGGTCCTGATTAGCAGGATCCCAGTCAGACTAGTCAAAAACAGTATTACATTTAGCAAAAAGTGGGGGTAACCATAAGAAGCAGATCCTACTTTCTTACAGTCACACTCAAATGAGCTGAAAGACAACAAGCTCTTACAAGGACAATTAAATCTGCTACGTGTGCAGAGGTAACACCTCGAAACCAGGAAGCTTCTACCATTTCTTGAATTGTGTAAACTGCATTAGCTGCTCTCCCAGTTCCTTCATTGTCTCCCAAGCATGAGCCATCCACAAAGATTACATAATTGGGCTCATCAAGAGGTTGGTCCTTACTGTCTGGTCTTGGTTTGGCGGATAAATTCTTAACATCCAAACAGTCATGTTCAATTTCATCCCCATCAATTTCCTTCTCAGTTAATTGTAATAATGTAGCTGAATTTAGAGTCTGACATCGTTTCAATACATCGTTCTCTGCTGCACATATTTGTTGTTCATACTTTGTAAGTCTGCTGTTTGTCAAATACAGTGATTTGTATAGGTGAGCAAAATCTCCACCTAGTGATGGACCATGACTATAGGAGCCCCATCACTATTCTGTCACATCTCACAATACTGACACCAACTGCTGCAACTGCTGCAAGTCAGCTGGGCAGTCCTGCAGCGAAGGGTTAAGTGTTGTTGAAAAATATATCACAGGTCTTTGAAAGTCTCCATTTGTTGAAAATGGCTCTTTCTGCAGGGTCACCTCAGACGTTTTGCCTTCCTCTTCCCCTTTTTGCTGAATTTGTTTTTGTTGGCTTTGGAACTCTGTGTACCTTACCATTCCTACCTAGTCCTAAAGTGCTTGTGCTCTCTCCTTAAAACATGGTAGAACTGCCTTATACCCATTTTGCATATTTAATTAACCTATAAGTCCCTAGTATAGCACCAGGGCCTGTAAATTAAAAGCTACTAAAGGGCCTGCAGTGCTGATTGTGCCCCTACTAAAGAAGCCATTTAACCATATACTAGCACTGCAATTGCAGAGGCTGTGTGTGCAGTTTACACTGCCATTTTGACCTGGCAAAATAAAACTTTTCTATACACACAGCAGGCCTGAGGAGATTTACCGACCAGCAAGGGGCGACTCCCCTCTAATGTAAACTAACGACACAAAAATAGGCCACCCTGAGTCAAGGACAAAAAGGGAGAGGAGTGCGGGGGGTTCCCTTTTATAGAACAAATTCCCTCACCCACCCGTGAGTGGCATGCTTTATCATCGGGAACCTCCTCGCACTGCGAACCTGGTCGCAGTCCGGGCTACAACCCCCTCACTGTGAGGGAGGAGCTCAGGGATGTTTTAGTTGTAGGTGACAAGAGGTATACTAAAACCTTCAGATGAGCCGGGTGTGGAGGAAGTGTGTGAAGAAAGTGGATGTGAAGTTAAAACTAACTCCCTGGTATGTTAAAGCACAATTTTAATGGACAATCCGGGGGTCAGGGCTAAAATTGGTGTCCGAGCCATGCCTGGAAGATTCAACCTTGCATGGTTCGGTGTGGTCATAGGGTCGACATGTTTCAGCCTTGGCACCATCCACAGAGGTGCCGTGGCTTTCTTCAGGACCAAATAAAAAGAAAAGTGTGTGAAAACTAGACACCGTACCAACTTTGGTCGGTGTGAAAAGGATACAGACAACTGATGAATTAGTGTATCAGTCGTGGTGGGTTGATGTTCAGCGGCGTCCCTATAAACAAAAAATGGGTTAATGACAAACATGAAAGACATTACAATAATACTCCTTAAATGCCGTGCCAATCGATGTTGTTTATAAAAATGCTGTGGCTACGGTAATTATGGAAAGATTTTTTCAAAGCTTACCCAAGTTGTGGGGGGAGCTAGTGGCAACTCATCCTCGGTGCAATCGAGGAGGGTTCCAAAACCTAAAAAGAGCTCAGAGGGGGGCAAGTGTGGCTGTGATTCACAGTCATAAGTGCATAAAAGGTATATACAGTTGACTCGATGTACTCAGTATTGGTAAAATGTTAATATTCATCATGTATACATACAATAGCTACTGAAAGAACTGTGCAAGGATAAGCATATTGTAGTGCATAATGATAAGGCATAGGAAAAACTGTAGGTATCGTGCTTGAAAACTTAGATCAACATTGTTGGTGGCCAGTAAAGCAGAGCAACAGGCTTCACAAACACTGTAATGCTACTTGTAGCTGTTATAACAAGGAATGACACCAAGGATGGGTGCCAAGCCGAGGCGTGGAAGGGAGGACAAAGGAAACCTAAGGAGAGGCTGCGGTTCCCTTGGCAGGCTGTAAATGCAAGCTTGACGGGAAGAGATCACTGAATGGTGAACCAGCAATGCCCGACTGCACTCCAAAGTCTGTCTGCAGTGGATATTACGTGAAGTTCACAGCACATACGGGGAGGTGAGGGAACAATTGGTAAATAGCCCTACAGGAAAGGGGTGTGCGGGAGGATACGTCCTCGCCAACGCGCAAGAACTAAAACAAAACAATACTTGATTAAGGTTGCGAGGGCGGTGCGCGGAAGAAGAGCAGAGCCTGGCCGCCACTCGCAGCTGACTCGCAGTGGGTCGGAGCGTGACAAAACCCAGCCCTTGCTGGAACGCGGAGAGCGTTTAGAGAATTGCAGGCATCGCAGGATATAGCACAGAGCGGATGGACTGCAATCACTTACCTCCGCCAGAAGTCCTATACACTCCCGTAGTGTGGCCGGGACGAGGAGGGGGAACGCCAAGTAGCTTCCGAATGGAAATACTCGCGGGAGGCGGAGACTCCGCCTCCCCGGAATCACCGGAAGTGGACGACAGAGTAGTGTCAAACTCCCGCCGGGGGAGGGGGGCAACGCCGGCCATCTTGGAATGGTCTAAAAGTGCTGAAAAAAACATGAATCAATAGCAGAGACCCGGAATTAAGGGGTCTGCTGTATAGAAAAAACAAAGAATTTTCATTTACGCAAAGGCACAGCCTGCCCGAGGGGGAACACAGGTCAGGAGTGAAACCAGCGGTGGCCTCCAAGTGGAACCTACCAATGCTTAAAGTGGGCGGCCATATTAGAGGTGTCAAAATGGGTAAAGGAAGTGTAGTGACCCAAACAAGTTGGGTCGGTAGGGACCCACAGGGGATTGCTCACATAATGTAAGGGTGATCAATGAGAGCAAAGCTGTTGGAGCTGAGAGTGACGTGGACCTAAAAGCCATCTGCAGGTAGACGAATTAAACCCAAGGAGAAACTGAGGGTGAGGTCTATTAGGTTAAGCTAGACCAGGGAATTTCATCATTTAGACCACTGATGTCGGTATGCAACCTAAAAACCCAACGTTGTTTTTTTCTAAAGAGGAACTGTGTCATGTTGGTAATTGGACGGGTAATGTTGGGTTTGTCAAGGACTACCCACCTAAAATCATTTGCATCGTGTCTTGCCTCCAGGAAATGTGCAGTGAGCCTGTTGATCTGCTTCCTGCATCTTATTGTACACTTGTGTTCAAGCATGCGTGTTTTTACCTTTCTAGTCGTCATACCAACGTACCTTAGACCACAAGGGCATGTGATCAGATATATCAAGCCCTTGGGGTTACAGTTGGTATGGTGTCTCAACTCCCATTCACGGTCTGTACCAATATCTATTGTAGTTGTATGTGATTTCTGTCCACACATGCTACAGTTGCCACAGGGAAAGTGCCCCTTAATTGGTGGGAGGTTCCAAAGTGTGTTTTGTTGGGGTACCTGTTTTGTGCGTGGTCTTGTGTGAACTAACTGGTCCCTGAGGTTGGCGCTGCGTTTAAAAGCGAACATAGGCTTGATCAGACTGCCACAGCCTTTGTTCAAAATGTGCCAGTTCTTGTTAATACTCTTTTGGAGGAGGCTAGACCTACTACTGAATGTGCTCACGCAGATCAGTCTATCAGCTGTATCTTTTGCAGGTTGTGGCTCCAGGAGAGCTTGCCGATGATTGGTGCGTGCTCTTTTCAATGATTTTTGAACCAGAGATTGGGGATATTGTCGGTCCAAGAGGTGGCCTGCCAAAGTAGATGCATGTTTCTTGTATTTGACCACTTCAGAACAGTTGCGCTGTATCCTTAGAAATTGGCCAAACGGTAACTTATCCCAGAGGGATTTAGGATGGTAGCTTGCATAAGAAAGAAGCAAGTTCTTAGCCATTCGTTT
Source organism: Calotriton arnoldi (assembly GCA_963921515.1). Classification (NCBI taxonomy): domain Eukaryota; kingdom Metazoa; phylum Chordata; class Amphibia; order Caudata; family Salamandridae; genus Calotriton; species Calotriton arnoldi. The sequence goes on from CAWUFW010014325.1 coordinate 83,866, forward strand.
GGTATACAGTTCTGTGCATAGACCATCTTCTGTTGTATAGATCAAGAGGTAAAGAAAGGGGAGTTGGTCTTTGTTGAATTCACAAGTGAATTTTGGGTATTCATTGCAAGAATTGAGCCAGAGGTGAAAGCTCTCAATCACTTACATGCTGCCACGCGACACCTCAAGGACATCGTCAATATACCATTTCCAGAGACGGATGTTTGACTCAAAAGTGTTGGTCGAGGTCAGGATAGTGTTTTGTTCAATCAAATGGACATACAACTTTGCCTGGCTCTTGGCAAAGGTGCTGCCCATTGAAGTGCCCGAGATCTGCAGGAACAATGTGTCCTCAAATTGAAAAAAGTTTTCTTGCATGGCCAGGGTGGCACAGGTCATAATGAATGACACAGGAGTGATGGTATCCAAGTTGATGTTGTTTAGTAGAGTCTCCACTGTGCGTAGTGTCTGATCTTGTGGTATGTATGTGTATAGGGATTCTACGTCAAAGGAGACTAGGTCATCAGTATTTCTGTTAAACTCCAGACCTTCTAAAGTGCGTAGAACATCCTTAGCGTCCTGAAGAAACATTGGCATCCCTTTGACAATTGGTCTGAGAAAGAAATCCACAAACTGGGAAGGTGGTTCCAGGAGGGAGCCAATCCCTGAAGTGATGAGTCTTCCAGGGGGGGCCTTATTGGCTTGTGGATCTTGGGGAGGATATAGAAATAAAGAATCACAGGATCAGTATTTACCAGAAAATCAGCCTCCTTGGTGGTGATTAACCCTTCTTCCTTAGCCTCATTGACCGGGTCGCATATGATATTGAGTAGCCTCTTGGTTGGGTCTGTCCTGAGCGGTTTGTACGTGCTAGAGTCCACCAGTTGTCTTAGGCATTCCTCCCGATAGGCGGAGGTGTCCATCACAACAATGCCGCCACCCTTGTCTGCAGGCTTGATGGTTATCGAATCATCTTTTGTCAGCCTTTCTAGAGAATCTTGTTCCAATCTCGAAAGGTTCTTAAACACAGGATTCTTGTTTGTAAGGCCCTTGTTAAGATACTGTCGGCCTGCCTTCTCAAAAGTAATGACTTCAGGAGGGATCATGTGGGAGATTGGTGTTTCGCTCCATGTCCCCAGTTGCTGCATCCGTGTCAGTTGAAAAGAAAACCTTGAGTCTAACTTTCCTGAAGAACTGGGCGATTTCCTGGTTCAATAGAAACGGGTCACCCTCATAGGTGGTAACGTAGCCAAGGCCTTTATTAAGGAGTTTGGTCTCCACAGGATCCAACGGTCGTTGACTCAGATTCACGATTAAGCTTCTTGCACGTTCATCTGGGTCATCATTGGTTTCCTGTTCCACGTCGTTTGTGGTGGTAGGGACGATGTTAGGGATAACCATCATGTCGTTTCCCTGCTCGTCCCTGGTTGGGCATGGTCTTGTTCGAGCTTTGTGTAGTCTGCGGTGATGGCGGCCCTTCCCAGTGGACCTGAGCCTGAGAACTTCTTCTGCCCCTTGGGCGTCCGCAGCCCTGTTCTAAAAAAGGTTGGTGGTAAAAAGGATGTGCTTGAGGAGCAAACTGTGCAGCTGGGTGTTGAAAAGGTTCCCGATGATGAAGCATGCCACCCACGGGTGGGTGAGGGAATTCGTCCTATAAAAGAGAACCCCCCACACTCCTCTCCCTTTTTGTCCTTGACCCAGGGTGGCCTGTTTTTGTGTTGTTAGTTAAAATAAAACTTTTGCCAGGCCCAAACCTTCATTTTAAATACATATAAGTCACTCCTAAGGTAGGCCCTGGACAGCCACATGGGCAAGGTGCAGTGTATTTAAAAAGTTGGACATGTACTCTTACGTTTCACATGTCCTGGTAGTGAAAAACTCTTAAAATAGTTTTTCACTACTACAAAGCCTGTACCTCCCATAGGATAACATTGGGGTTACCTTATTATATTTTGTAAGCGTAATTTCCAAATGGAAAGATATAACTACTTGAAGTTTGGTGTATCTATAATCCTAATTTGAAATCCTATTTTATGGTGAAATCAGATTACAATTCTGAAAATGCTACTTTTAGAAAATTGGCAATTTTGTCCCTTAGCCATTTCATTTTGTACTAGCAGCCTGTCTCTGATCACACGTCTGGGTGTAGTTGACAGTTGGGCTTTGTATATTCCACTGAGACAGCCACACACAGTGTTTGATCTTAGGTGTGACTTGATGGGCCATCCTGACAGAATGGGAGGGAGGAGCAGAGCATGGCTACTGTAGTGAGTCTGGAGCCAGGGCCTGAAAGGACGACATCTCTGCACTTCATTGGCATCTCTCTGATGCCTCCCTCACTTCAAAGGCACTACTGGGCATAAGTATTCAACCTCAGACACCACCACTTCAGTACACTTCTGGACCTATGGATACTCTGTCAGGAAGAAGGACTGCTGTGCTGCTGAAAGGACTGCCACTCTGCTGGACTGCCACTATGGTGGACTCCTGGTTTTCTGTGCTGACCTCCCGCCCTCTTGCTTGGGCCAGAAGGACTGAGCCTGCATCTCTTAAACCCAGCCCCCTTAGTGACTCCCAAGGCTAGAAGGCTGACCTCCTGATTTAATGCCTCAGGGACATAAAAGGTTTCCAACAACCTTGCATCTGCACCTGGACTCTGCCATCTGTGAGTCTACCCTGCCAAGTGATGCCATCCCAGTCCGGGATCCTTGGAAGTGGGCCTAAGGTGTTTACCAGTGGAACTGATGCATCTTCTCTGCTGACCGGTGCATTCTCAAGCAGAACCAATGCATTACCACTGCTGTGTGGATTAGACCCGGTGCAGAAGGTTCCCATCACCCTCATAGTCCTTGGAACCAATGCATTGCCAAATGTGCGCTGCATCTCTGACCCAGGTCTTAGCATCCCTCATCGATGGCAGCTTGACGATGATGTCACTGGCCCCCAGATCACAGCCTCACATCTCCTCATAACCGACGCATCGCCAGCTTGCGCCACATCCTTGATGCCCAGAGTTTGCATTGCGAGCCCCGTCGATGGGATCCTCGACGACAATGCAACAGAACCGCACAGTGCAGTCTAGCTGCATCTTGGAACTGGTGCATCGCTTTGACTGTGCAACGCTTCTTCACCTCGGATCACACAATGCTCAGCAACCAGGATTTAAGGTACTTTGTTCAGTGCTCCACCGCCATCGGCCTGAACTTGTAACTTTGTCCCAGTCCAGTGTGACCAGATATACCTTGCTCGCGCTTTGTGCTTTTTGGTGCTATTTTACCTTAAAACTTTGAAGTTCAATATCTCTGGTTTCCCTAATTGCATTTTTGTTGTTTTGGTCTTGTTTTGTTGTTTAATTATTACACTATTTTTCTAAGCCTAGTGTGGGATCTTTTTGTGTAGTGTTGTGGAACTCAGCACCATGCCAAAACTCTATCTCTGAACACAAACGAGAACAGAAATTGGCTGTCCTCATGTAATAGAATAGAGAAGAAGGCCTAACAGAGATCCACAAAGTTAAAACTCTCGGCAGTGCAAGGAATCTGAAATAATATTGTTGCTGGATTCAGTACCATGGGGCAACTATTTTGTTAGTCTTTCGAAGGTCCTGTGCAATCCAGTATTTACAATTTGGTTTCTGTAAACACATAATGGGTGAATTGCAAGGACTTCCAACAATTTATTTCAAAATCTCCTGTTTTAACATATTCTCAACCACTGGTGTTATTCTAGACACCATTTTTGGAGTTAAATTATAAGGTGGTGTTCTTGGGAACACAGCACTTTGTTTTATCATTATGCAGACTGGTTTTACTCCTTTAATTAGTTTGATATCTTTCCCTGAAAAATCCTGTACTTCTGTTTTTCAAATCGGGTGGTCAAAGTCAAGTCAAATAAAACTTTATTTCGGCTGTACAGCCATAAAAGCACAGTAAGATATAACATTTAGAAATAATTTTTACAAAAAGTTAAAATTTACAGCAAATGTAATCGGCATAATGATAGTGCGGGGTGACATTAAAAAGAAAAACATTGTTGAGCTTCGCGGTACAAAGTTAGTCTTATCCCCAAATCTGAGTCATCACCTGATGTACAACACACCAATACATCATCTGGTATCAAGTGCTGTTTGATAAAAGTTTAAAAGCAGTATAAACAATTGGATTATTGCCTATTTTTAAAAAACTAATTAAAAGAGCAATTAAAACCACTTGTCCAAATTGACTTTGTAAACAGATTTTCTCATTAAGAACTATATGCAAATACAATAGTTTGTCTAGGGAGAAGACAGAGTTGTGTTGTTGCCCGACTCTTTCAACTTTATGATACCTCTGCGTGTGTTCCACATTGCAAGTAGAAATCTCGAAGTGACAGTTACAAATAGTGTCTGCGTCTCATATTTTAGGAGCCTGAACACTTCGGTATAATCTCTGATCCCTACATTCCTACAGAGCTGGAGTACCCACTTGGACCTCGCCTTACTATATGCAGGGCAGAAAAGGATGGCATGGAGTTCTGTTTCTTCCGTGTGGGAACACCCCGGGCATTCTTGTTTTATTGCTCCCTTCCATTTATTGGTAAATGCACGCAACGGGAGCGTCCCGTGCCTAAATTGTAAATACAGTTTCTTAGCCATGGGAGGTTGAATACTATCCAAGGCAGGCTCTAGAATATATTGCTGTTTGATGTCCAAAAACCTTGACGTCAGGGTTGAAGAGTCTATACTCTGGGAAATTTGGGCTAATTTATAATTTTTAAAAGCGGTAGTTAGGGATTTTTAGGGATAACTGGACAGGTCACTTCTGAGGTTATCCACATATTAGCCCTCCCCATTTGGTGACACGTGTTCCTGATATAAGTCAACCACGGTAGGTTACCTGCTCCCAGGATAGACATGACATCCTTCAGTTCCTCCCTGTATGTTTGTAGCTCGGGCGTACTCCAAAGACGTCGCCAATAATGGAGAGGGCGAGAGGCAATTAGGTCGGCTATTGGATCAATGCCCAAGTCCATCCTAAGTGGAGTTAGGGGGTGCTTTTGGGGAGACCCGTCAGCTGCCTAATAAAGGTGTTCTCAGTTTTTGACAGGGTGTTAGACGGGCAATGGCCCCAGAGTTCAGCACCATATAGCGAGGCTCCCTCGCTTGGGTTTTGTAAATTTCTGCTGGGGGCCTAGAGCTTTATGGGTACAATTTTTAAATACTTTTATGATTCCCCTATTGACTGTATTAATTTGAGATTTGCTCTCTTTACTTGGGTCCCCCACTCCATCGTGTCGTTGAGTGTAAGGCCCAAGTAGTCAAAGATAGTCACTCGCTCAAGCGATCTGCCATCCAATCGAGGATGCGGGCGATTTCTAGTATTGGCACCAAAAACCATGTACTTAGTCTTCTGTAGATTTATCTCCAAGTCTCTTCTCTTACAGAATAAGCTGAATTCTTCCAATACCCGCTGCATACCCATGGGTGACTTGGATAAGAGCAGCGTATCGTCCGCAAACATTAGGGCTGGCATTTTGCGGTTCGCTAGCCTTGGGGTGTCGATATCTTTGACTGAGAGCAAGGTTTTGATTAAACCGTTTAGGAAGAGGGTGAACAGGGTCGGTGCCAACACTCACCCCTGTCTCACCCCCTTCTCAACCGGGAATGGAGCTGACAGTTCCCCGTTCCTACCGTATCTTATCCTTGCATAGGTGCCTTCATGGAGGCGCTTCAGCAGATGACAAAGATATACTGGGGCACCCATATCATGAAAAAGGCCCCATAGCTGATCGCGCAGCACCATATCAAACGCGGATTTGAGGTCCACGAAGGTTAAGTAAAGGGTGCCACCCTCCAAGATAACAGTTTTCCAATGGATCAACTGCAACCTGAATAGCTGGTCTATAGTTGACGTTTTAGACCTAAAGCCGGCTTGTAATGGGGTTAAAACTGCCGTCTCATCCATCCATGATTGCAATCGACCCAGGAGGACACAAGCAAATATCTTTTGGGTGACATCAATAAGGCTTATTGGTCGGTAGTTTGCTGGATTTAGCGGGGAGCCTTTTTTTTTTTTTTCATTTCCAAGCTTTATTTCGGTCAATATAGACCATAAAAGCAAAAGATAAAATATATACATCACTGAATTTGAGCAATAAAAACATCAAAAAACATTACAAAAAATAACCATATACAGTAAATTGAACAAATTTCATAACAATTAAAAAAAAATCTTACAATTTAAAAAGGGGTTAAAACGATGATTTCATAAATTAATAAGATCAAAGCAGTTGGAAATAGAAAAGGGACATTTAGTGTGTGCGGGGGGAATTTAAAAACTTGCGGCGCCTATGCCACATAGAGTTAAGGAAACGGGACACAGCAAAAACAATTGGGGGATGAGTGTCAGTTCTCAAAACTCTAAAGGCCTCCCGACACTGTCTATACCCCAGGTTCCTGCATATTGGTAAGAGCCAATACCTTATGGCTACATTATATCCAGGACAAAAGAAGAAAACATGAATGAGTGTCTCTTCTTGGCTGTTACAAGCAGGACATCCAACAGGAGAAGCTTTTGACCATTTGCTTGTAAATGCATGAACCGGCAAGCAACCCAGTCTAAACTGGGCATAGAGTTTCCTTGCCATGAACGGATAAACGGCATCAAGGAAGGCCTCAAATAAATACTGATCTTTAAAATTGAGGAAGTCAGAAGTTAAACGGCCTGGTTTTGTACTCCCTTGAATTTCAGTCAATCTAAACAGTCTGTAAGCTTTGACTAGTTCGAGCCGCGATATTGTCGGGGACACTTCCTCAGGGTGGGTCCATAGGTTCGGCCGACCTAGTCTGAGGCACAGGTCTTTTATGTGTGCGAACCAAGATAGTTTTCCCACCCCTGGGAGCCCCAAAATCGCCCTGAGTTCAGACTGGTAGGCTGTTAGTTCTGGGGTCGCCCATAGTCTACGCCAGAAAGTCAAGGGTCGCAGTCCAATCTCCTCAACTATGGGTCTAATCCCGAGGTCCATAGGAGGGGGATAAGAGGAGTGCTTGGCGGTAGACCCAAGAGCTGCCTCATAAACTTGTTCTCAGATTTAACCAGTCCACCTACAGGGAGGTGCCCCCAAAGTTCTGCCCCATACATTATAGCACTCCTGATTTGGACTTTATAAATCTCAGTCAGCGGACCCGGTTGTCTAGATGTTGAGTTCCTATATAGTTTTGCTATTCCCCCGGCCATCTGTGCTAACCTTAAGCCTGCCTTTTCTTGCTGCGGGCCCCATCCAAAGGTTTCCGTAAGCGTAACACCCAGGTAGTCAAAGACAGCTACCCTCTCTAGCTGGGTACCATTTAGGGTAGGGTTAGGGCGAGATGTTTTACTGGGATTAAAAACCATATACTTGGTTTTTAATGTATTAATCTCTAGCCCCCTGTCTTTGCAAAATAAAGAGAAGCTGTCAAGGATCCTTTGGATGCCCATGGGCGATTTAGATAGTAACAAGGTGTCGTCCGCAAACATCATTGCTGGCACCTTGTCACGGGCGAGCATAGGGGCATCAATGTTGACTACCTCATTTAATTGATCCACCAGAGCGTTAATGAAAAGACAGAACAGTGTGGGGGCCAAAACGCACCCCTGCCTTACACCCCTATTCACTGGGAAGCGTGGAGTCAATTCCCCATATTTCCCGTATCTCACCTGGGCAAAATTTCCAGTGTGCAGTCGCTTAATCAAAGAAAGCAGATAGGCCGGAATGCCCATTTGCTCTAAAACCGCCCAAAGTTTGTCACGAGGTACCAAATCAAAGGCTGATTTAAGATCAACGAAGATCAAATAGAGGCTCCCACCCTCTATTGTCACAGTCTTCCAATATAATAATTGGAGCCTAAAGATTTGGTCAATAGTAGAAATATTTTTATGGAAACCAGCCTGGTACGCACTCAGAATCTCACGCTCGTCCACCCAGGACTGAAGGCGCTCCAGGACAATCCTGGCAAACAGCTTCTGAGTTACGTCAATCAGGCTGATTGGCCTGTAATTAGTGGGCAGGAGGGGAGAACCCTTCTTGTATACTGGAAAAAGTTCTGCCCCTAGCCAGGTATCCGGGATTTTCATGCCGTTTAATATGGCGTTAAATATTACACATAGATATGGGCCCCAGATGTTGGGCTGTTCCCGAAATAAATCCCCGGGAATCTTATCTAATCCAGGGGCCTTTCCAAGGGAAGCTTCCCAATTGCACTCAGCACTTCAATCAGAGTGAACCCTACATCGTCTTCAAGGGAATTCCCCACAACAATTGGCAGAATTCCCTCTATGGGCTCTATGGTGTCCTGAGTGGAATACAACGATTGGAAATGAAGTTTCCAAGCGTCTGCAGCGATGTTCGGCTCAATAGGTGAGTTCTCTGGGGAACTAACTGTACGAACCAGGGTCCAAAACGCCCTCATATCTCTATTAGTGAGAGCCTGTTTGATTGCATCCCATCTTTCAGACTCCCAATCCTTTTTGGCTAACTTTAAACTATCACTATATAAGGCCCTCCTTGTTTTTATCAGAGATCTGTCTTTGGATTTTATGGCATCAATGAGGGCACCCTTTGCCATTCGGCAGGAATTGTTAAACCAAGTGGATTTAGGGGTCCTCTTGCCTTTAGAGTGCATCAGGGGGTTAAAGATGTTGGGCAGGCTAATGGTCAGATCCACATGGATAGCCATAAGTTGAGCAATGGTATCAGGAGAATTAAGGGTCTGGGCAGCCTTCTCCATTGCCAATAAAGGAGGAATAATTAAGGAATACAAGGCAGCAGCCTTGCCTGGTGACTGCTTCAGGGTTTCCCACCTAATTCTCCTTCTGTTATTATCTAATGATAAGTTGGTACCAGAGGAGGGGCTAATGATTGCGGGACTATGAAGTTCCGGAAGCTTAAGGTCGAGTACCAAAGCATTATGGTCGCTGTCGTGTCTTGGCCAGACAGCGAAGTCAACTACCCAATGCCATATGCTTGCTTCCACTAGAATATAGTCCAATAAAGATGATTGCCCCGGTCTATTAAAAGTAGGTTTTCCTGGTTGGTCTGACTTAGTATGACCATTGCATGCCCTCAATGCATGAGTTAGTGTTACTGCATTGATCTGTAGTACCAAGGGGGTCAAGCTCTTACCGGAGGAATTTGCGGTTCAGGGATTAACCAAAGGGAATCCTCGTCAGTGAGTGAAGAGTCAGTAGGCAGGGCTAGAGGCTCAAATTGACAATTAAAGTCACCTCCTATCACCATCCTAGTATTCGGGGGAATTAGCTCAATGAATGTGGTAAGCATGTCTATGGTCTGGGATTCCTGTGCAAAGGTTACCGGGCAGGAATAGATGTTAATAAGTGCAATTTTAATCCTAGCATTGAAAGTGAGGAGGGTACACTGGATATCATCCGATGAGGTGTTCAACTGTTCAACAGTACAGTCCAGATGTGTAGCAACCCACGTGCCTAACCCTCCCGATGGTCTACCTCTACCTCCCATAGTTGCTAGCACATTAAAAGTTGCAAAGCCCCTCATAACAGTGTCCTCTCTAGCCCAGGTCTCCTGGAACATACATACATCATGATTTTGTACAAATTGTATCCAATCAGAATTTTGGAGTTTGTTTTTGATACCAGCAATGTTCCACGTCAGCACCCTCCATTTGAGGCCCAAGTTCGAGGTGACATCATGTACAATAGGACCAGATGGGTTCGGGGTTTGTATAATCCCTGACTCGATCTCGGGATCTGGTACTCCCACTTCCGCTAGGGATCTATTCCTAGCCATAAATGTGATTATAGGTTCAGAGGTAAGAGGGGCTAGATTGTTTAATACATCTAAGGTAGCACCAACGGAGCCTTGTGGTCCCTGGAGAGATTCATGATGGGACTCCCCTGATGCATCTTCAGTCACACCAGCAATACTTTGAGACTGCAACCCAGTGATTTTCGGTTTAGGCTCTCTATTGGCCCCCCCTAACCCCTGTCTAGGAGTGGAATCAGATGGAGTTGAAAGTCAATCCACCTCTTCAAGGGCCCCAAACCTGTTTGCTACTGCAACATTATACTGTATTCTAGAGGATTGGCCAAATGTAGGATGGGGTTGAAACCAGTGTGTTGGAACTCTAGTGCATGGGGTCCAAGGTGGTAGGTAGTTACAAGAATAGAAAAAGTCCAGGGTGTATGGTTGGATCCCTGTAGGCGGTGCATGAGAGCAGGAGAACTGGTCAGCCAAAATTTGAACTGTCCGGGGATTAATAAAATTAATAACTATACAGTCTCCTTTGATTGGCTTGGGGTTCTTGCCAACCCAACCCACTCTTCGAACTAATAATATCTCACCTGCCCTGTCATAAGGGAACTGTCCATGCCTAGTGAGCCAAAAAGGCACTTATTCCTCAATTCCAACTGTGTTTCTCTCTGCCCAGAATTTATTTCAGGTACACCAGTTAAAACTATAACATAAGGGAGTGAGGCTGGGGGTAAATCAATTATTGGCATGGCCAAAAGGACTAGCCCTGGGTTCACATTATCTGCTGGGATAGGCGCTTCCCTACCTATCATCTGGTCAAAATGGGCAGGTCTACTTCTACATAGGTCTTCATTGTTGGAAGCAGGATGGGAACTCGCATTCTGCATGATAGGACCCCTGGTGCTGGGAGTATCCCTCCTTGCTTGGGCCTGGTGTATGCCGGGTTCCTCACCAGGAGAATGATCGTTTCCCTCTTGTGCGGCGCTGCGAGCCCCTGTCTTGGCAGCACTCATAAAAGCTGGACATAATGGAATAGTGGAAGGGCCACCTCTAGCTAGTAGGGGTTGCCCTACTCTATCCGTCTGTGAGCTACAATCTTTCTTCTCCACTAGAGCCGGCAAAATATTAACCAGAGGGTTGTCCTGTACGCACAGGGCAGACATCTGGCCACTAACTCTATTCCCAAGGTGGAGCGCTAGTTCTTCTTTGACAATGGCTCTCATCTGTACCTCTAATCCCACTATCAGATTCCTCACCCATGAAAGGCAGTCAGGATTTCTATAAGAGTTGGAGGGGGTTCTACCACACTTCCCTGTCTGACTGGTTCACCCTCACTGGGGCTAATTTCTGGACTAGTCTTTTTATTTAATCCTGTCCCATTGCCCGTTTTTTGCCTAGCGGCTTTAGGTAAAGTAGTATTTGTTCTACCTTTACGGGTTTTTGGTTTTACTGGGGAAGGTTGTAAGGGTGATGGCAAAGTCTCACTTAGTCCGGGTAAGAATTTTAGTGGGCTAAGAATGGGACCCAGACTAGATTGTACAGACGTTGGTGGCTCAGAGGATTGAAGAAAAATATCTGGGGTTAGGGATAGCCGCCTCTCTGTGAGCTCAAGTTCAGTTGAAACTACCCCAATAGCTCTCTGAAGCATCCTATCAATTGAAGTTTGGGGGAGTGGGGCCGGTATTAACACCGGAGGAGGATTTTTAGGTACACAGCCACGCTTCCCCATGTCCAGAGCAAAAGGAGAAACAATCATACAATACAAAAAGAAGACTCCGCTCCCCTCCCTCAGGCCAGAGACAGGGGGACAGCGGGACACCGCAGCAGGGCAGAAGTGGAACGTGCTCAATGTATTTAGCAGCAGAAGGGCATGTAAACACAGACCAAAAAATGCAAACTACTAAGGCTAACAAGACCTTGCCCCAGAGGACAAAAGTGCAACGTGCTTAATGTATTTAGCAGCAAAGAGCATATAAACAAGATACTGACAATAAAGTGCGTCGTACAATGTCCCAATTAATATATATAGCAAGTCCCAAAGGGTCCAATCAGCCCACACTGGATTAAAAGGTAATTATTAATGTTACACCTAGTCGACTTGGCCACAGGACATACCAATTTCAAATGTCAATGTGGGGGCAAATATCAGCTGCAAGTACAGGGGCAGTTAAAGATGAAACTCACAGTACCTCTCAGCCGACTCTAATAGAGGGAGAAAACCTGAGCCCTTAAAAATAAGAGGGGTGGCCCTGCCCTGCCTCTTCCTGGCAATGACGGGCAAGGACGGGCCCGCCCTTGGCCCGGGCTTTGTCCGGGCACCGCCCGCGCGCGTCCCGCGCTGCGGGAGGCCAACGAGCTTCTTATCGCGCCTCCTGGCGCTCCGGATGACGTCGTCAGCAGGCGTCTGCCCACGCCTGCTGGGAGATGGAGTGCCCGGGACCTAGTGCCGCTCCCCTCACGGCAGAAGATTCATGCAGATAAGCCGTTCCCCTCATGGCAGAATAATTATGCAGGTAAGCCGTTCCCCTCACGGCTGGTGAAAGCAGGAAAAAGAAAGCCGTTCCCCTCACGGCAAAGGCAGCTGTCCGAAGGAGCCTTTTTTGTAAATGGGAATAATTTCGGCCCCAGCCCATGTTGGAGGGAGTGCCATACCGCAAAAGATGGCATTGAATAAAATCCGTATATAGGGGGCCCATACTACTTGTTCATTCCTGAACAGATCTCCAGGGATCCTGTCCAACCCTGGGGCTTTGTTTGGTAACAATTTAGTCAATGCCAAAGATACCTCTGCCAATGTACACAGTGGTAAACAATTCTGAATGGCGGCGATTTCATCAGAGTCTGGAGCCCTACCATCTTTATCTTTGGCTTGGGTTTTTGAATATAAAGCTTTAAAATGGGATCTCCAGACTTCCTCCCCCAAATTTGGTTCTATGGCCGTATTGCCTTCAGATTTTCCCATTTTAACTAGGTTCCAAAAAGATCTCATATCCCTAGCTTCTAATGCTTTCTTAATCGCGTCCCATCTATCGGTCTCCCATTCTGCTTTCGCTTCGGCAAGAGTGTTTTTGTAGTGCGCTCTGGATACTTTAATACCAGAGCTGTCACCTTCCCTGATCTTTAATATCAGGGCGCGTTTGGCTACCCTACACACCTTGGTATACCAGGAGTTTTTAGGTTTTAAATCAATACTGGCGGGACTCCTACCATTGTAAAAAAACTCAGCCAGATTTGATGCCAAATCTTGGTGGTTCTTACCTATTACCAGGAGGGATTCTGGAGCATCACTGTTTTTAAAAGCTGCGAATGCAGTTGCTAGAAATGGAATAATTCGGTCATACATAGAGGCCATTTTTTCTGGTGCTTGTACAAGTGTTGCCCAGCGTACTCTTCTGCCCCCCTCAATTGCTGTTAAATTCAAGGCAGGTCGTTGCAACGTGCCTTGGGCCCCTTTAATTTGGGGTTGGTCTAGAGTTAGGACCAGTGGATTGTGGTCACTCTCACATCTAGGTTGAACTGAGAAATTCAGGATTCTATGCCATATCTCGACATCGACTATAATGTAGTCAATTATAGAGGCCTGTCCCAGTTTTTCGAATGTGTATTTACTCGGGCTATCAAGGGGAAAGCGACCATTGCATGCCCTAAGCGAGTGACTAAGTGTGAGGGAGTTCATTTGAAGGACAAGAGGGGTCCACCCTCTTATCTGGTAGGTATTGCAGTCTGGGATTGACCAGATGGAGTCTTCCTCGCTAGTGATGTTAGAAGCAATGCCAGTGAGGGGCTCGAAGTGGCAATTAAAATCGCCTCCAATTATTACATTTGTAGACTTGGGTAAAGTGGGGAGAAATGATAGCAGGGAGTCAAGAGTGTGCGAGGTTAGCCCATGCCTCACAGGGCGAGAGTAGATATTAATAACAGCCAACTTGGAGAGATTTTCAGTCGAGAGGAGAACGCACAGAATATCAGAGGAAGACGTGTCTATCATCTTAATGGAGCATCCTAGGTGGATGCCCACCCAGATGCATAAACCTCCAGAAGGTCTCCCCCTGAGCCCCTGAACAGCTGGAATACAGTAGGTTACATATCCTACCCTATGCAATTCTACTGTAGCCCATGTTTCCTGGAGAAGGCATACTTCATTAGAATCTATGAATTCTCCCCAGTCCGGGAGGTCCATTTTAGCAATTAGACCCGCTATATTCCAGGACAAGATCTTGATATTCTGCGCATTTTCTACATTTCCTGTGGATATGGACAAGGGATCCCTCTCTAATTGCAATTCTTGATGATGAGTCCCCTCCCAGCCCTGTGTACTGTGGTCAGGGGCCCTAGGTGTACTAAGGGGTGCACATTGGGTACTAGTCCCTGGGATAATCACTTGATTTATTCCCGTGAGGTGGTCAGTGGGAGCAGATCTTTCATGGCTTAGGAGCTCAGTTCTCTCTTGGCACTGTGACTTTTCTGTGTGGGTGCCTATGCAGGATAGATGTTTGGGGGGCGAAATTAGTCAGTCAACCAAATCTAAGGGACTGAACCTACTGCTTTCAGGGATGCTAAATGGTAAAGTAGATTCAGAACCCCAACCCCTGTTTAGTGCACTTCCTGGCTGAGCTCTTAATTCCCATTTTTTGTACACGCTTCCCATTCTCTCTAACAGGGGACTAGGGGGGTAAAAATAACCCAGGGGGAGGGTCTGGATACCACAGCTCATCCCGAACTGGCGCCAATCAATAATGTGCTGGACCACCCAGCTGTCTCTAAAGTTAATCAAGACGCAGTCTCCCTTGATGTCTTTCTGCCTCTGCCCCACCCAGCTAACCCTGCGTGCGAATAGAATTTCGCTATGTATCTGATGGGGAAGGGGTCTATTTTTATTTAGCCAATAAATGGCTTTATTTTTTAGGTCAGGATAGGTCTCCGCACGTCCTGTGTCTAGCACAGGTACACCTGCTAGTACAACAACGTATGGGGTGGAAGCTGGAGGCAAGTCTATGGATGGCAGGAGTGGGTTAAGTTCCCTCCGATTAAGTTGGAATAAGTTCCCTTCATTATTTCCTTTGCTGTTTCTAGATGTGTGATCAATTGATAGGCCCTGGGTTGTTGTCACCGCCCTAGTGCCTTGCGCTTTATCCATAGTGTTTGTCGTCCTGTGCTGGAGTAGATCTGAACCCTGATGTTGTTGTGGCGGAGGGATGGACTCCGCTGGTGCAGGTGGTTGTGCAAGAGATGCTGTTAGTACTTGGCCTTCAAGGGGGGGTGGCACAGTTAATGCGGGTAGGGTTTCAGGATTTTGATGGGATTGGAGTGTTCTGGGAATTTGTTGGTTGAGTAGCATGCCAAATAGCCTCAATTTTGCTACCCCAGGATGTAACCAGGGAGGACAGCCTGTTGATGCGGGTCATTGCGACTTCGAGCTCATGTTTAATGAGCAGCTCAAAGTGAATTTTGAGCTCTTCAACCAGGTTTAAAGCCCAAGTCGGTGGCTCCATGGGTGAGTTGCTTCTATCACAGGCTACATTGTCGTTTGGTGGTTGAATATACGCCACCTCGGGTAACGAATTCCCTTGTTTCCCTCCCCTTTGATTTTTGTGTTTTCGATATGGTCCCTTTCTTTTTGCCTCCCCCCCTGTGGATGTTTTGTTAGGAGTTTCCCTAGCAGGGTTTGCTTGTGCGGGCGGTGTTTCTAGGATGGTCGGGGAGTCTAATAGTTGATGAGGATTTAGGACTACTGCCTCCGTAAGGATTGAAAACCTAGGTAATGTCGGTGTTAGGGAAAGGCGTCTCCCAGTGCGTTCGATTTCGCTGGAGACGGCACCTATTGCTTGCTGGAGCATTTTATCGATCGCTGTAGGTTTGGGTGTCAGTGAACGGGCATGGGTTTTCTGCCTGGTGTTTGCCTTTATATGCGGAACAGTGTCCTTTCCTATAGCTATTTGGTTTGAGGGAGTACCCTAGATCCAATTTGCAAGTGAACAATAATAATCAAGTGGATGCGTTCAGGAAAATCCACGGTGTGGAACAATAGTTTGAACTTATGCTTAATCACTTTCAAAACACCAGGAAACCCACCCAGAGACAACAGTTCACTTGGATAGCAGATATGTGTTCACAAAAGCAAGTCAACTCACACGGAGGAAGTTTTCAGGGGGGTGGCCCAGCCCAGCCTCGCTCAGGCTCAGACGGGCTCAGACGGGCCCGCCCTTGGTCCGGGCTTGGTCCGGGCTGCGACCCGCGCGCGTCCCGCGCCGCGGTGGTAGAGGCTGCGCTATAAGCGCGTTGGCCACGCCTCCCCCTCACTCGCGATACCAAAGGGGATGATGGACGGAGCGTTAGAGCAAATCAAACACTCACCCCCAGTCAACTGATCTGGGTTTAATCCATCATCATTCTTTAGCTCACTCCACCACCCCAGTTCAGACATGGCCATATGCAAATCAGTCTGACCCTGTGCCTCATGGGAACAGTCCAGCCCGAACTGCCAAGCCATGTCTTCCCTGGACCGGAAACAAGCATCCTGGGACCGGTTTCGGGTTTAAAACCCTCATCAGCCAGGCTATCTTGAATCCAGTGGCAAAGTGAGCAAGGGACCCACGTCTGGGCATACCCTGCCAACTTAGGGCGAACAAAGCGATACCAAAGGGGATGATGGATGGAGCGTTAGAGCAAATCAAACACTCACCCCCAGTCAACTGATCTGGGTTTAATCCATCATTATTCTTTAGCTCACTCCACCACCCCAGTTCAGACATGGCCATATGCAAATCAGTCTGACCCTGTGCCTCATGGGAACAGTCCAGCCCGAACTGCCAAGCCATGTCTTCCCTGGACCGGAAAAAAGCATCCTGGGACCGGTTTCGGGTTTAAAACCCTCATCAGCCAGGCTATCTTGAATCCAGTGGCAAAGTGAGCAAGGGACCCACGCCTGGGCATACCCTGCCAACTTAGGGCGAACAAAGCGATACCAAAGGGGATGATGGACGGAGCGTTAGAGCAAATCAAACACTCACCCCCAGTCAACTGATCTGGGTTTAATCCATCATCATTCTTTAGCTCACTCCACCACCCCAGTTCAGACATGGCCATATGCAAATCAGTCTGACCCTGTGCCTCATTGGAACAGTCCAGCCCGAACTGCCAAGCCATGTCTTCCCTGGACCGGAAACAAGCATCCTGGGACCGGTTTCGGGTTTAAAACCCTCATCAGCCAGGCTATCTTGAATCCAGTGGCAAAGTGAGCAAGGGACCCACGTCTGGGCATACCCTGCCAACTTAGGGCGAACAAAGCGATACCAAAGGGGATGATGGACGGAGCGTTAGAGCAAATCAAACACTCACCCCCAGTCAACTGATCTGGGTTTAATCCATCATCATTCTTTAGCTCACTCCACCACCCCAGTTCAGACATGGCCATATGCAAATCAGTCTGACCCTGTGCCTCATGGGAACAGTCCCCTCACTCGCGGCAGCTGCGGGAGAGAGCGGTGCACTCTGCGGGTTGCAGTCCTCTCCTGAGTGTGAAGATAGGTGCGGGTCCGTTTTTTGAAGAGCGTCGTAGCCCCTGGGACCCTCGTCCCACCAGGGGTCTTCCTGGGATGTTGGTGCTGGCGTATACAGCAGTTGCAGGTGGTCAATCGGCAAAACAGCAGAGGTCTCCCACGCCGCGGGGGTAGAGGCTGCGCTATAAGCACGTTGGCCACGCCTCCCCCTCACTCGTGGCAGCTGCGGGAGAGAGCGGTGCACTCTGGGGGTTGCAGTCCTCCCCTGAGTGTGAAGATAGGTGCGGGTCCGTTTTTTGAAGAGCGCCGTAGACCCTGGGACCCTCGTCCCACCAGGGGTCTTCCTGGGATGTTGGTGCTGGTGTTTACGGCAGTTGCAGGTGGTCAATCGGCAAAACAGCAGAGGTCTCCCACGAAGCGGGGGTAGAGGCTGCGCTATAAGCGCATTGGCCACGCCTCCCCCTCACTCGCGGCAGCTGCGGGAGAGAGCGGTGCACTCTGGGGGTTTCAGTCCTCCCCTGAGTGTGAAGATAGGTGCGGGTCCGTTTTTTGAAGAGCGCCGTAGCCCCTGGGACCCTCGTCCCACCAGGGGTCTTCCTGGGATGTTGGTGCTGGCGTTTACGGCAGTTGCAGGTGGTCAATCGGCAAAACAGCAGAGGTCTTCCACCATTCTCACAGGATATAACCCTACAGCTGTTTCTTGTCTGGCCATTTCAAATTCAACATCTTCCTCATGTGTTTGAAATTTAACACCATCCAGTGTGCAATAAATGGTGAAATTTAACTTGCACAACAATCCCTTCCTAACAGATAAACAGGCCTTGAGTCACATACCACAAACTCATGATCTTCCTCAAATTGTCCTATCTTTACGGGCACTATCTTTGAAACAGGATTTGTAATTTGTTTATTTATAACACCTACAACTTGGATCTTCTTTCCCAAGAGCAGTAGGTCTTGGACGTCCTCTGTTCTAACAGTTGAACGGGTAGCTCCTGTGTCAATAAGGAATGGCACTTGAGGGGCATTAGCCTCTTCTTCTATAAATGGTCCACTTTGGTATACCTCTAAGACTGCACCAAGTACGTAATCTTCCTCCCCCCCTCAGGCACCATTTTTGGGAATTGTCAGAATCAAAACTGTTTTCCAACATAGGAAACTGTTGAAATTGCTTCTAGTTGTAGAATGGGTTAACATTTGCTCTTGTTACCTGATTCATAGTAAATCTGGGATTCCCCATATGTTGTGGGGCCATCGGAGCATGTGGAACTTGCATCATGGGACTTTGTGATTACATCTGCATCTGCATTCTTTGGGCAGGTACTTAAACTGGAACATTTTCATCTGTGCTTGATTCAAACCCTGCATTTGACCATCTCTACTGACTCAATTTGGATTCTATCTACACTCTCTCTTTGAATGTCCAAGCTTGTTACAATAAAGACAAGGAGTTGTTTTCTTCAATGTTGCAATGTCTATTCCCGAGTTTAGATCAACAGAAAGACCTCGATCTCTAACCTGTGAAACACCAACTCTACCTTGTGCCCTTTGGTTTCCAGCCTGAAACCCAACACCTGGTATTCCACTGATATTTCCTCCATATGATTGATTGTGAAGCCCTTTTTGAGCCACCTTTGTCTGCACAAGCATTGACTTCTCTGTAAGTCTCTTCTG
Organism: Calotriton arnoldi; assembly: GCA_963921515.1. Taxonomy (NCBI): domain Eukaryota; kingdom Metazoa; phylum Chordata; class Amphibia; order Caudata; family Salamandridae; genus Calotriton; species Calotriton arnoldi. The sequence goes on from CAWUFW010014325.1 coordinate 102,762, forward strand.
CTTAATTTCCTGCTCATCACAACAGTATTTTGCATACCTCAGGATCTCATCAAAAGTTTTTGTCTGCCAACAAACCACGTTCTGCTGTATGTGCATACTGATCACTGGTCGCATCCCAAGAATGAACTGTGACACAAAACTCCCCATATCTTCCTTTTCTGTTGCAGATACTCCTCCTACAGCACCTTGAACAGCAGTATTTGGAACAATATTTATAGGTGCAGTAACAACTGGCACTGGCAATGTTTGTGCTGTCACAATTTGTGATACCGGGGCACGAACAGTCACAATTGAGGCAGTAATACCAAGAGCAATTACAGTAGGTGCTGCCTCACTAGGTGTAGGAACAATTTAAAGTGCTGAAAGTGGTTTCTCAATCTGAATAGTACTTCGATCCACCATAGCACTAGTTGTTGTAATACCATCCGTATTCATTGAAAGAACCACACATGTAGGTAAACGTGAGGACAACAAACCTTCTCAAATGTAATCCTCTGAATCACTATCAGTGTCTGTCTTCTGTGGAGCTTCCTCATCATCTATTCCCTGTTTCTGATTCTTTTTTGTCTTTTCTGTGGTCATAGCTGGATACAATCTAGCTTCCTTGACTACACACTTCCTCCACCTTTGCTGCCCTTCATCCCATTGAGCATCTGCGTAATTTCACACTGCTCTCCTCGCTCTATTCTGATACCTTTCTTTCTCTTTTGCATGAGCACTCTCCCCAAGCATTCAGTGCTTCATATTGTTTAGGTCTAGGAGGTGTCTTCATTTCATATAACTTTTCTCATAAGTTTTCCATAATCTTTAAATAAAAAGTACCATATTGAGTAAATTGAAATGATCCTTCATTTTTAATAATATTGCTCCATTGACAAAGCCACAAACCTGCGCTGCCATATAATGAGCTGGTGGACCTTCCAGTTGTGACTCCTCACCCTCCTGAACTGGGACTCTCACATCTCCCTTCATCAAATCTCTAAGGGCTTTGATACTTTTCATGATTGCAAATATTCAAAAATGACCAGTGATCAAATTCGGAATTTCTTTTTTTTCAAACTTATTTATTGTTTTGTAATAAAGGCATACGTTAAGAAGAGACAGCTATAAGGTGTAAGACACCTGAACACTACAGTATAAAACACAGAGCGAAGAGCAAGCAGCACAAGGTTACTGGTGGTTTATGAAATCTCAGGACTCCCCCCCCCCCTCTTGGCTACAAATCGAAATATACCTACTGCACCCTATCCCACCAAAATCAAACTCTGAATTTCAATGCTTCGGTTCCATTTTTAATTTTGAGTATGTCAATCCCTTCCTCCAACACTGTCACAACCCTTTTTCACAAACCTATCACAGTTTAGTACTTGATGACTTGTCAACCAATCCCAGTGTGGCACTTCACACCAACTGACCTATCCCAGCGCAGCACTTGATGACATAACTCTTCACTCTTGCTGCAGTTCACCCTCCTTTACAAATTTCTCTTACACAAATTCTACAACTCTATGCAAACTTTTGTCTCCTCCACTAAAGAAATTCAAAGTAGACAATTCACACAAGAAACAATCAGAAATAAGGTTTTAACACCCTACAACTTCACAACATGCTCTTATTGATGACATCTCGACCAGCGGGAAATCACTCTGACTGACGTAGCTTCCTCTTTATGCAATAGGTTCCACTGACAACAATCAATATTAGTACAATCACAACAAATCGTTACAATCATTGTCTCCATTGTGCAGTCAATGATACCTCACGAATGTGCACCACAAACCTTTAGCAGACAAATATTACCACAATTTCAACAGTTTTTCCCGGGATTTTATACTATTAACCCCTTCGATGCTTATGACGAGCTGGACTCATCATGGCACACAGTGGTCGTGTGCTCATGACGAGTCCAGCTCGTCATAAGACCACCCACGGGGGAAGCGCTGGTGCTCCCCCCGTGGGAATCCGATCGTTGGGTTTTTTGGGGGGAAGGCAGGGGAAGGGCTTCCCCTGCCTCCCCCGCCCCACCCCCTCAATGACGTCAGCGCGCGAGGCGCGCTGGCGTCGTTGGGGTTTCCCTTTGTTCCCCGATGCGCTGGAAGCCATTTGCTTCCAGCGCGTTGGGGAACAAGGTTAGACTTTGGCTCCGGGGAGGGGGGTTTCAAACAGAAGAGGCATCGAGGGAAAGGAAAACCCTTTCCTTTCCCTCGATGCCTCTTTTGTGCATTCCTGCTGCACGATCATGCGATTGTGCAGCAGGAATGCCCACTAGACACCAGGGATTTTTTTTTTTAAATGAAAATACTGTTTTGGGGAGCGGCCCCTTGGGCAAGGGTCGCTCCCCTTTTGAGGAGCCATATGTTTTTGGTGCTCTGCCCCCTGGGGGGCAGTTTTTTTATATAGCGCAGGGCTTTACCCGAAGGTGTCAGAGCGCTTCACAATAGGAACAGTAACATTACATGAGGAGAAGGTTACAAGTGAGCATAATACAAAAGCAAGCGTTACATTACCTGAGGAAAAAGTGACAATTGTGCATGATACATGAGATACAAAATACAAATAGAGGTATAATACTGCAATAAGTGGCAGTCACTCAGAACACACTGGGAAGGCACTTCTATAGGCATGGAGTACAGAATTTCCTATAGTGGAAGAACATCCTTGAGGGAGTAGAGAGGGCGTGAATTAAACAGGAGACTTAAAATGAAGGGTACACAAATCCAGCACAGTACGCAAGGGTGAGGAATGTACAGGAAAAAGTACAAATTTACAATGAAGAGCGAACTTCCTAGAGGGGGCTGAGAGTGAAAGTATTAGTTCTGAAAGTGTCTTTGGAAGAGAAGAGATTTGAGGTCAGCTTTGAAGATCCGGGTAGAGGAGGTGGCACGGAGCAATGGGGGAAGCGAGTTCTAGATTCTCACCGCATTGCCTGAGAAGGATTGCGCCATCGATCTTTCCCTTTTGAAGACGGGGGGCTCAAGCAGAAGCTTTTCTGCATTGCGAGAAGGGCGAGAGCCACCGGACAATTTCAATTTATTCGCCAGGTAACGAGGGGAGGACGTGTGTAAGGCTTTGTGTGTGATGCAGGCAGTTTTGTAAATAGATCTTGCCTCGATCGGAAGCCATCGAAGAGAGGACAGGATAGGAGTGACGTGGTCGCTTCGTTTAGACCCTGAAATGAAGAGAGCTGCTGAATGGAGGATGGATTTGAGAGGGGAGAGGTGGGATTTGGGTAGCTCCGTCAGAAGAGAATTGCAATAATCCAGTCTTGAGAGAACCAGAGATTGTACCAAGGTTTTTAAGTCTTTCTCCGGGAAGAACCGACGGATCCCCCATAGAAGGCGCAACTGGTAACGTGCGTTCTTAGCAATAGAGTTGATGTGGGAGATTAGGTTGAGTCTTTTGTCAAGAATGACACCTAGGGATTTAGCGCTGTCGACAATGATGGGTTTGTTGTTGAGTAGGTTCAGCTGATCCATCCAAGATTGAACAGGAGGAGGTGAGAGAGAGGTAGAGAGGAGGAGGAATTCAGTTTTGGCGGGATTCAGAATGAGTTGGTGAGCTAACATCCAGTTGTGAATAGAGTTGAGAGTAGAGTTGAGTAGTGAGAGATCGTGTGCGGAAGATAAAGGTATCTTCCCACTAGTCCCCCAGGCATTTATTTGTGTAGAGTGACCCCTTGGGTGGCAGAATAGCAGTATGTTTTTAGGCCCATCTGCCCCCAAGTAGGGCAGAAGCCACTAGACACCAGGTTTTTTTTTATTTTTGTGTTGGGGAATGGCCAAAAGGGCAAGGGTTGCTCCCCTTTTACGGGGGTGAATATTTTATTTATACTCTTTGGCCCACCTACCCCTTGGCTTGGCTGGTGGATTGTGTGTGGACTGGTGCATTATTTGCATATGTGATTGTAATGTTTTTTTTCTCCTTTTTATTCTAGTGTAAAGCTTTTGATTCCTGTTTGCGGTTTCGGCAGTGGTTGTTCTGCAGTTTTGCGTAATTGCATTTATTTGGTAAGAAAAATATTTTTGTTGTGTGTACTCCAAATGAGTATTATTGTCATGCATGAATGAATTTTTTTGTAAGTGGTGTCATAATGGCAGCATATTTGTTAGTGTTCAGAGCATGAAATTCTTTGCGATGTTTTGCATTGTCTTATGTGTAATTTTTTTTCTTCTTTTTTAGTGGGATATTGTTGATCCTTACTGTGTCTGTGCAGAGTAGGTGGTGGTGAGTCTAGCTGCTTCTGTCACGTGAGTGGTATAGTGTTGGAGTATATAGGTATTTGTGATAAAGCTACATTTTGTTTATTTCTTTTTTTTACAAAGGGTTTGTTGTTGTTGACTTGTTTGACAAGTAACCTTTATTAGTAAGCATTATGGCTAGCCGTAGAATGACTGCTCAGCAGGTGGTTGGTTTGCTTCTTGAATCTTCCTCTGAGCAGGATTATGAGACTGACAGTGCGTCTGAGGGAGAGGAGGGAGGGAAGATTCAGGCAGTGAGTTTTCTCTCCACATGGAATCATCGGATGATGAAGGTACTCTCAGTGCAGATGAAGTGCCTGTTTTAGAGGAGGATACTACTGTGCCGATGGTGCAAGAGGCATCTGGATTGCAGCCTGGGGCTGCTAGGCTTCCTACTGGAAGTGCTGGACTCTGGGTTGATCCAAACATGGTGCAGCCGGTGTTGCCTGCCTTTAGTGGTTATGCAGGGTGTAGAGTGGATTGTGAACATTATTTGCCTATACAGTATTTTCAGTTGTTTATGGATGATGTATTTTTGGGTGAGATTGTTGAGCAGACTAATTTGTATGCTGAACAGTTTTTGAGGGACCACAGTGCCAGACTTAGGCCCCATTCTAGAGCTACCCGGTGGAGTCCCACAAATCTGGAAGAGATGAAGAAGTTTTTGGGTTTTACTTTTTTGATGGGTTTGATAAGGAAGCCGTCCATGGGTTCATATTGGTCTACCAGTCCCTTGATGGCAACGGCCATATTTCCTGCAGTTATGACTCGTGATCGGTATTTACTTTTGCTTCGGATGCTGCATTTTGTTGATATTGGTTTGGCGTTGCCACGAGATCACCCTGAATGTGACCGTCTTTTTAAGATTCGGCCTGTTCTTGATCACTTTGTAGATCGATTTTCAGAGATCTATACTCCAGGGAAAGAAATATCTATTGATGAGTCTTTGGTCCTGTTCAAGGGCCGTTTGGTTTTTAGGCAGTACATTCCTAGCAAGAGGGCACGCTATGGAATTAAGCTGTATATGTTGTCTGAGAGTAGGACAGGATATGTTTTTAATTTGCATGTGTACACTGGTAGGGATTCAACTATTGACCCCCCTGGTTGACCGTCCACTTTTGGAGTTTCAGAGAAAATTGTGTGGGATCTTGCTAGAGGACTGTTTAACAGAGGCCACCATTTGTACCTTGATAACTTCTACACTGCTGTGCAATTGTTTAAGGAATTGTTCAAAGTGGACACTTTTGCTTGTGGCACAATCCGCTCTAACCGTAAAGGTTATCCAAAAGAGCTTGTTTGCAAAAAACTTCAGAGGGGACAGTGCAGTTCCTTGCGTAGTGATGAACTACTAGCTGTGAAATTTGTGGACAGGAGGGATGTGTACATGCTGACTACCATCCATGATGAGAGTACTTCACCTGTGGCTGTTTGGGGTCAGATTGCTGAAGTGCGCAAACCTGTGTACATTTTAGACTACAATAAGCACATGGGTGGTGTTGATAGAGTAGATCAGAGGTTGGAACCTTACACTGCTATTCGTAAGGCTTACATTTGGTATAAGAAGTTGGCCATGCATCTCTTCAATTTAGCAACTTTCAATGCTTCTGTTGTGTTCAAGGAGTGTTCTCCTGCGTCAAAGTTGACTTTTGTTCAGTTTCAACAGTCTGTCATAGGCAGCCTTCTTGTTGTGGAACAGGCAAGTGTTCCTAGAGTTGGAGTGGTGGAGGATGTGGCTCGATTGAAAGATAGCCACTTTCCTGATCACATTCCTCCTACACCCTCAAAAGACTTTCCCACTAGGAGATGTAGAGTCTGTTGGCGAAGAGGTACGCGGAAGGAGACTCGTATGTACTGCCCTGAGTGTCCTTCTAACCCTGGGCTGTGTGTGCCTGCTTGTTATAGAGCGTACCACAAGCAAAAGAATTATTGGGAGCAACCATGAGTGGTAAAGTGAACTGCCTGGTCTGTAATGTTTAAGAATTGTTGTTCTGTTTCAAGGTTGGCATTAGTGCAATGTATTTAGTTTCTGATTTTGTGTTAGTAGATTTGTATCTATTTGCAATTTGTTTGTGTTTTCTTTTTTGTATAAAAAAATCCTAAATGTGATGGTGGTGTGTGTAGGCTGGTGCTTGGCTGACGGTGTGTGTGGAGTGGCGCTTGGCTGGCGGTGTGCGTGGAGTGGCGCTTGGCTGGTGGTGTGCGTGGAGTGGCTCTTGGCTGGCGGTGTGCGTGGAGTGGCGCTTGGCTGGCGGTGTGCGTGGAGTGGCGCTTGGCTGGCAGTGTGCGTGGAGTGGCGCTTGGCTGGCGGTGTGCGTGGAGTGGCGCTTGGCTGGCGGTGTGTGTGGACTGGCGCTCGGCTGGCGGTGTGTGAGTAGTGACTTGCTGCTGGTCACTACACACACTGCTAGCCGAGCGACACTCCACGCAATCCATCAGCTTGTGTGGTTGCTGTGTTAGGAATGTGGGCGCCTCACTCGGGTGGGAGGCCCAAGTACCCGCGACAGGCAAGGGCCCACAACGTATTGAGGCAACCTCAAAATGGCCTACCACAAAACGACCTGGTTTTGCAAGGGGGGTCCCATGACGTTTTGGCCCGGGGCTCGGTGGCCACCTAGGGAAACCTACCAAACCCACACATTTCTGAAAAGTAGACACCCGGGGGATTCCAGGGAGGTATGGCTTGCGTGGATCCCCAACATTTTCTTACCCAGAATCCCCTGCAAACCTGACATTTTGCTGAAAAAATCTCTTTTTTCACACATTTTTGTGTGGTAAAGTTGTGGCATCACCTTGCTGACACAAATTTCCTACCACCCAGCGTTCCCCCAGGTCTCCCGATAAAAATGGTGCCTCACTCGGGTGGGAGGCCCAAGTACCCGCGACAGGCAAGGGCCCACAACGTATTGAGGCGACCTCAAAATGGCCTATCACAAAACGACCTGGTTTTGCAAAGGGGGTCCCATGACGTTTTGGCCCGGGGCTCGGCGGCCACCTAGGGAAACCTACCAAACCCACACATTTCTGAAAAGTAGACACCCGGGGGATTCCAGGGAGGTATGGCTTGCGTGGATCCCCCAATGTTTTCTTACCCAGAATCCCCTGCAAACCTGACATTTTGCTGAACAAATCCCTTTTTTCACACATTTTTGTGTGGTAAAGTTGTGGCATCACCGGGCTGACACAAATTTCCTACCACCCAGCGTTCCCCCAGGTCTCCCGATAAAAATGGTGCCTCACTCGGGTGGGAGGCCCAAGTACCCACGACAGGCAAGGGCCCACAACGTATTGAGGCAACCTCAAAATGGCCTACCACAAAACGACCTGGTTTTGCAAGGGGGGTCCCATGACGTTTTGGCCCGGGGCTCGGCGGCCACCTAGGAAACCTACCAAACCCACACATTTCTGAAAAGTAGACACCCGGGGATTCCAGGGAGGTATGGCTTGCGTGGATCCCCCAACGTTTTCTTACCCAGAATCCCCTGCAAACCTGACATTTTGCTGAAAAAATCCCTTTTTTCACACATTTTTGTGTGGTAAAGTTGTGGCATCACCGGGCTGACACAAATTTCCTACCACCCAGTATTCCCCCAGGTCTCCCGATAAAAATGGTGCCTCACTCGGGTGGGAGGCCCAAGTACCCGCGACAGGCAAGGGCCCACAACGTATTGAGGCAACCTCAAAATGGCCTACCACAAAACGAACTGGTTTTGCAAGGGGGGTCCCATGACGTTTTGGCCCGGGGCTCGGCGGCCACCTAGGGAAACCTACCAAACCCACACATTTCTGAAAAGTAGACACCCAGGGGATTCCAGGGAGGTATGGCTTGCGTGGATCCCCCAACGTTTTCTTACCCAGAATCCCCTGCAAACCTGACATTTTGCTGAAAAAAATCCCTTTTTTCACACATTTTTGTGTGGTAAAGTTGTGGCATCACCGGGCTGACACAAATTTCCAACCACCCAGCGTTCCCCCAGGTCTCCCGATAAAAATGGTGCCTCACTCGGGTGGGAGGCCCAAGTACCCGCGACAGGCAAGGGCCCACAACATTTTGTGATAGGCAATTTTAATGTCGCCTCAATACGTAACAGAACCTGGTGAGAGCCAGTCAAGTGACCCCATCCTGGATTCCCCTGGGTGTCTACCTTTCAAAAATGTATAGGTTTGCTAGGTTTCCCAAAGTGCCGGCAGAGCTAGGGTTCAAAAACGACAGCTAGGCACTTTGCAAAAAAAGGGTCATTTTTCACTGTGAAAATGTGGTGTGTCCACATTGCGTTTTGCGCTGCTTCCTGTCACGGGCACTAGGCCTACCCACACAAGTGAGGTACCATTTTTTTGGGAAGACCTTGGGGAACGCGGGGTGGGTGGAATTTTGTGGATCCACGCAGATTCCAGAACTTTCCACCACAGAAAAGTGAGGAAAATGTGGTTTTTTTGCCAATTTTTTAGGTTTGCAAGGGATTCTGGGTAACAGAACCTGGTGAGAGCCAGTCAAGTCACCCCATCCTGGATTCCCCTGGGTGTCTACTTTTCAAAAATGTATAGGTTTGCTAGGTTTCCCAAAGTGCCGGCAGAGCTAGGGTTCAAAAACTACAGCTAGGCACTTTGCAAAAAAAGGGTCATTTTTCACTGTGAAAATGTGGTGCGGCCACGTTGCGTTTTGCGCTGCTTCCTGTCGCGGGCACTAGGCCTACCCACACAAGTCAAGTACCATTTTTTTTGGAAGACCTTGGGGAACGCGGGGTGGGTGGAATTTTGTGGATCCACGCAGATTCCAGAACTTTCTACCACAGAAAAGTGAGGAAAATTTGTTTTTTTTGCCAATTTCTTAGGTTTGCAAGGGATTCTGGGTAACAGAACCTGGTGAGAGCCAGTCAAGTCACCCCATCCTGGATTCCCCTGGGTGTCTACTTTTCAAAAATGTATAGGTTTGCTAGGTTTCCCAAAGTTCCGGCAGAGCTAGGGTTCAAAAACGACAGCTAGGCACTTTGCAAAAAAAGGGTCATTTTTCACTGTGAAAATGTGGTGTGCCCACGTTGCGTTTTGCGCTGCTTCCTGTCGCGGGCACTAGGCCTACCCACACAAGTGAGGTACCATTTTTTTGGGAAGCCCTTGGGGAACGCGGGGTGGGTGGAATTTTGTGGATCCACGCATATTCCAGAATTTTCCACCACAGAAAAGTGAGGAAAATGTGTTTTTGCCAATTTTAAGGTTTGCAAGGGATTCTGGGTAACAGAACCTGGTGAGAGCCAGTCAAGTCACCCCATCCTGGATTCCCCTGGGTGTCTACTTTTCAAAAATGTATAGGTTTGCTAGGTTTCCTTAAGTGCCGGCAGAGCTAGGGTACAAAAACTACAGCTAGGCACTTTGCAAAAAAAGGGTCATTTTTCACTGTGAAAATGTGGTGTGTCCACGTTGCGTTTTGCGCTGCTTCCTGTCGCGGGCACTAGGCCTACCTACACAAGTGAGGTACCATTGTTTTTGGAAGACATTGGGGAACACGGGGTGGGTGGAATTTTGTGGATCCTTGCAGATTCCAGAACTTTCCACCACAGAAAAGTGAGGAAAATGTGTTTTTTTTGCCAATTTTTAAGGTTTGCAAGGGATTCTGGGTAACAGAACCTGGTGAGAGCCAGTCAAGTCACCCCATCATGGATTCCCCTGGGTGTCTACTTTTCAAAAATGTATAGGTTTGCTAGGTTTCCCTAAGTGCCGGCAGAGTTAGGGTTCAAAAACTACAGCTAGGCACTTTTCAAAAAAAGGGTCATTTTTCACTGTGAAAATGTGGTGCGTCCACGTCGCGTTTTGCGCTGCTTCCTGTCGCGGGCACTATGCCTACCCACACAAGTGAGGTCCCATTTTTTTCAGAATACCTTGGGGAATGCGGGGTGGGTGGAATTTTGTGGATCCACGCAGATTCCAGAACTTTCCACCACAGAAAAGTGAGGAAAATTCGGTTTTTTTGCCAATTTTTTAGGTTTGCAAGGGATTCTGGGTAACAGAAACTGGTGAGAGCCAGTCAAGTCACCCCATCCTGGATTCCCCTGGGTGTCTACTTTTCAAAAATGTATAGGTTTGCTAGGTTTCCCTAAGTGCCGGCAGAGCTAGGGTTCAAAAACTACAGCTAGGCACTTTGCAAAAAAGGGTCATTTTTCACTGTGAAAATGTGGTGCGTCCACGTTGCGTTTTGCGCTGCTTCCTGTCGCGGGCACTAGGCCTACCCACACAAGTGAGGTACCATTTTTTTCGGAAGACCTTGGGGAACGCGGGGTGGGTAGAATTTTGTGGATCCACGCAGATTCCAGAACTTTCTACCACAGAAAAGTGAGGAAAATGTCTTTTTTTGCCAATTTTTAGGTTTGCAAGGGATTCTGGGTAACAGAACCTGGTGAGAGCCAGTCAAGTCACCCCATCCTGGATTTCCCTGGGTGTCTACTTTTCAAAAATGTATAGGTTTGCTAGGTTTCCCTAAGTGCCGGCAGAGCTAGGGTTTAAAAACTACAGCTAGGCACTTTGCAAAAAAAGGGTCATTTTTCACTGTGAAAATGTGGTGCGTCCACGTTGCGTTTTGCGCTGCTTCCTGTCGCGGGCACTAGGCCTACCCACACAAGTGAGGTACCATTTTTTTGGGAAGACCTTGGGGAACGCGGGGTGGGAGGAATTTTGTGGATCCACGCAGATTCCAGAACTTTCCACCACAGAAAAGTGAGGAAAATGTGGTTTTTTGCCAATTTTTAGGTTGCAAGGGATTCTGGGTAACAGAACCTGGTTAGAGCCAGTCAAGTCACCCCATCCTGAATTCCCCTGGGTGTCTAGTTTTCAAAAATGTATAGGTTTGCTAGGTTTCCCTAAGTGCCCGCAGAGCTAGGGTTCAAAAACTACAGCTAGGCACTTTGCAAAAAAAGGGTAATTTTTCATTGTGAAAATGTGGTACGTCCACGTTGCATTTTGAGCCATTTCCTGTTGTGGGCACAAGGCCTACCCACACAAGTGAGGTACCATTTTTATCGGGAGACTTAGGGTAACACAGAATTGTAGAGCAACTGTTATTACCTATTGACTTTCGATGCATTTCTGCCTTCCAAATGAAAGACAATGTGTAAAAAATAAGTCATTTTGAAAAATGACCTATAATTCTCATGCTAGTATGGGTACTCCCAATTTCGGAAATGTGCAAATATCTTCTGTTTCTAAAATCTAAATTTTGTTCCCATTTCAGAAATACATAGGTGTCTTTCATAACAATTTTTCCATGTATACATTTTCCCAAAATAATTGCTATATACCCGGTTCATAATAAAAAACCATTGCAAGATGCTGCTCAGTTATTGGCTCTGGGTTCGTCGGGTTCTTGGTGAACCTACAAGTCCTATATATCCCCACAACCAGAAAGGTCCAGCGGATATAATGATATATTGCTTTCAAATAGCTGTCATAATTAGAAGAAGTTACAGGTGAAAACGTTGACACAAATGGCTGTTTTTTTCAACTAATTTTCAATTTTTCCTTCATTTAACTGTTAGTTTCTATAAGGAAAACTTTAAGGATCTACACAAATGACCCCTTGCTGAATTCAGAATTTTGTCTACTTTTCAGAAATGTATGGCTTTTTAGGATCCATTATTGGTTTCATACCCATTATTACCATTAACTGGAAGGAGTTTGAAAGCACAAAAAATAGCAAAAATAGGCTATGTCCCAGAAAAATGCCAAAACTGTGTAAAAAAAGTTGGTTTTCTGACAAAAGTCTGCTTGTCCCTGAAAGCTGGGAAGATGGTGATTTCAGCACCACAACCCCTTTTTTGATGCCATTTGCAGGGAAAAAACAAGACGCTTTCATCTGTAGCCCTTTTTTCGGATTTTTCCCCAAAAAAACAAAAGTTTGCTGTATTTTGGCTAATTTCTGGGTCCCCTCCAGGGGAATCCACAAACCCTGGGTACCTTTACAATCCCCATGATGTTAGAAAAAAAGGACGCAAATTTGGCGTGGATACCTTATGTGGTCAAAAAGTTACAGGGGCCTAAGTGCGCACTACCCCAAATAGCCAAAAAAAGGCTTAGCACAGGGGGGGGAAAAGGCCTAGCAGCGAAGGGGTTAAGAGTCCGATAAGAACTTCAACTCCTCAACATTTAAGCAAAAACTGCCAGTTTACAAAACAAAAAACAAAATCAAAAAACACATAATCTCAACATAAGAACGTAATCACAAAAGAAAGACAGTGCCATTTCATAACCCTATTGATACTCACACCTCTACCACTGCAACCGCCTTCAAAACTGCAACTCCTTTAGTCGGCAAGTTCAGGCGTTGGGCTTAAATGACATGGGCAATTCTAAGGTGGGGAATTAATCCAGCTCTTCTCTCTTGTGACACTAACCGTCCTCTCGCTACCACTTGATTGAGCAGGCTTTACTGTATCTCAACCTTTGGATGTAATCATCAAATAACCTCCACCACTGTTCGTATGGACCTATGATGGGCATTGAAGAGAAATGAGGAGCAATCATCTACATATACAATACATCATTAAAGACTTTAAATTCAGTCAATAAAGAGAGTTAGTGTGAGTTAAAGGGTTTTATTTTCAAATCTTTTAGTTGTTCATCTATTTGTTCAGTAAACAAATTTGAGCATCAAAAGTGAATATAATCCATCAATCAATATATTATTATAAAACAGAATAAAATATTAGTTAAAATCACAGTCCGAACATTAATAATACAAGGGGCATATTTACAAGCCCCATTCGCCACCAAAATGTCACTTGTTTGACGCTCCCGTGACGTAGCACCATTTTCCATTTTTACAAGGTGGCGCTTAGGTCACTTAACGTAGCTTAACGACACCTTGTAAATATGCCCCTTTCTCTGTGGCAATAGGGCATGCAATGGGTTTTGCTGTGGGTGTTCCACTGCAACACCCATTGCTTTTTGACACTGCCCCAGATTTACTAGAATAGCGATACGAGGAGAAATTATTAATTTCTTCTCGGTTTTTGCTCTCTCCATGTGTGCTGCATTGTGCAGTAGACATGGAAAGAGTAAATCGACGTAAATGATTGTTTATGTGCAGGAAGGTGTTCCTTCTGGCACATAAATAATTGCCCCTGCAGCGCAGGCACCTTTGCAACATGGCGTCAAGGTGCCTGCCATGATGCTAGGCAGCTTTTTTTGTGCCAGTCCTAGGAGAAACACAGGGGTGTGCCGTATTCTTGTGACTACGGTCCATCCCGGCATTTTAAAAATGTCGGAGCACAGCGCTGTTGAATTTGGCGCAGCTCCGCAATCCCACATGTGTTTGTAGAAGTCCCCAAGTGTTTTCCATAAAGGAAAAACTCCCTAGTCTAAATAAATTGGAATTAATGAGAGAAAAAGGTGTCAGTTCAGGAACCCAATGAAGAGTTCTGATGAGAGAGAGAGAGAGATCAATCCGGAAGCATAAAGCCTTTGCAAATCAGACTGGAAAGCTTTTCAGAGTCATAATTCAGCAGACATATAGAATTAAGCTAAATAACCTCTCATGTAGTGAAATCTAAGTGATCAGAGATGAATTTCTAGTCAGAATGCCAGGGAAAGGCACTCCTAATATCAGCCTTGCCTACTCTGTGAAAAAACACTAATATAAACACACAAATTATATGTTGCAATATTATTTGCTTTCATCCTCTTTATCCACCTATAGAATATATCAGCAGACTCCTGGGAACAGGTTCACTCACCAGGCACACACCAGAGAACAATAGACTTTCAGGCACTAGTCCTTGAAAAGTTACAATGTTGTTTTTTTGTGGTCCAAAACTTCTTCCCATGATTCATCCTTCCTTTCGTTTTCATCTCCTGGTGAGAACCTCATTATCAGTTGTCTAATATAAAACAAATGTCATTCACTAGCTGATAGTAGGCTTCTGAGGTTGCAACATCTGCAGCAAATGAAGAAAAACATCTTGCACAAACAACTTATATATTGTAAAAACAGGCCTTTTCATGTTAATGCATTATTTTCCATTTAACATGACATCAATAGTTAGGCTAACTTATTTCGACAGCTTATTTACGAGCGGGTTTATTACATTTAAATATGGTTACCTACTACAATTTTTTATGTTAGCATGTTTTATTTTAAATGTAAACTTGTGCACATTATTAATATAAGTGTTTCCAATAGCAGATAAAATTAGCTGCACCAGCAACTTCTAGGATTATGAAGGATTTGGAGGATTATGAAGTGATCAGCAAAACGTCCTGGGGAATGGATGGAATGACTTTATTTGCTTCTTGGAGGATGAAACACAGGACATCACAGGTCTGTCCTCTTTTCAGGTCACTGATCAAACAATAACAAACATATGTTGTCCCTGCCTGACTAAAGAAAGGTAAGGTATCTGTTATAGGCAACTTCTGTGTGATTTATAATGAAAAGGTGTGCTTTCGTAAGAAAGATTTACAAGATCAAGCAGTGGAGAGTTACAGGCCACCAGTTGTCAGAGAGATACAGTACAATTTTGGTGTGTGTGGCTAAAGTATGAGATGCAGTCACTCAAAACACAGAAAAACAAAAAAGTGATAGGAGGAATGCCTGAAATAACCTAGTCACTGAAAATTCAAGTCCATTGTTTTTTTTAGTCACTATACCACTCCAGACTGAGATTAGCCACATTCAGCTATGGACTGGAATGAGGTTCAGGGTGATGGCCAGTCGCTGAAATCAATTCAGCCTTCCTTCCATCATGTTGTTGTCTGTCTTGCTCATATGTGTAGAATTATGGGTATATTATTATCATAAAATGAATAATGCCTAGATGAAGGACACTTGGCTAAGTGAAGACCTTTTCATACCAGTAAACCACCTTAGATCCCTCTATAAGCCGGAGGTAACAGTTGACACAAAAAACACATGCAATTTGCATAGGCACAAGGGGCAACTTTTCTTTCACCAGCAGCCTTGGCACTAACTAAGTTACTTAAAAGCTAATAATCTGCTATGCAAAGTAAGTAGTGGGGCAAAATGTGGTGCTGGGTGTGGGATTAAATCAACACAAAATGTTAAAGACAGTGAATCAGATTTCTATGATACTGGATAGGCTTGCCAACAGCTGTCTCCCCTTTTATAAAGCATTGGGAATGTTCAATATTACATTAATTTTAGCAGTAGCGGCTCACACAGGTAAAAGCGATGGGGCGGTAGGGTGGGGTGGGGGGTGGTGGAAGTTGGCAGATGACAGGATAAGTGTTAGAAATGGGGTCTCTAGTTGGCAAGGGTTTGCACCGTTGTCCAAGTAGGGACCCTTCCTTCTAGTCAGAATAGGGGAGTTACACTCCTAAAATAACCCCTGCTCACCCCCTTAGTAGCTTGGCATGAGCAGTCAGGCTTATCTTTAGAGGCAGTGTGTAAAGCATTTGCACATACCCAACAGTAATGCAGTGAAAACACTACAAAAGGACACCACACCAGTTTTAGAAAAATATCCAATATTTTATATACTTAAAAGAAGACCAAAACGATAAAAATCCACAATACAGTACTCAAAAAGGTATACTTTGCAAGAATACTTGAAAAATACAGTTTGTACGAGTTGGCAGTTCCGTCAGGGGCTACCGCGATGCTGAAAACAACAGAGTCTAACAGTTCCAGCCAACTGCGTCGGTATGGGTCAGCGAAAGCATGAACAGACTCAGTAACAGTACCTTTCTCGTGGCGGCTGACACTGTGGTGCGAGCTGGTCGTGGCAACCGTCTCGGTTGAGTTGCAAAATGGAAGCAGTGCAGGGTCCGGTGTCCTCTCGATGCGATGCAGGCAGCGGCTCGTGACGATCGTCCTGACGGCCTTGGTGAGACCAAGGCTTACGGTGCAGGGCAAGACAGTGCTCAATGCGGTGCTGGCAGGTTGCGGTGCAGGCGATAGAGCTGGCTAGCGGGAGCTGGCGTCGGTCGGCCCAGACGGCAGTGTGGGACAAGGCGGTGCATCGTGAAACTTACGGAGTCGGTTGCGTTTCCCTTCTCTGTGGCAGCTGAAACAGCAGTTCTAGAAGCTGTACCCAGAGGTTGGTGAAGTCTTTGCAGTCCCTGAGATTTCAGAACAGGAGGCAAGCTCTATTTCAGGCCCTTGGAGATACTTGATAAAGAAGTTGCAGAAAGTTCAGTCCAGTCCTTTCACTGCCCAAGACAGAAGCAGCCACTGCAGGCCAACACAGCAAAGCACTCAGCAAAGTGGTAGTTCCTCCTCACAGCTTCTCCAGCTCTTCTTCTTGGCAGTCTTCTTGGTCCAAAAGAGTTCTAAAATTCTGGGGTCTGGGCCCCAATATTTATACCACAAAATCCTTTGTTCTCTGGAGGCAGAGAGTGTCCTTGCCCAGCCAAAACCAGTTCTGTCCTCCCTGGTGCAGCTTCCTGGCAGGAGGTGGAGACAGCATTGTCAGAGGCATACCAGGCCCATTCAGGTGAAAGGAAATCTCCTCCCCCTACTCTAAATGCGGCCCAGGTCTATCCAGCCTAGCCCTGACTCATCAGGCTCTCTGGAGCCACTGCTCCTCCCCAGCCCCTGTCATCCAAAAGCCAGACATGCAATACACAAACCTAGCAGAGGCACACTGGATGGCTAAACAAGAAAATACCTACTTTCTAAAAGTGGTATTTTCAAACAAAGAATGTAAACATCACCCTCACTAAAAGATGCATTTTAACATTCTGAGTTCAGGCATACTAAACTTTATTTGCCTACCTTGTTCCCAGGGGTAGTTATGTTTATAAAATGTTATAAGCAAACTCCCCATTCTGTCCTACGGGAACAGGTAGCCTTGCAATAGTGAAAAAACAAAATTGGCAGTAGTTCACTTCCAGGACATGCCATACACACCAGGGCATGTCCTACCTTTCACATACACTGCACCCTGCCCACAGGGGTACCTTGGGCCTACCTTAGGGGTGACTAATATGCAAGAAAAGGGAAGGGTAGGGCCTGGCAAGTGGGTGCACTTGCCAAGTCGACATGGCAGTACTAAACTGCACACAGATACTGCAGTGGCAGATCTGAGTTGCCTTTTCAGGGCTACTCATGTGGGTGGCACAAGCAGTGCTGCAGACCCACTAGTAGCATTTGATTTACAGGCCCTGGCACACTCAGTGCACTTTACTAGGGACTGACTAGTAAATCAAATTTGCCAATCATGGAAACACTAATCCATACTAACAATTTACAACAGGAGCACTTGCACTTTAACGCTGAACAGCAGTGAGAAAGTGCGCAGAGACACTAAACCAGCAAAAACAGAGTCAAAACCAGGAGGTCAGAAAGCAAAAAGACAGGGGCAACACGCCAAAAGATGCCAAGTATAACAATAAGTAAAATTAAATAAATAAAACCACTTACCTTGCACTCGCCGCATCGCCGAGTCGGCGATTGTTTCCCTAACACGAGATTCTAGGTGACCTTTTATGTCTGGACAAGTGTATCATCCTCCTTTGGTTGTCTTTCATCATGAGAATATGCCAGAATTTGGGGTATCCAACCATGTTTAGTGAATATGTGAATTGCAGTGAATTTAGAAACTGGCTAACAAAAGGCATTTCTGCAACTTCAAATGGCCGAACAAAGTTGGGAACACCAACACTGAGAGGCTGTATATTATTGCCAAATACTTTGAGCCTGAATCCTTATTAGACGTGGGTGACAAATTGATATGAAAGATGTTTATTCTCGATGCTTTCCTGCAAGTTACATGTGAAATCCTGAAAGGGACAAATGTTCATGTAATAATATGTCTTTACAAACACACGTGCATTTTGTCTTTATCTGGAAATTCTATTAAGTTTCACCTGACTCTTTTCTAAAACAGGTATTAAAAAAAGCATTTGTATGACAATGCAGACTATCTTTTCTTTATCTGAAAACGCCACAGAAATATTTACTTTGTTGTGGTATGGGTAAATTTAAAAAACTGGTGTAGGAAGCTGAGTTTCTGTTGTAGTAACCCCCCCCCACTTTTTGCCAGACTACTGATGCACTTTGACTATATGTGCCCTGGGTCCCTGCTAATCAGGTTCCCAGGGCCTGTGTTCTTTCGCAAAAACTGTACCTTGTACCCCCAATTGGCACCTCTCTGGCCACATGTCAGTCCCTTGCAAAAGGTACCATGGGTACCAAGGGCACTGTGGCCAGGGAAGGCCTCTAAGGGCTGCAGCACTTATTGTGCCACCCTTAGAGGCCCTGTACCTTTACACACACACACACACACTGCCATTGCAGGCTGCATGTTTTGGTGCAGAATAAAGTGAAGAGTCGACATGGCACACATCCCTGTGTGCCATGCCTACAACCCACTGCCCTGGCATAGGTCAGCCACCCCTCTAGCTGGGTGCACTATACCAGTGGTGACGGTACAGGTGCATGAGCCCTGTACCCCTACAGTGTCTAAGCCAATTCTTAGACATTGTAAGTGCAGTAATGCCATTTAGAGTATATGGTGCTGTGAGTTTGTCATTACGAACTCCACAGCACCATAATGGCTTTACTGAAAACTGGGAACTTTGGTATCAAACTTCTCAGCACATTATACCCACACTGATACCAGTGTGGGATTTAATGAAAAATGCACTCAGAGGGCATCTTAAAGATGCCCCCTGAAAAACGACCAGCCTCTGGTGGGTTCCCTGACTGGTACACACCAGCCTGCCACCACGAGACATGTTTCTGGACCCCTGGGGTGGGAGCCTTTGCTCCCTGAGCCCAGAAATAAAGCCTTTCCTGGACGGAGGTGTTCACACCTCCCCCAGGCCAGGAAGAACCATCTGTGGCAGGGGATCTTCAAAGGCCTTGCAGCCTTTGTAATGCGACCCCCAGCCTCTCCTGCTATCAGGAGCAGGCCCCCTTCCTATCTCCCCTCCTTTTTGGTGGGAAGACAGGTGGGAAAAATTAGCCAGTCCAGAAGGTGTGCCCACCTCTGCCAAGCCCACCCCTCAGGTGGGGGAGGCGAGGTGAAGCCCACTCTTCAGTGCCCGCCATCTTGCAGATGGCAGGCACATCCCAATCAGGATTAGGGATTGTGCTCACTCCCCCACGTGGGGTGAGCACACCAAGGGTGTAGTCACCCTAAGGTCAGTAGCCCATTGGCTACTGCCCCCGGGACCCCTAAAACACCGCCTAAATACAGTATTTAGGGGCAGCCCTGAACCAAGAAAGCAGATTCCCACAACCTAAGAAGAAAAAGGACAAAAGAAGACGCCCAGCAAAGGAAACTGCATGTCAAGAGTGATCAGGCTAGAGATCCCAACTTCAAGGTAGCAGCCTAACTAGACGTCTGCTAGCATTTCCAATGTATGGAAGACTTCGTCGAGTCATTTCCTTGACTCTGGTCTCACTGTGGATTCAAATCCTTCTCGGTTCACGGCAGCGGAATTCCAAGATGGCCGCCGTGAACCGATTTTGGGGTTAACAGTCTAGTTGTTACTCGCGAGCGATCACAGCCGTTTTAGCGCTCGTTAGCGATTTCTGTGGCGCACTTCAACTGAAATTCTGAGGGACAGGCAGCGTTTGAAGAGAGCTTGTCCGAAATTCTTGAAGAACTCGTAGTTTGGGTACCGGAGAGTCAGAGAATCCAAAAGCTAAGTAAAGTTAGCAATATAAGATGTTATCAGATGTGAATAATATTAAACAGCATTCTGCCTAGAGATACATAAATATCCTATTAGGCTCTGGGTGTCAGTGAGGTGAGAGTCGCTGTGTACACCTTGAGCTTTCCTAGCCAGTGTCACTCTAGCAAGGTAAAGAGAGAATAAAGTGACATTGTAATTTCAGCCAGCGGAGAGAAGAAGTCAAGAATTAGTCTCCACATTAAAAGAACTCATTTCCTAGAACTTGGCTACTACAGAATCTACAAGAGATAGTACGTAGATATAATTATATATATATAATTGTACTTACCAACGCAGCGGTCTTTACATCCTGCAGTAAGACAAAGAAGAAAAGGATATCAGGACATAACCTACTATCATCAGATAAGACAACTTGTTCAATTTATTAAGGAGGAAATATCAAAAGAAGCATCACAAGGTTCAGGTTAAGAAAAGGTAACTAAAGAATAATAGGGAGGTAGGGAGTATTTTAGTATTAGAAGTTACATTGCGTTTGTGTTTCAGGGTACTACCAGCATATCCCTACATCTGACCAGAACCGAATTGAGAGTGACCAAGAGGTGTAACTCTGTACTTACATAAGAGAGCAGCAACCACTGTAGAAAAGACAGGTATTTTAAAAGTAATGATAATAAATATCGTAGGGAGGCAGTGAGATTCTGTGGTTATATGTTATCATTATTTACAGGATTCAACACGAAGAATTGTAGAGTCCAGTCAGAAGAAGACGAAGCAGTGCAGTCTCTCTTTCTCGTCCCAATCCCCTTTCCCCCTCACTTCTGCTAGTGAGCAGTGTAGCTCACTGTAGTGGAGTCGGGGATTGAGGAAATTTGCATCGGCTCCTGCGGTAGCTACAGTTTTGGAGTTGGTACTTGACAGATTGAAGTGCCTCCCCCTAAACTTCCGCCCGAGCAGGATGACACAGGAAATTGATGTTAAGGCTTTGGCATCGGTTTTAGATGGCTTACAGAAGCAATTGAGTGACACCATGGAGGAGAATAAGTCTCTTAGGGCAGAAGTGAGGAAATCTAGTCAGGAGGCCCTATTCTTGCGCCAACGGTTTGAGGAATTCTCCTTAGGTTCCCCCTCGGGGTCCACGGAAGGCAAGACTCAGTCCTTCTTCCCTGCACCATCAGCTACAGAATTGACTACACAGGTCATACATGCAATCTCTCCAACGATCCCTCTTGCTGCTCCGGAAAGATTTAGTGGGGATCCGAATAAGGCCCAGATATTTTTTACGCAGTGTTCATTACACTTCCTGTGTAGACCCATAATATTCAAAGAGGATCAATCTAAAGTGGCCTTCATATTGTCCTACCTGAGCGGAGATGCTGCGGCTTGGTCGATGCCTTGGTGAACAACAATGATTCCATTTTGTATGACTTTGAGGCCTTCAAGAAGGAATTCTTACGCATCTTTGACCGAAGATCCATATCTCAACCCACAGACAACGAACTTTTGGATTTAAAGCAGGGTAATCGAGACTTAGTAGCATACCTGGCTCAATTTAATAAATTGATTGTGGAGACTAACTGGCCAGAAGCTAAGAGGGCCGCAATCTTTTATAGAGGTTTGAAAGACGAGTTGAAGGATGGATTGGCGCAGATTCCTAAGCGGCCTACTGAAGTGTCTGAATTAATTGATTTAGTCCTGCAAATTGACCAGCGTCAATGCGAGAGGAAGAATGAGAGACGCAAGGAGGTGAGATATGTTCCTCCGCGATTCGACAGAATAAGGTCAGAATTTTCCAAACCCAAGGAAGGAATAAGTGAAGAAGAACCAATGCAAATTGGGTCAGTGCGGGGACCCTTATCAAAGGAAGAAAGAGAGAAGAGAAGAGTAGGCAAGCTTTGCATGTATTGTGGAAACTCCGGACATTTTGTCAGAGATTGTCCTAAGAAGCCTAAGCATAATCTTTGGGTAAAAGACAGGCTCCACCAGTAGGAGGAGTTGCTCTGGTGGAAGCGGTTGATAAGTCAACTCCGAATTCTCAATTCATTGCCAACACTCTTCAATCGTCTGCCCCGCATTTGATAATCTCCGTGCAAATTAGTTTTGGAGATACAGAAGTACATAAGATTTCGGTTATGATTGATTCTGGGGCAACCGGAAACTTCTGTGATATCAGATTTGCTCAGTCCTTGAAGATCCACTTTCTGAAGAAGGATAAGCCAGAAGCAGTGCGGGCTGTGGACGGTACTAACCTTTCCTCTGGCCCTATTGTGTATGACACAGAAGAAATTTCCTTGAGAGGCCCTGGGAGTCATCTCAGCATTTTGAAATTTAGTCTTATAGATGCACCCCAGTTTCAACTCATTTTGGGGCTGCCTTGGCTAATGGAGCACAATCCAAGGATTGACTGGGCCAAGAGGTCCATAGAAATGGATTCAGACTATTGTAAGCAACATTGTCATGAACAGGAACGTGTGAACCATCAGACAACACCATCTTTGAGTTTGGCTAGTCTGACGCAGTCCATTTGTGCATTGGAGATTCCAAAGATTCCCCCTGAATACCAGGATTTGGCCGCAGTTTTCGATGAGCAAGAAGCAAAGAAACTACCGCTGCATCGAGAGTATGATTGTCGGATAGAGTTGGAGCCAGGTGCTTCGTTGCCTTGTAGCAGAATTTATGCGCTTTCTGAAGTTGAAAATTTACATCTAAAAGAGTATGTGGATCAATATCTGGCCAACGGATTTATCCGTCCTTCCCAATCTCCAGTCTCATCTCCCCTTTTTTTATTCCAAAGAAGGATGGCAAGCTTAGAACGTGTATCGATTATCGGGCCCTAAATCTGGTCACTAAGAAGAATCGATACCCTTTGCCGTTGATTTCGGAACTGCTTGATCAGGTAAAAGAAGCAAGAGTGTATACCAAACTGGATTTAAGAGGAGCGTATCATTTAGTACGCATGGCCGAAGGAGATGAATGGAAGACAGCTTTTCGAACCCGGCTGGGTTTGTTTGAGTACCAAGTTATGCCTTTCGGGCTGTGCAATGCTCCGGCTGCCTTCCAACACTTTGTCAATGATGTGTTGAGGGAGTTTTTGGACCGTTTCGCAGTTGTATACATTGACGACATTCTCATCTTTTCAGCCAACCAAGAGGAACACATTCAACATGTATGTGCCGTTTTGAACAGATTATTGGAAAATCAACTGTTTGTCAAGTTGGAGAAATGCGTGTTCCATGCCAATCAAGTAGAGTTCTTGGGGTTTGTTTTGTCATCTGACGGTGTCGCTATGGATGAGGCCAAGGTAAAGGCAATAAAGGATTGGCCTTCCCACAAAGTGTAAAAGAGGTGCAGAGCTTTATTGGCTTTGCCAATTTTTACAGGCGTTTCATTCCCCAATTTTCTGAAAAGGTTTGTCCTCTGACTCGCTTGCTTAAGAAGGGGTCAAATTTGAATGGAATGTTGATCTTGAGAAGGCCTTCGTGGAATTCAAGCAGATTTTTGTCACGGCGCCTGTGCTGCAGCATCCAAAT
This sequence comes from Calotriton arnoldi, assembly GCA_963921515.1. Classification (NCBI taxonomy): domain Eukaryota; kingdom Metazoa; phylum Chordata; class Amphibia; order Caudata; family Salamandridae; genus Calotriton; species Calotriton arnoldi. The sequence continues at coordinate 126,112 of CAWUFW010014325.1, forward strand.
CCTGAAGAGCCTTTCTACGTGGAAGCTGATGCGTCAAATTTGGCCATTGGAGGAGTCCTGTCACAAAGACACAAGGTTACTGGGCAACTTCATCCGGTGGCTTACAGATCACGTAAATTATCTGCAGCAGAAATTAATTATTCCATTGCTGATAAAGAGTTGCTTGCAGTAAAAGACGCATGTCAAGTATGGCGACACTACCTATTAGGGGCAAAGCATGAAGTGACGGTCTTCACTGATCATCAGAATTTGCAATTTTTAAAGTCAGCTCGGACCCTTACCCCCAGGCAACTGAGATGGTCTTTGTTTTTTGCTGACTATAATTTTGTGTTGACTTATAGACCCGGCTCTGCAAATGGAAAGGCTGATGCCTTATCTCGTCTCCACTCTGGAGAAGAAGAAAGCAAGACCAAGGAGGGGTTGATTATCCCTCAAGAGAAGATAATCAGTGTCATTTCATATCCAGAATTTGAACACAAGTTAAAGAATTCCCTGTCTAAAGAAGAGCTGAGAAATTGGGTTAAGGAGGGGACTGGAAGAAAGATCAAGGATGGGAAGCCCTATTATTTGGAGAACCTTTTTGTACCCAATGATGATCTCCGATTGGAAGTAATACGACACTGTCATGATGACTTGCTGGCCGGTCACAAGGGAGTCAAGAAGACCGTGGAGTTAATTCAACGGGAATTCTGGTGGCCTGCCATGGAAGCTCAGGTGAGACAATATGTGGCATCCTGTGAGCAGTGCATAAAGGGAAAATCTTCTATGTCTGCCCCACAGGGATTGTTACAGCCTTTGCCCCCTGCTCCTTATCCTTGGCACACGATTTCCATGGATTTCATTGTTGATCTCCCCTCAAGTCAGGGTTACTCTACTATTTGGGTGGTGGTAGATCACTTTACTAAGATGAGTCACTTTATCCCTCTAAAGTCCATCCCTACTGCAACTCAGTTGTCTTCCTTGTTCACATTGCATGTAGTCAGGGCGCATGGAATTCCAAGGGTGGTCATTTCTGACAGGGGCCCTCAGTTCGTTTCTCATTTCTGGAGGGCCTTCCTTAAGAGATTGGAGATTGATTCTCGTTTGTCCACTAGTTTCCATCCTGAGACTGATGGACAGACAGAAAGAGTCAATCAAGAACTGGAGCAATACTTGCGTTTGTTCTTGATGGATCATGAGGGCGAATGGCCAAGTTTAATTTGGGCGGCAGAATTTGCTTACATCAATGCTGAACATACCTCCACCGGGTTTTCTCCTTTCTATCTAAATTCTGGGAGGCACCCAAACACCTTAGTGGGCAAACATGAGAGTTAGGTTCCGGCAGTTGAAACAGTGGTACAGAGTATACAAGAGGCCTATCAGGTAGCTACTGACAATTTGATTAAAGCTAAGTTAAAACCCTTCCTGTTCAACTAAACTGTCCCTCTCTTACTCTGCTTTGGTTCCCTTTGACGCTTTGGCTTCGCGCCGGGACACTCTATTGAGTAGCTGTGCGCGCTATAAATCCCATAAAATAAATAAATAAATAAATAAGTGTTCCTATAAGAAACAGGCAGATAAGAAGAGACGTGCTAATCCCATTTATGAATCAGGTGACAAGGTGTGGATTTCGACTCGAAATATGCGCCTAAAGGGAAACCGTTAATTTCAACCACGATTTGTGGGTCCTTTTCAAGTAGAGAGAATGGTGAATCCAGTGAGTGTGAAGGTTCGACTTCCGCCCAGATTACGGTTACATCCGGTTTTTCATGTCTCTTTGTTGAAAAGGAACCCCTCACAACTGAGAGTTAGAGGTCCACCAGCTCCAGTCCAAATTCAGTCCTCGGAAGAGTTTGAAGTAAAGAGAATCCTTGATTCCAAGATCAAGAAGGGGAAGTTGTTCTACTTGGTAGATTGGAAAGGCTATGGCCCAGAAGAAAGGACCTGGGAACCTAAGGACAATTTGCACGCCCCAAGATTGGTGAAAGAATTTCATAGTACTCATCCTTGTAAGCCAAAAGAGTCTGAGAAGGGGGCCTTGGTGGGAGGTACTGTCAGGAGTGATCAGGCTAGAGCTTCCCAACTTCAAGGTAGCAGCCTAACTAGACGTCTGCTAGCATTTCCAATGTATGGAAGACTTCGTCGAGTCATTTCCTTGACTCTGATCTCACTGTGGATTCAAATCCTTCTCGGTTCACGGCCGCGGAATTCCAAGATGGCCGACGTGAACCGATTTTGGGGTTAACAGTCTAGTTGTTACTCGCGAGCGATCACAGCCGTTTTAGCGCTCGTTAGCGATTTCTGTGGCGCACTTCAACTGAAATTCTGAGGGACAGGCAGCGTTTAGCAATATAAGATGTTATCAGATGTGAATAATATTAAACAGCATTCTGCCTAGAGATAGATAAATATCCTATTAGGCTCTGGGTGTCAGTGAGGTGAGAGTCGCTGTGTACACCTTGAGCTTTCCTAGCCAGTGTCACTCTAGCAAGGTAAAGAGAGAATAAAGTGACATTGTAATTTCAGCCAGCGGAGAGAAGAAGTCAAGAATTAGTCTCCACATTAAAAGAACTCATATCCTAGAACTTGGCTACTACAGAATCTACAAGAGATAGTACGTAGATATAATTATATATATATAATTGTACTTACCAACGCAGCGGTCTTTACATCCTGCAGTAAGACAAAGAAGAAAAGGATATCAGGACATAACCTACTATCATCAGATAAGACAACTTGTTCAATTTATTAAGGAGGAAATATCAAAAGAAGCATCACAAGGTTCAGGTTAAGAAAAGGTAACTAAAGAATAATAGGGAGGTAGGGAGTATTTTAGTATTAGAAGTTACATTGCGTTTGTGTTTCAGGGTACTACCAGCATATCCCTACATCTGACCAGAACCGAATTGAGAGTGACCAAGAGGTGTAACTCTGTACTTACATAAGAGAGCAGCAACCACTGTAGAAAAGACAGGTATTTTAAAAGTAATGATAATAAATATCGTAGGGAGGCAGTGAGATTCTGTGGTTATATGTTATCATTATTTACAGGATTCAACACGAAGAATTGTAGAGTCCAGTCAGAAGAAGACGAAGCAGTGCAGTCTCTCTTTCTCGTCCCAATCCCCTTTCCCCTCACTTCTGCTAGTGAGCAGTGTAGCTCACTGTAGTGGAGTCGGGGATTGAGGAAACTTGCATCGGCTCCTGCGGAAGCTACAGTTTTGGAGTTGGTACTTGACACTGCAGAGAACAACTGACTTGGCCCCAGCCCTACCGGCCCGTCTGCAGTTTCCAGAGATCCTGCGCCAAAAGTCACCTTGTCCTGCAGCCAGCAACCTCCAGAACCCTGGGAGGACTGACTGCCTTCAACAAAGACCGGATCTCCTGTGAACAGCAGCTCTGTTCAAAAGAAAAACTCCCAAGACAGACTCTGAGCCTGCTGAGGACAAAGAAACCAGACGCCTGGAACTACCACTGCACCCGTCGCCTACGGCCCGAGTTCGAGTGGCCCACCAGTTCCAGCGAGGTCCCCCAGCACTCCAGAGTCCGAGTCCACCATGGGTTGACCCCTCCAGGACTCCCTGACGTCGCCTGTAGCCTATACACGGAGACCCCCCCAACCCCAAGTGGCCCGGTAAGGTGAAATCCGACCTCAAAAGACACCCCTGCATCCAGCCGCCCTGTGCCCTGGAGAAGAGAATCCGAGGTGCACCTACGTCCCCGAGTCCTCCAACTTACCTGCCCAGCTGTTGGTTCCTGCCGGAAGTCTTCCTGGACCGAGCCTGCAGCTGAAAACCAAAACTGAAAATCCCAATTGAAAACAACAGGGCACCCGAAGCCAAACCAGCACCCTGCACCCAGCCGCCCCTGCGCCGCTGCTGGTGCACTTTTTGTGCTAAACAGGATCCCCCTTTGCGCTGAGCTTAACACCAGGAGCTTTGCTCCCACAACCCAGTGGCCTGCTCATAAGCTGCCACCAACCAGAGGCCCCCTAGCCCCCATCGGATAACATTGGGCCTCATCACTCTGCACCCGGCCGCCCTAGTGCCACTGAGGGTGTAACAAGAGTGCATCCTTGACCCTATGGGGAACCCTTGTTCTAACCCCAGAAGCTCACACATAGATGGAGGAAGTAACTAGGAGAAATAAAGATATTACTCCTTGTTATGCCTCACCTGAGAAGGCGTAGCTTTTTGGCCCATTGCCGGGTCTACCAGTTCTGGTAAATCTGGAAATGCATCAAAAAACATGGGAGCTGCATGGGAACAGCCTAGCAATGCCCCTGGAAACACCTTCCCAGGGCAAAGTTAGGCAATGCAGCGGTTTGCACTGAGTTGCCTTACTCCAGATTTATGGAGCCACTCAGGGCCACACAAAGTGGCCATGCGTGGTTTTGTAAATCACATGTAAGGTTTGCATGACTCTTGCACCAGGTTGCGTGGTCCAAGAGCGATGCAAACCAGCTCATAAATAGTCCCCTTAGTATTTGATGAAAGCCTCAATGACTATCATTATAAGGCAGAATTGGGACAATTATTTCATCAAAAGAAAACAAGCACACATCATTGAAATATCAAAAGATTACATCTAAATTTATATGTTGAAGTCACAGTCCCTCAGCCGAGGGCCCCCCTAGAATCTCAAATACTGGTCCAAGTAGCTGCACTTTGTTATACTAAAGGCATGTGTCTGACTCCATCACGTTTCACATTTTCACGTTTTACATCTACTAATAGCTAACAAACTCAAACAGCTACAGAGACGGTTGCTGTGCAAAATGTAGGCTCTTTTTAATCACCAGTGACTGTTAATATCTATGTTTGGTAAGGTGTCATCTTCTTCATCCATATCATACAAGATGTTGTGAAATCTGCAATAATGACCACCATCATTACAAGCCAGCACTGGCATATTTGTTTTGGCTACAGAAAATAAACATAATGGATTAGAGTAGCAAAGGTGAATATGCAAATATATATGTTGAAGCCACGCCCTCTCTATGGGCAGCGTTGCTAAAAACAAAAGTAGTTCTTATAGTTTCCTTAGAGGGGGCAGTGGTGGATAACTGTACAACTTCTAGTAAGGGCCATAGGCTCTGCAGCATCGCACAAGCACAGGTATCGGTCTTGAGAGGGACTTCTAGTAACTGCTTCTGATACTACAGCTTTGTTCAAGACGTGCCTGATCCCAGATGGACATGTAGTAATGCCTTGTAGTACTGCAGCTTTGTGGAACAATGTTCAAGCAATTGAATCTTACTTGTAAGAACTTGTACTACTGCACCTTAGTTAAAGGCTTTTCAATCACTTGTATGTGACTCCAGAGTGACATCTAGTAAAGCACTATGCTGCTGTAACGTTATGAAAGAATTGTATCTGACTTCAGTGGGGCAACCAGTAATGCCTTGCAGTCCAGCAACTTTTAGAAGGATTTTCCAAGCACATGCATTCAACAACTTGAACTACTGCAACTTTGTCAATGGCTTTTGAAGCACTTATATCTGCTTCGAGAGGAACATCTAATAATACCTTGCGGCTCTGTAGCTCAGTGAAATACCTCTTAGCTTTCCCATTGCGTGTTGAGTTTGGTTCTATAACAGTGGTACATTTTCTTCAGAATTTGTTTTTTCTTTCTCCAGTGATGCCTAGGTCTGTCAATACCACCAGGAACACAGCTTTTTCAGTTTCCCCGACAGAATAAAAGACATTATAGAATGAACCCACCGGAAGGAAAAGTTAGAGATTGGAGTGTGAACAGGTAGAAGCAAATATAAGGCCATTTAAGGGTTCTGGAAACAAAGGCCCCAAAGGTAAGCACTAAGACTATGAAAGAACAGCCACTGGTATTAATAAATAGGACATAGTTGCTTCTTAAGGAGCACTCCTACAGTTAATGCATTTTCTGGAAAAAATACATTATTTTCAAGTTCCTTCACAGACCTCTTTCATTATTTCAAGGTTTTCCAAGTGAACCTTCTCTTTAAAATGTCACACAGTTATGTACATTTAATTAGCATTCAAGATTACAAACAATATATAGCTTGCCTTGATTAAAGAAGAAATGTCAGCATTTGCATCAACGCAAGCTTCTCTTTTCTAATTAAGATTTTAATATTCTGGTCCTTTCATCTTTGACAAGATTTTAGATTGGGCTGATGCCTTTGAAAACTCGATTGTTGTTTTCAGTAGAGGTTATTAGCCTCTCATTAAAATCATTTTATTTCACCCAATTTGCATACTATTTGCGTCCTCAAACAAAAGAGATCTTCCCTGAAAAGAATGTGGGACTCTATGTTTGTGTGTGAGTGAGTGTGTGAGCGCCCACAAGCGAACATGTATGTATTTTGAGAATGAGAAAAGGGAAAACTTTCGTATAGCAAAAAGGCAGCTTGTTGCATTTCTGTGACAAAGACAATCCCAAATCTCTTGTGTTGCTTTGATAGTTGCTTTTACCTTGTAAAATGCCTGCCAGATTTTGGGACACATCACTCTATTTTAAATAACACTATTTGATCTCAGTGATGCTGAGAGCCTGGAGAGTTTGTAAGAGTGTGAAAGCTACTGCCCTGGCTCAATTGTGCCGATGTGCCTGGCCTGTGTATACTCGTACTACAGGACGGCAGTGTGTCACGTCGATGAAGGTGGCTTTCTGTACCATATTGGGACTGTATATCTATTCTAGATGTATAATGTGCTCCATATGTCTTTGGATGTATGATGTGTATTGTTGCTGTCCGTGCAGTGCCCGTTTGCGTCTGTATTAAGTTCTCTTTGTGTGTCTGGAAGCATATAGTTCTATGCTTCTGTGTTATTGTTTTGTGTATGTTTATCCCAGATGTTGGTCTCCGAGACTGCCAAAACTGCTTCTGCTTTATTGTTATGTGTATCTATATCCCCGGGTATCGCTGAGACTCGTAGTCTGTGTCCCGGTCCGGTCTGTATTTCTATTCATGGTGTTCTGTCTCTCTGGGAATCTCTAGGTGTATTGTCCCTTGTAGTCCGTGTCTGTGATATTCCTGTGTGAGCATGATTATCGGTGTTCTGTGCCATGGATTGTCAATATTTGGATGAAGCCTCTTGAGATCTGTTTTGTGTGTGTCAGTATGTGTATGAGCCTAGGTTTTCTCGGGGTAACTGGTGTCTCATTAAATGCAGAGTTTTCCAGCCTCAGTCTGACGTTCCTCAAACCCCACTAAACTGCACAACCACTCTAGCTTTACTCAAGTGATATGCTCCCATGTGCACATAGCTAGGCACACACTGCATCCTGTTTTTACATGGTCTCAAAACATCTAGCCTAGCAGTACATCATCATTTATGTTTGGACCACTCATTTGTTTCGTTTAGCCTCTCAGAATAGAAATAGCATTTTCCCTTCACATCAGGCCCTTCAAAATCATAGAAACAGGGACCTTCTAGTCAACCTAGAATTCCACTAATACTAGGACGTTGCACTGCCCAACTCATCTCCACAATCACACTGTCCTTTGAGCTCTTTCAAACCCATGCACACTATAGAGGCTCTAAGTGTGGCCCTCAAAACAAAGGCGTCCATTGCTCTTAAGCTCTCTAACTGAGCCACCTGTCCAAACAATTTGTCTCCCCCTGGCATGAGATAAAATTGATATATTAATGGCTCCTTTTTTCAGGTAGCATCACTGGTCCACAGATACATGCCATCAGTACAGCCCCTTGAAACATTGCCACACCCAAAGGCATTGACCAACTTCCAGTCAACCTCTAACATCCCTTTTCTAGAAAAATCGTGTTAAGTGAAGTGATGAGTCAACTTCAAGAGAATGTGTATTCTCTGTTGGATTCTGGCCTGTGAGGGAACACAAAAAACACTTGAGCTGATATTAGGAAAGAGATTTGTCACTCTCGGAATGAGGATAACAAAATTGCCCTCGCACTCAATCATCTGTCCATGGCCTACGACACCGTTGACCATGTAGTATGGATGGAAAGCTCGAATATTGGGCAGAAATCTGGACAACCATTCCAAAGGATTTAGGGACAAATGTACAAAGCCATTTTGCAATCACAAACCCTGTGAATGACAAAATCCCAGCTTTTGCGATAGCAAAATGTCATTTAGGCATGTATTAAACCTATTTTGCTAGTTGGAAAAGACTTTCCGATTTGTAAAATCTGTTTAGCAACCATACAAATTGCAACTAGGAAGGGGCATGAAAGGAGCATCCCATTCTAATTGTGACTCGGTATTCCAAGCAATTATGGTTGGAAACCATTGATCAGTTACCAACACCTCAAATGAGGTTGTAACAGTTTTGTAAAGGTGAAGGTATTACCTTGGGACACCTTCCATTTTGTGAATGGTGTCAGATGGCCTCAGGAGAATTAGTCAGTGGTCCAGGATACCACTGCCTCATGCCCCCAAAGGTTTCCCAAACATGATTATTTTTTTAAGTCTCGCCTAGGCAGCGCTTGAGCTGTCTCTTCGAGACATGCTGTATTAAGATATGGACTTAAATCTCCGCCCATTTTCCATCCATCTTTTCAATTGGTTCCTGTTACTGTCCTTTCTAAATGGTTGCTTTTGATTCCTTAATAGGCTAACTAGTCCCTCCTTGTTACCGTCTTGTCTGCATTTGTAACCTCCCATGAGGACTTGGCTTTTTACTTGTGTTGTTACGTGGTCTGTTTTATCTACAGTCTGTGAGGACTATTTTCTTAAATGATTTTCTCCTATTGCAGGCATGACATGCTTTCCTACAACAGTGCCGCTTTTCCACTCTCTGCTCCTCATTGCTCTCTCGCCCCCAGGCGCCGCGCTAAACTTTGAGCATTAACAACAACACGGGCACCACGCTTAATGTTTTAGCAGGCGCCCGCTTTTATAATTGTTTTTTGTCAATAACTATTACTTTGCATTTTTTTTACAGTACACAATGCCACATGTAATTATGGCTGACCCGGAAACTAAGCAAACAATGGCGGTTGCAATGCTCGCCCAACTCTATTTCAACATCTCCGCTTTTATTTTTACAACACGGACGCTGCCCTTTAGGTTGCACCCCGGTGCCCGTTTTTCCACTCTTTGCCCCTCATTGCTGTCCCGCTCCTGGGCCTGCCCTAAACTTCGAGCATTAACAACACAGGCGCCACGATTAATATTTAAGAAGGCGCCCGTTTTTATATTTCTTTTTGTCAATTGCTGTAAATATATATATTTTTTTGTACAGTACTATAGCCGCATGTCATCCCGGCTGAGCGGGAAACTAACAAACAGTGGCAGCCGCACAGCTCACCCAACTCTATGTCAACAACTCCTCTTTGGTGGGGGGAGGAGAGAGAGGGGAAAAGGAGTGATACGCAGCCTTCCAGTCTGCCTTAATTTTTATCCGTAGGTGCAGGGAGATTCCCTTTGTGCTGTAGTGAAGTCTGCACAAATAGCTAATATTCGGTGCCTCACCATACTGCCAGGTGGGCCCCGTGCTACTCCTGGGCTGTTCCTGCCATGGGGTTTGCCAACCTAGGCCTCCGCAGGCTGCAGCAGCAATGACTCGTCAGTCGCCTGGCCTGCCTTCTCAGCCTGCCACGGAGTGCAGCGTCCATGCCACTCCCACAGCACGGTCTTCAACCCCCCCATCCCCGGGCCCATGGCCTTCGAACCCAGCAGGATGCTTGTTTTTTATACTCATTAAGCACTGCTCTTCTGTCCCCTTTATAACTCCGCAGCTGCACTCTGCTCTGCACATTTCTCGAGCCCCTAATAACCTGGAAGAGTGAAAGAGCCCCTTCATCCAGAACTGCCTCATCCCCTCACAAAACTGCCCCTTCATCTCTCTCTCATAAACAACCCCGCTCTGATACGTGTCTCTAGCTACCTTAAGGAAGCTGTTCATTTAAAGGTGTCAGCATTCCCCTCTCCTCTGTACCTTTGTCAAGCCCACACAGCCTTCTCAGCTTCTCAGCTTTCCTTGCCTTGCAGATGTTGCCCTCCCATGGTGTCAGCTTCTGCCTCTCCACGGTGACCCCCCCAACCTGCCCTTCTTACATTAGACTGCTGCCTGTCCCTATCAGGCTCCCCGGCTCTACCTCTTCCACGTCGTCCTCCCTACATTACGCATGTTGTTACCTTACCTTCACCTCTCTTTGTACCTCCACCCAACCGTGTGCCCCCTGCCTCCTAAACCTGTGTCACCTGAAGGATGCTGCCTTTTCTCAGGCCTACTTTTCGACTCCCCCTCTCCATATCATCTGCCCTCTTGACATGAATGAATCTGGTCCTCTCAGGCTCTCAGTCTCTGCTGCCTCCATCCCATCCTTATATTCTCGCCTATCCTTATGTTTAGGTTCCTCATCCTCTCGGGCCCTCAGCCTCGGCACCTCCAACACACCCCTTAAACCTAGGCTCTCTGTACTTTAAGATTAGGGATTTTGGTCCTCTCAGGCCTTTGAGCCCCCTCATGCCTCTCCCGATATTCTGGACCCTTGTTACATTAAGGATGTCCCTCCTCCCGGGCTCGCAGTCTCCATCCCTCCAACCTCCCTCCCACTGCACATTATTATTACATTAAAGATGCTGTCTACCTGTATGAACCTCTTTCCCAGAAGCCACAGGACCCGCACTCTGCTAATCACATTACGTGGCCAAAATAAGGGAAATACTAACAGTAGGTTTCATTCAATTAATTCCACAGGAATGTCAGAAATGCCGGGCCTGGCTATATTTCATGGCTTTTATGTTCTTTGGAGCCCATTTCCCTTAAAAAGAAACAAATCAGAATTACTTAAAACACTACTAATTCGTTAACAAAGCATATTTACCACCACAACCTGCCTTCACACACAGAGTCTGCCGTCCCTCTTCTCAAAGAAACACACACACACATGCCCTCCTGACTTACTCTCCATCAGAAAACACAGACCAGGACATCAAACACACCCGGTTCTACCACTCTCCATCACACATACGTGCCCCCCCACGCACCATCAAAAACACTCAGGCCGCTACTCAATTAAACATTTGTTCTCCTTTTTGCTCACTGGACCCCCTGTCACTTCATATAATTTTCTGCTTGGTCAACTGTACATCTCTGCCATTGTGTCTGCACACTCCATTTCTCTCTCTCTCTCTCTCGCACACACATGCACACACACACACACACACACACCAGTCCTCTTCCCATCGCTCGCACGCCCACCATTTCCACCTCTTTCCATTACACACACACTCCCCCTTTTCTTTTTTTTTTTTATAACCTTTTTATTAGAGTTTTTAATGCCGACAGAGTTTACAAGTATAAGCAACAACATATGCAGTTTTCCATCATGTAGATACAATAAATTGCCATTGTGGAAAACAAGTGGATATGCAGAGTGTTTTTGCGTGTTGTATTGTCCTTCATACGCCTCTTGCATGTGACTGTGGGTATTTGATCTGCAATGATGTGCTTGGTTGTTAGGATCTCGTCTGAGTAGTTCGGCCGCAGTTGTGGAAGTGTGCTAGTATTGTTTTTAGTCCATCAACTAGTGGGGATAACTTGGATGGTGGAATCAGGGGAGGGAAGGAAAGGGGGATGCAGAGCCGCACCTACGGGTGTACTACTGTAGTCTGTGGTTTACCAGTGGTCGCTATCTCGTCATGGTTCGTGTGGGCGACGCTTGGGCGAGAGGGGGGGGTGGGTTGGGTGTGGGGGGTTAGGGGGGTATTACGATGTCATAGTGGTTGACTGGAAAGTTGTGGGTGTCTGGCGTGTTTGCTTGAATTCGTATAGGAGGGTTGCCCATTCCATTTAGATTGGGTTATGACGTATCCCATTTACCTCTTCTAGTCTAATCGCTTCCTCTTCTGCTGCACCCCATTTTATGATCCCCCCCTCCATGCTTCTATCGGGGGACCCGTAAGGGAACGCCAGTGCATTGTGATGTTGCGTTTTGCTAGGAGTATAGCTAATACTGCGAATCGTGTTTCTATTTTTTGCTTTTTTTGCCTTTTAAATATTCCTAGGGCGCACGCCTCCCATGTGTTAAGGTTTGTCAGGCCCGTGATTGTCTGTAACGTGGTGTGTATTTCGGTCCAGTAGGGCTGTAGATCGGGGCATGCCCAAAGCATGTGTATAAATGTAGCGCTGGGCTGGTGGCAGCGTGGGCATTCGAATTGCTCTGTAGGAAAAAATCGCTGAAGCCACTTTGGGGTGAGGTACGCTCTGTGTAATATATTAAATTGAATATTCTTGAAGCGCTGGTTGCGCGAGACTTTCTTATGGTGCTCTGTGGCTGTGAGCCATTCCTTGTCGTGAAGTGGCCGGCCGAATTCCCCCTCCCACTTCTCTCTGAGCCGTGTTAGCGCCGAGGCCGTCAGCGTTATGATGGATTTGTAAATGCATGTGATTAGGTGGCGCCCTGTGCCCATGTTTAATATCGCATGTAGAGTGGGATGTTTCTGTGGTTCTCCATCCGTCAGATTCCAAATTTTCCTACAGTCGGCAATGAGCTGCCTATGCAGGAGAAATTGTCCCGGTGGGAGACCACTCCCCTCTACTGGACTCTCAAAGGTGGCCAATTGGCCCTCCGTAAATAGTGATTCCGCTTCTGTGAGTGCATATTCCGACCAGACCTGCATGTCTCGGGCAGTGTAGTGATCTCTCCCCCTGGGCAGTCCTGCTAGCGGCAGCATTGGGGAGTATAATGACTTAGCGCGGGAGAGACGGTTGAGTCTGAGCATACAAGACCTCGCTACTTTTACCAGGATGGGATGGGCTGGATTTGGTTTTGTGCCCGGAAGTAAAAGTCTATGTATCGCGGGGATCGTCAGGGGACCTGTCTGCGTGTCCGTCTCTTCGATCTGACACCCCACCGTCTAGTGTGATAGCCATTGTAATTGCGCTGATAGGAAATAGGCCTCGAAGGATGGGGCTCCCAGACGACCTTGGTCGCGTGGGAGTTGTAGAGTCGCTAGGGCAACCCGACGGCGTCCCTTCCCCCATATCAGTGATATCAGCAGGGAGTTCAACTCCCTAAAGAAGGATTGCGGGCGGACCACCGGGACGTTCGCAAAATAATAGAGGAGGCGCGGTACCACCACCATTTTTGATAGGGCTACTCTCCCAATGGGGGCCAGAGGTAGGGTGCGCCAGAAGTCAACCTGGGTTTTAATACTTCTTAGGGCTCTGTAGTGGTTGCCCTCAAGGAGATCACTCGGGGTGTGCGCACACTCCTCCTTTTCTCTTCCCATCCCACATACACATGCACAGAAAGAGCTATCACTTCACAGAAGCACCTGCTTTTTCCTCTCACTCCTCATCACACGTACACACAGGAATACCACAGCTCTGCCCTTGCAGAACCATGACTCCATTGCCCATCATCTACACCAGGTACCATTACACCAAAATCACAAACACGCACACTAATGACGTCCCCTGACACTTATCACATGAATGACAATGCAATGAAATAGGTCTCGAGAGTTAGACCTATTGGCATTGTAAATGACAATGCCTTTTATTTATATGTTTTGAAAACCTGCAAGCAGTGCGTAAACATACACTTTGTACTTTTAGTCCTTGCTTACCAGAAGCACCGCTGGCAGTAAAAGAGGCACAGTTACTGCCAGCCTTGCTACTATTTACACACCGCTTGCAGGTTTTCAAAACACATAATTAAAAGGAATAGTCATTTACAATGCAATAGCTCAAACTCTTGCAAATGCAGGACCTATTGCATAGCAAATGCTTGTTTTAAAGTGGCAAAGGTTTCTTTAACAAACACGGGCTTCCTTGAACAAAAAAGATTACCCTTTTGGGAACGCAAACACTTGGATGGTGGTTCCTGTTCTTTGCTAATCACTGTCCCTGTGTTTATAACCAACTACAGGGGGTCGCAAATTGTGACCTGCCTAATTAATATTCATTAGGTAGGTCATTCTGTGATTCCCTAACACTGCGCATGTTGTAATGTGACCTAATAGTAGATAGGTCGCATTACAAAATTAAAGACTAGTCACAAAAACTCAGGGTGCAATTTGCACCCACCTTTTGCAACCAGTCTTTTGGTACAGCTAGCAGTGGTCAAAAAGTGAGAATTAGATCGAATGAACCATACACACGCTGCGTTATCTGTGACCTTCCTCAAGGATGATCTCTTTTGCCCCTTCTTTTCATTGTCTATGTGCCTACCCACATGAAACACCTTTCTGTGCAGTAACAAGTGAACTGATGATGCACCTATCCAATTTCTCCTTGGAAAATGGTCCACTGGATCTCAGTTATATCACTACATGTGAGAAGGTTAGCTTCCTTCACAAGAACAGTGCCAACTCAGACAGCCTAATAATCACAGACTCTTCGACAAAATTACCTCATTTTGACTGGCTCACAAAAGTGAGGAATTTAGGAGTTCTTTTTGTCATCAATCTCACCTATTCTTCTTCAAATTAACAAGGTGGTTAAACGTGTGAGCATGTACATTTTTTTTACCAGAAAATCTTTTCAATTCTTTGCACAGACTACAAAATTGAAATGACAAGCACCCTTGTACAGGCAGGTCGCACCTGCTGTAACCTCATTTAATCTGATCTCTAAGAAAATTCGGTGCCAGGCTCCAAGGTCTTCAGAATCAGGCAGCCAGAATATACCTCACCCCCTAGGTGGGACTACATCAGACCCACCCTCAAAGCAATCCACATGTCCCTAGTGGATGACAGTAATAAATCCAATGTTTTATGCACTGCCCACAAAGCTTCCTGCAGCAAACTACCCGAAGACCTGCAGATACTGACACCTCACTTGATCCATGTATGCCTGCCCTTCTGGTCAACAAACGATCCTTCTAGAGGATGAAACTGAAAGCTAGGTAACTGGAGGCATAATGCAGAGACTCTGAAACACTCTTAACCCCACCTGAGACTGAGAACTGAACCTAACTGCATGAAGTTCGGGGATGTACTTAAATGAAACTTTCCAAGCCTACGTTAAAGTTATTGCACAGACGACGGGTTGAAAACGAAGGGGCATCCTCTCTGTTATCGACCCCACCCGATTGGACTCCTTCCATCTACAAGATGGTTTTCATTTCCCTTTCAGGAGATAGGTAGCGATTTATGAAACTTCTCAATAAATCAATAAATAAAAATGCCTATGCGGCTCAGTTAGTATGGCGGCATTAGTTATGTACAAATATATTCTCTTATTTTTGGCTCTTTATTATTAATTATATTGTGGCCTAGCTTTTGGAAAACACAATTTACATATATGAATTACTGTCATGCTGGTTTAGTGAGGAATAATATTATCTGTTGTTTGTCATCTTTTCTGAAAGACGGCACAGGTCATTCGAGCCATTCTCAAGGTTCTTGTGCTTACTCGAATAATTCCAGCCGTGTCCTTACTGAGAGGGACAAAATACAATACATTAAAGAGGTGATTAATAAATTAGCAAGGCGGCTTTCATTTGGAAAGCAAATCTGTGTATAATTAACTGGAGAACCTTTATGCAGTTTTGAAACAACAGTGATGGATCACATACTAATTCAACAGTTAGGCTTGACTGAATTGTTTTTAGTAACTTTGCCGACTGCTGCTAATTGCACAGGCATCATTATTCCTCGCTGAAAGCTTTATGCAAATACATAGAATGTTAACATTTATACGCTCAACCTTTCAAGTTTGTTTCAAATATCAACTGCTAGGATCCATGCCCATTAATGTAAAAAGCGTGTTGATCAAGGGTCAGTGTGAGCGACACGCTCTTTAAGCCACAGAAAGTGCGACGAAACCCACATTAAGACGTGTCACGTATACAATTCATGTTAACTGGGTTCTTCTAAGAACAAGAATCATTTTTTTTAAAATGTATGTGCAATATTTATGACCGCATGGCACACAATTTTGATTTCTTTATTTTATCCGGCAGTCACCAGGTTGTGACCAGCTACAGCTTTGTTAACTACAAAAATTGAAAAAAAACAGTGGGCCCATAATCCTGCTAGATTGTGAGAAGGTAAAAGGGCATGGTATGAGAGTGGTGTTCAAAGGTCACGAGGGGTAGCATACCTGCTAGCCGTGTGACGTGATAAACTGTATTTTTATTGGGCTTTTCATTAAAAGGCAAGAGTCGTGTATCATTTTTATTTGAAGGATCTGACCGGGGCATTGTTTGAGAAGTTCTACCTTGATGGGTAAATTCCACCGGCGCAGCTGTCCATTGAGATATGCTTTGAAGACCTTCAGGAAGTGTTGTCCATTGTATTCGAAGTCCTTGACAGGGTAAGAGTAATTCATATTTAACTTTTCTATAAAGGATCTAGCCAATCAGGTAATCTTTTGGATGGGTCTGCGTAATGGAAATATATGGACTGGCTTTTCTTCCCCCTGCTTCAACTGCATCTTTGCAGCTTACATGTACACTTGGCCCATTGGAGGCCGTGTGAGTGTGAATTTCAAGTTACAGAAAGATGTTGTCTCATGGGGGATCATCATGTCCCTTATTAAGAGTCGGAGGAGCAGTATTCCTATATGGAATTCTGCTGTGCCTTATTACAAATAGCATGGTGTTTTCTCAACCGGTAAACTCGCTTTTAGGCTTCGGCTGCAACAGCAGCAGCAGCAAGGCTTCTACCAGTCTTGCCTTACCTGCCTTTCTGACAAAGAGGGAGCAGGCATTGTGCCCTACTGCCAGGACACGGCTTCCCCTTCTCGCCCTGTGCTCTCTACCATCCACCCCTGCACTTCATTTCATGGGGTTTAATTCATAATTGGATGGTACGGTAGGTGTGTTACCGTACAGTATCAGTAACCATTGGTGATGAGTTTGTTCTCAGTCAGTAGTGTGAAACGCATAATGAGGGCCTATGTGGTGAAGCCAGACTATTGAATAGTTACCTTTATATTCCAAGTCGACAAGAGCTTTTGCGTCTAATTAGTGCAGAGTGTGGCATTTAGAAATTCTACATACCCCTAACATGATGGCTTCCACAAAAAAAAGTTTCTCTCCATTTTCCTTTCCATTGGCAGTGGCAGGCAAGAGTAGCCCACTGGAAACTGTGTGCAAGTGTTCAAAACTGGTCTCTTCTAGAAACCACCCACAATCTGTAAAACGTCTTGTATTGTGAATGGTTCTGAAAGCTTACAGAAGTTAAGTCTGTACCTGAACGGGGTTGAACGTGTGGTTCCTGGGTAGATAGATTGAAGCGGAGAGACACACGAACATGGAGATGCTGCTATTAGTAGCATTTTCCTCCCTTGTGGGACACGGAGATACCACTGTAAGGAACATTTCTCTCTTGAGATACTTAGGGGCATATCTACAAGGCCATGCGATAATTATCGCTCAGCGCTCTTAGCGCGAGGATAATTATCGCCGGCCGAAACTGAATTATATCGCGGAGATAGCATGCTATCAGCAACGCTTATCTCCAAAGCGATAAAATTCAGAGCGCAAGCTGCCAATTGTGCGATTATCGCTGGAAATACAGCGATAATCGCACAAGGTTTGGCGATAGCTTGCTGATAGGGCAAGACATACTTAGCCATGATATCCACCTTCCATAGGATATCATGGCTAAGTCAGTCTCAAAGCAGGCGTTAGGAAAGTAGCGATAACAGAGGTTATCGCTACTTTTCTTGTCGCTATGCTTCTTTGCCTGAGGCTTGATAATAGGAGAAATGTCGCTTAGCGACATTTCTCCCGTTATCCTGGGGAGGAACGCCCACTTTGCATCTCATTAGAGATGCAGAGCTGAGGCGATAGGGAAAGGGCGATGTGGCATGGATTCACGCGTTAGCGTGTCCTTGCTAATAGGGCGTTAAAATTATCGCCGCTTTTCGTCCGAAAACGGACGCTAAAGCGGCGATAATTTTATCGCCAGCCCTTGTAGATATGCCCCTTAGATGTACAGTATGAAGTTGGGAGTGTTCTAAGTTTCTGTCCTTTCCAATTAACCACAATACTCCGAGATGGTGGACCCCAACACTTCTAAGACTGGGGGGCCATCCCAGAGTGATGTCAGCCCTGATAAAGAATAAAAGAGTCAAGAATTTCTGTGGCAGACTCTCTTGTTGATACATTAGTTAAACTGTGCATAGGTAGGTATGTATTGGTATTTATGGGGAACAAACCTAGATGGAGTGCACTGGGATGCTGCACATCATAGTGAGGAAACAGTGCAACATAGCATACAAACCATTGCTGCACATGCTCTTTGGCCTGTATGGCTCAGCTTAATATCTGGCAAACCTCTAGCATGAAATCTGACAAGACCTTAGAATGCTTATCTTACCTTTAGTACATGGAGTTTCATGCAAATCCATCAACAAGGGGCACCGTTCTGGGGGAGAGGGCAAAAAAGGTTAATTCGCTAATAGCTTGCTAACCTGCCGCAGACTGCCAACCACCTATACACACGGCCTTCAACCTTGTGTATCATGTGCTGGACCTAAGGCCTGGCTTGTAGCCTGGCTGTGTATTTTATTTGTGGATCCTATTTTAATGGGTTCACAGACCAGACTATGGCACTGCAAACTCGAAATGGACAACAGGAGCTAAATATTTTTTGCCCAATGAGGACTGCAAACCTGCATTTGAGGACTGTCCACACCAGGGGTCTTCAACCTTTTCTGTAGTAAGAGATTTTTATGCTCACAGAAAATCAATCTGAGCAACTATTATTATTAGATGTGTTATAGTAACCACATCAGACAAGGTTACATTATTGGCCACAATATGCAAGATTACCAGCAGTGACACCTCAGTACATCAAATAGGGTTGCCATCAGTAATGTAACAAAGGCTTTATCAATTTGGAATAACTCTACATGGGTAATACAGTCATAACTGCATTCACCCTGACACCATGGTAGTAATATTATTAACAGGTCTCTCCAATGCCCCATGATTTATCACTCAAATATAGGCTTTAAGTTCATTCTGGAAATTATTCAACATTAACTTATGACTATGAGTTATAAAATTACACACATTTTGTCTCAAATGCATGCATTTCAATTGTAGTATACATATATTATAAATTAGCAGGTTGGGCTGCACACAGGAGAGCTACTTGAAGGTAGCTGGAGAGCTACTAGTAGTTCACGAGCTACTCGTTGGAGAAGCCTGGTCCACACATTAATGGTCAAACCATCTTGTATCTTTTAACCCTTTCAAGCACACTGGCACAACATTTTATTGCTGATTTCTTGAAAACCACTAAATAGATTTACTCCAAACCAAGCAACAACAGTTCCTTGAGTTAAGTTTTGCTTTCTCCAAGAACGCTGCAATTCCCCTTCAGGGTTTCTTTCTATAGTGGAGAGCAAAGATTCCTATTTTATCTAAAATGTGAACTGCTGCTTTTTCAACCACCCCTTTAAGTGTACCCCCTTAATGAGCCTGCATGAAACTCAAAATATCACAAGTGAGCTAAACAGGGTAACTGTCTACCAAGTGTTGTGCAGATCTGTAAAACTATGCAGAGTTATTAGCAAATCATTTTTTTCTCTCCCTCTCCCTCCCCCTTTGAACTTTTTACTCTTTTTCTAGAGTCTGCAAGAATCCTGTGACTCCTACACTGGGTTTGACAAACTAACAGCCTGCCAAATTTCATGCATATTCATAATAATGCACCAGAGTTATTAGCAAATGAAATCGGTTTCCTCTTTCAGAGTTGGCCCCTTGATGGATCTGAGAAACTTGCCATAGTCACAGAAGATTAAAGATTGTAAAGACTGGCCAAGTTTCATGAGAATTTGTCAAATGATGCACAGAGAGTAAGTTAAGCATCTGCTAAAATGTTGGTGCAAATTCATCAAATGGGGCTAAAGTAATGGGCCTATTAAAAATATACCTTTCCGAATGAGATAGCTCTAAAATGTAACCTTTTCAAGCCCAAACCAAACACCTAGTTCATTACTAAGTCTTTGAAAACTACTGAACAGATATATGTGTTAGATACATTCTAATAATTTAATGAAAGTATACCTGTGAAGTAAAGTATCACCAAACTATAGGTAATACAACTTATATCTGATGTAATAATTACTGAAGTAAGACACACAATTTAATGAATTTCGAGGAATGGCCTGCGAAGTTAATCTAACATATTGTAATTGGGCCAGGACTTAAACAGTAGCTCTGAAGTTTTCTTCAAGAAGGTAATGGTTGTCTCTCAATAGGACATAATACCACATTGTGATTTCATAGTGTTGAAAATAGAAGCTGAAATTAAAATTAAAATCAAATTAGATTGCATTTGGTGTGTAAATCATTCCAAATTCCAAGTTCATATCACATAGCCACACATAGATTTGGGCTAGTTTAATATTTATATTTTGGTTGAGCTCAGTCTAATTTAGATATTTGACATCCATGTTTTGATGATGGGGAGCCATCCTCTGAGGAATGTAATGTCTTTCAGTTGTATGCCTTCACCGTATTGATCTGTCTCTAGTCAATGGTTGATGACGAGGAATTTGAGTGGGTCTGAAAGCAGGTTCAACATTTCTGGGCAAATCAAAGATAAAAATCAGGTAGCTTCTAAGATCTGGTAGGACCAAGATATATGTGTTGGTAGTGACCAGAGAATAAGAATGTAAAGTATATCAGTGAAATCCATGCTCATTCAGATGATATTGATGAGTGCCAGATAGGCTACAGCTAAAGCTGTAACAAGTTGAGCAGGATGCAGAGGTAGAAATCATCGTTGTCTGCAATCTCAACTGCATGTCCACAACTTAGATGGTGCTGCCTCAGCTCTGTAACACAGTCTGGACTTGTCTAAAGTGATTTTTGGCAAGCTTCTCTTGAAAACAGGTAACACAGCTTTTTGTGAATTTAATGATGAGACTGAGGTTGGTGATGGATTGATAGTAGACTAGGCTCTAAAGAGGTGAGCAGGATTTATTTTGTTTTGATGGTTTTCAGGAAGGTTCCTAGAATGTCTTGTTACTTACCGGTAATCTTCATTACCCCGATTAGGGTCCTCCCCGTCCCAGTCCTTACAACGTGAGGCAGTCCTGCCTCCACCCAGCCAATCACAACGCCAGTATTCAAAAGCTTACATAAGCCCCTCCCACCTACCGCCATGCCTGTTATCAACAAGACTCCGACACAAACACAGCGGGAGGGCGGGAGGGTAGAGGACTGGGACGGGGAGGACCCTAATCGGGGTAATGAAGATTACCGGTAAGTAACAAGACATTACCCCTCATGGGTCCTCCCCGTCCCAGTCCTTACAACGTGAGGAACTCACAAGCAGAGAACCAAGAAAAAACGGAGGACACCAGGGATCCATGCAAAGGACAAATCCTTAAAGATCAAGGAACAGCAGCACTCAAGACGCCAACAGAAAAACAGCCAGCAGAGGCATGTAAAATATCAAGCCGATAAAGCAGCACAAATACGTGAAGGGACAGCCAGGTGGCCGCCCAACAAACACCTGGATAGAAACCCCGCCATCCCAGCCCAGGAAACAGACACAGAACGCGCCGAACGACCCAGCACCAGAGACGGGGGAGGCAGATCCAAAGGACCGAAAAGGCAGGCAGACCGCCAAACGCACCCACCGACCAACCGTAGAAACAAAAACCCACATCTCCCGAGTCACACCCCCACAGGAGACAAAAAGGGCAGGAGAAAACTGAAAACTCCAGGGAACGATAGAGGGAAAACTGGAGAGTCCAGCGAACAACCAAGGAAGGGGGAACAAGGGAACCCCAGCAGGCAAACCAAGAAGAAACACCTCCAGCTGCCAAAGGAAACAGGAAGAAACCACAAGCAGAAAGGCCGGAACAAGCCGCAAAACAAACCGATCCGGCAGGAACATCCAATAGGGAAAAGAAACGAGCAATGCACCCAACACACCCAACCGACGAGCGGAGGTGAGGGCCAGCAAAAAAGCCACCGTAGCGGACAACCATAACAAGTCCGCTACCAGCAATGGCTTAAAAGGGGGCAACAGCAGACCCCCCCAAAACAGCAGGCAAAACCCAAGTAGGCACGAGCAAAGGAGAGACCGGCCGACGAAGCCGAAAGCCCTGAAGAAACAGACTCACCAAAGGGGCAAAAATCACCAAGGAGGCCCCAGGACCCCGACAAGCACGAACCTCCGCCCACTGAGCAGACAAAGCGGAAGGGGCAAGGCTCTGTAAAAAAAACCATCCCTGAGAAAATCCAACAGAGAAGCAAGATCCCCCAGCACAGGATCCACCCAATGGGAAGAACACCAAGAGACAAAAGAACCCCAATGACGACCATAGCACCCAAGGGTCGAAGGCCGACGCGACAACCGGATGTCACGAGCCACCACAGAGGAACAGCCCAAAGACACCAACGACAGCCGCACAAGAGCCAGGCCGTAGACAGGGCAAAAACCAGCTGCAGACCCAAAAGCGGAGCCGGAGTCAAGGGAGGCCGGCCAAACCCGTCCCCCGCCAGCAGCAGCAGGAGCGGAAACCAAAGACAGCGAGGCCAACGATACAGACACCTACACACCCCCCCACATTCCCCAAGTATGCGGGAGGAGAAAACAGGAGAGAAGGCACACAGAAAACCCGAAGGCCAAGGAAATGCGCAGGGGCCATGCAAATCCACACCAAATCGAACCAAACAAAGAAAATGCGCCGCATAAGCGAGCACCAGATGGCACAAAACAGAGGACGGGAGGAAACGGCCCAAGCTGCGTCCACGAACGAAAACGCAGACGTTCCCGAACAGAAACGCAAAGCCAACAGAGGAGACACCGTCCAGAGAGAGCCGTGGGAGCCAGTGCCACCAGAGGCACAAGACATACCAATGAGCCATAGCTTCGTGGGAACAAAACACGGAAGCCAGCAGGAACAGAGACATGCAACTGGTCCCCCCAAGAAGGCCCAAGCAACAATGAGCCACCGGAATGCCAGCACGAATCAACAGACTCGTCGGCCACCAAGGAACCCAACGAGGCCCCCAAGGACAGGCGTCCGAGGACAACAAGAGGAGAGAAGGGAGCTGAAGCGCACCCCATACACCAGGTTGGGAGAGCAAAGCCACCAGGCCAAAACAGGAACCAGAACAGGGGAGAGAGGAACCAGAGCCACGGAACCTGCATGGAAAAAGGACCCAAGGAGTCAAACAGAAGAAACACCAAGGACAAGAGGAGCAGGCAAGCCCAAGGAACCACAGCCGTGGAGGCAGCCACCACCCCCCGGATCCGCAACCAACCCCGAACCGGGTCAGAAGGGCGACCCAGCAGGACCCATAAAGAGTCAACAGGGAAGAGAACCGAGCCGGAGGGAGAACACAACCCCCTGCAAAGTGACAAACAGGCCCCGAGAAACTGAAGGCCCAGAACAGGAACCAGATGAGAAATGGCCAGAACCAATACAAACCCCAGAAACCGGAACAAGGCCAACAACGCCACTATCGCCAGAATAGCCACAAGGAGGGTGGAAGCAGAAAACGGACAAAATCCACATAGGGAAAAAACCTACAGCACCTGGCCATCCCAGGTGGCCTCCCATCCAGGGATGGACCAGGCCGCACCCTGTACAACTTCTAAGAACAGAAGAACAGGTGCTTGCAGGGTGGAATTGCCATTCAGCAAAAACCTGCACAGCAGGAGCCAGCACCGCGGAAAAACCCGGGGAGCAGGAGAGAGGCCGAAAGTCAACACACGAAAACAGGTAAAGGAACCCATCCAAAGCAAACCGCAGGAACCGTGGACCAGCCGGATGGATGGAACGTGAAAAACAGCCAACTCCCAAATCCAGGGAAGCCAAAAAAAACACCCACCAGGAAGAGGGGAACGACAGACCGCAAGGGGAACAACCGCCCAGCGGCACCAACCCGTACAAAGCCCCGGGACACAGAACCATGCTGAAAGGAACCAATGGGCGCCACGACCAGGAACAGAGAGGAAGAGGAACCCTGGCCCCGCTCCGCCACCGGAACCAGCACAACAGTGCCCAGAGACAAAAACAGGCCAACGCCCAAAGAAGGAGGAAAAACGCAACACGGGCCAAAGGACAACGGAGCAACCGTGAAAACAGCCCAAAAAGGGGGACGGCCCTGGAAAGGAATCCGGCAACCAAGAGCGAAGACCGACAGGACCCACCAGTCGGAAAGCAGACCGGACCAACAAGCCAGGAACAATGGATCCGAGGCCCCAAAACCACAACAGCAACGGAGACAGGGAACCCACTACCAGACGAACACCAGGAGTGGAACACAGACCCAAAGAAGAAGAGACGCAACCGCAACCACCAGGTCACGGAGACCCCTCCAGGGCACAACAATACCCAAAACCCCGGGAGATCAACACCCAGGGGCAGCCGCAGGCACATCAGAGGCCGGGAACCAAATGGAACACAGCCCCCCCCACCCGACCATGAAAGGGCCGAGAGGAAGACAGGGCACCACCACACAGACTGTCAGTAGAGGGAGCCAAAAAGCCAAGGAGCCACAGAAAAACAGACAATGGACCAAGGCGCCAGTGCCACGACAGCCGAGGAGAAGACGCAACCCACCGAGTCAAGACAGGAAGGAGCGTCCCCCAGAACCCGTAAACAGCCAAACAACTCCACACAACCCATGAGAACGACCAGCGAAGCACAGGCCGAACAAGAGCCAGTACGCACCCCAAAAGGAGAAGCAGTATATGGAAATGCAGGAAAGTCTGAGACAAAGTCCGCCAGGCGAAAACCGCTAACCCAGAAAACGCGGAATACCCTGCGCAACTGCCGTAAGCCATGCATAAGGCAGGATATCCAACAGGACATCGGCCAGGGATGTACCATCCCAAAGGGGAATCGCCAACATCATCCTCAGGACAACGCACCACAGGCTCCGGCAGCGCAGACTGGACAGCCGAAATGAGCAAGTGCGTAAAAGCACAGAATGAAACATCACCACCTCAGGGCAATATGACAGCATGGGCAGGGTTCGAACCCCTGAACAGCATACAGCGCAGCCCCAGAATCCGCAAAAACGTCATCCACCAGCAGAACCAGGAAATTATGCCGCATGGAAACAGCCCAAGCAGGCACAGGTAAAGAAGCCCCTTCACACATGGTGAGCGAACCCGAGCAAACCAAACAGGAACTCACCACACAACAAAGGAAGAGCCCAGCAACCTCCAAGTAACACTGCCCCCAATCACCAAATCACGCAACGTGAGACCGGTGAAATGAAAGATAAAAAGGGCAGCCCTGTAGTCTCCACCCACAGCCCCAGGTCAAAAGACCAAGGCAGAGGGGGCCGGACGCTGCACTAGAGCCACAGCGCCAGAACGACCCGGGGCCAGGACACCACGAAAACTCCCCGCCCCAGTCCAGCACATGAACGGGGAGCGTCCCTGACCCCAGAACAGGAGCGCGGCCAACCGGGGGACCGGAGCGGCCGCGCCGAGAGAAAATCACACAGCAAACAATGCAGAAGTAAAAAACTGCAAATGAAATACCCACGTGAAAAACATACAGTAAAAATGCAGAAGCATAAAACTGCAATTGAAACACTCACGGCACCGTCCCGAAGAAAATCCGAAACAGAAACAGGAACCGGGAGCACTAGCGTTCCGACCGCCGTCGGAGCAGAAAAAAAACAGGTATGGCGGTAGGTGGGAGGGGCTTATGTAAGCTTTTGAATACTGGCGTTGTGATTGGCTGGGTGGAGGCAGGACTGCCTCACGTTGTAAGGACTGGGACGGGGAGGACCCATGAGGGGGTAATGAGAGAGTAGAGAGGTGGTGGGAGTGGGAGTGCCTTGCTATTAGGGCATTTCAGGATGGTGAAGGGAAGGATATGTTTGTAGACTTTTTAGGTTCAATAGTTTATTCCTCTCCACATCAATCATAAATGGTTTTGATTGAAGGAACTAATAAAATCTAGGTATGTCCAGTTATTAATCAGTAGGACATACACATGAATGGATAAACTGTGAAATTGTGGATGTGGCATCAAGCAGAATATTTGTGTTTACTGCATGGAAAGTATTTGGCCTTCTCAGATTAATAATTTGAGCAAATAACAAGTGAGCCTTCAATAGTAAGAGGCTCTTGGTCAGGAGGTATATCTTGGTTAATAGAGAGCTAAGAGATTCCAAGACAAAGATAGAAGAGACTTATGCTGAAATTGCTAAATCTAAATACTTTAGGTCAATGAAAAACGTTGGTAAGTTAAAAACAGGCATCACATATTTTTCTAAACAAAAACTGAATTTTTATTGCAGCATGATCACTACAAGAATCAAAATTGCAATTTCCAACCACGAGTACACAGCAAAAGATTAAAATTTTTTAGAAAGGTGGTCACTTTCTAGGACTCTCAGTCGCTTCAAAAACTTACAATTCAGGAGTCCCAAATATCTCCCACAATAATGAAGGTTATCAGCAAAATTAAATCCCTAGGAATTCATCACATCAGGCAAGAGGATAAGAAAGAGGTGGAAGAAAGTGATGAGGTCAGACCAAGGAAGAAAATGATATTAAGGGCCCCAAAGTACATTTGTACAAGGAGAAAGAAATACTGGCAACAGCAAACACTACTTCTTTGATAAATCTATCCACAGGTCAGTTATCTGTAGGAGAGTATTATATAGATTGTATGTCAGAATATCATTTACAAAAATATTGTGACATAAATATTGTGTCCTAAATATAATGTACATTATCTCACAGGGCCATGCTCAGTCCTGCAGGAGTACTTTGGTACTGGCAACACAGATTTCTAAAAAATTTAACCCTGGAGGAGTCCAACTGAGCTAACCTGCCAGTGCCAGGTGTTCTGGGTGCCCCTACCCTTCCCCCATATCTTTTTATTTTACTTGTGAATATGGGTGCTGAGTTCTCCATCCAAATATAACTAACTTTTTAACCTTTTCATGACCACCCAAGCACCTATTTAGATGCGAACTTCCCACAAACTGCTGAATGGATTTAAATAAAGTAACAATAGGTACACTTCCTGAATAAAGTTCTAACTTTCTGCCAAATTTGGTCTAATTCTGTCCAACTGTTTTTCCTGTATCCCTTTCCAGATTTTCTTATTGAAATTAACTAGGAAATCAAGTTTTGTGCCCCCCCTTTTTTTTTCTTAGCCCCGCTTGATGGACTATCCCAAAAGTTTCCAGGAAGAACCTTAGGTGGGTGAAATTTTCGTTTGGAAATTTCATGAAGACTTGTCAAACTGCACCACAGATTTTAACAAAACAAAAAATATTCTCCCTATGGACTCTCTACTGTAATTATAACCACACAGTGGTGACTGATACTGTTTAAAACATAACAGTAGGAGTTGGGTTGCCCATGGAGAATTGGCTGTAGGGCCTGGCCACAGTCCACCACTGTGCATGGTCAAATTTAAATGTGTTGCTGACAGCCATTTTTTATCAATGGTTGCAATGCTGTATATAATATAATAATTGCAGATGAATTATGGTTACTGAAGTCAGTGATAGAGTGAGGTACTATAACATGAGGTACTTGGTCTATAAATGTGGTAACCTTGAGAATGCTAATAAACACCCTCCTATAAGTTAATGTGCTATAAGGGGGTACTTGTCATTACGCTTTAGTGGTTAATTGTAATGTAATCAAAGGTATTTACAGCAGTCTCATGTATATTTGTTAATGACTGCATGGTATTAAGTAGGGTGGTTGTGTGATAAATGTACATTTTGTTTTCTAAAGAAAAGGCACAGACTAGACAATCATTTATTGAGTGTTATTATTGTGTGCCAGTGAATGTTGTTTACTAGCCCACACCACCTCCCCTAAGGGAGGTTTTTTTTGGTTTGCGCGTTCAAAATGCGTTTTCGCGCGCGCGGGAGTGACTTACCGGGATGCCTGAGTTCGCCGACGAGATTTCCTATCCGTTCGCGTGCGCCGCAAGGTTTGGTAGCCGGCCGCACTGTCCCGCGAGAGTGTGCGATCGCGAACATGTCATTCGGACGTGCCATCGGACTTCTGGCGGAAGTTTCGTGAAGATCGCGATGCCGAACATGCAGAATTTGCAAGCTGGAGAAGAATATCTCTCGAGCAACATAAAACCTTCTCGAAATGATGATTTGGATGAAAAAAAACTCCTCAGATTGACATTTGGCTGTACTTTTTTGTGCAAGGAGTCCTTTTTCTTTTTTTACTTATTTTTTGAAGAGGAAGGAAGTACCCCAGTGTCTCCAACTTCCTGTTCCTGTCCAGCAGGCTCCTCCCAGTGCTTTGTCCATCTCCTGTTCACTTTTCATTTGGATTTGGAGCTGGAAGGATCCCTTTTTTTGTCTGCTGCATCATATATCATTGGATTTGAGGACTTTTGGATTTGATATTTCACAAGTAAGTTGGAAAATTGGTGTTGTTTGTTTGATTGGGGCATTGCACCTACATTGTTTTGTACTTTTCATAGTTTTTTTTCAATGTATTGTGGTGGGTGGCCTGTAGTTTCAGTAGGGGCCTAGTTGTTTCTTTCTATGTAATTTTTCTTCTAGTTTTCTTTTAATAAGGTAACATGTTGCAAAGTTCACTACATTTTTTCCAACTTTTGCAATCAATTTGCAACATTTATTTAATTCACTAGCCCAGTAGTCGGCCAATAGGCCCAGAGCTACTCATGTGTGCATGAAACAACTGTTTCTGTGGTATCTGTTGAATTTAACATCATTTAGGGCATGAATGGCATTGGGTTGAATTGCAAAATGTGTTTTTTTGGGGTATTTCACTTTTTTCGTCTGTGTTAAATCAATGCCTTTGTTGGATGTGTGGGGTGTGGTTGTTGTGTAACTTCCAAACCTTTTTTAGCCATGTGGATTTTCGTTTTTGCATTGTTGCATTAAAGCTGTGCTGTTTAGCATGCCTCCTTTGTCTGGCCATATAGGCCTGCTTGAGTTCATTGTTTTACAGGCCTCCTGCTTGTTGTTGTGTGAGTGTACAACCATGTGGCTGGTGGCCATTTTGTGGTGGTAGTTAGTGTGCTGCTTTTGCCATAGGCCTGCATGTCTTTCCTTTGTTCCTCTTGGCATACTGCTTCCATCCCCATTGCCAGCTGCAGCTTCCTGAATGATGCTGCATCCAACGTGATGCACAATCACATTCACAATGCCAAACAGGTTCCATTACATTTGTATTTTTGTTTTTGTTCTTCTTCTTTCCTATCCTTCCTGAGTGTACACAGTACACCATGAAAGTCCTTGTTGTCAAAGTCTCACAAATGGCTAGACTATTGTTATGTTTTTTTAATAACTAAGTTAATACAATTTAATAATATTAATAATGACACTAACAAGTGTGACCACACACTAAGTTATATATTATATTTGTTTGTTTGTACAGTAGTAAATTGAACCTCAACAATAAATGCCACGTTTCACTGATGTTTAAGGGTGGGCGAAGTTGGCGGAGTACCACTACGCAGAAGGAGTTGAACAAAAACTCAGTGAAACGCCGCTCCATAACTCCGTTCCATCTCATCCCAATTAATAAAACAGAAACCTCACATACCTTTGGTAAAACAAGTAACTCTATCTTTACATGGTAAAATGCATATAGTCATCTCACGAAAATGAAAATGAAAATATAGTAAGCAGTGAGAGAGGTGATGATTTTGGGGTCCTCCCTAACCTAGGGAGAGAACCGAGCAGATCCTTGAACATAAAAAGCACATCATGCTGAACGATTCGGTGGTGGCCCCATCCTCCTAGGACCACCCCAAGCATAGTTATGGGCAGAAATACAATCCCAACCAAAGGCCCTGCAAAGCATTATGGGACGAGATTCTAGAGTGCAGTGAATATTATAGTATCCAATATCAAAACATTCCTCAAGGGGCAGGCTCTCCCGGCTCAGCTGAGAGCTAATACTATAATATTCACTGCACTCTAGACTCCAACTTGATCCAGTGGGAGGAACACCTTAAAGGCCAAAAAAGTAAAACTGCACCCATTGCTGTTGGTTGTGATGAAGAAGTAGAAGATACGATCGCGGTGGAAGGTGAACAAGAGGGAGACATTTTCTCTGGAACACAAAGTAGCCCTGTCCCCAGCAGTGCAGTGGTATCGCCCACATCCTCATCAGCCTCAGCAACATCTCACTGGCACAAGAGTAAGAGTCAGGCTGAGAGTGAGACACCAAGGCAACAGAGTACCACAACGAAAAAAAAGTGCGGCGTTGAGCCTAACAACATCTGGCGTCAAGAAGTCACCTGCACCAGTGGCACCAGAAAGGAAAAAAATCCAGCCTACCATTCTCAGCATGTTTAGGTCGGAGGTGCAGTACGAATGCAACCACCCAACGGCACGTTTGTACAATGAGAAGCTGGCTAAAATGTTAGCGTTGGACCTTCTCCCTTTTTCTTTTGTGGAAGGGGTGGGTTTTCTGACAGGTGAATTTGGTGAATTTGTGACAGCCATCTGCCCAAAATAGAAGGTTCCCACCGGTCCTATTTTGCCAGAGTTGCTGTTCCAGCACTACATCACGACATGCTGGAACTGCTTGGACTAGCTTTGCAGTACAATAGGTAAGTGGTCGCGGTAGCAACACTTGTAGCGAAAAGTAAATAATATAGCATTCACCAATCTTTCTTTTCATGTAATGCATAAATCCAATTTATTTTCTGGATCATCAACATCTAATGCGATTTTGAGTCAAAGCATTAATTTATTATTGGCAACGCAGTTGCTCAAGCATATAACAGTGTGATACGTATTTACAGTGCTCTTGATATAGAAAGAAAAAGGGAAGGTTGGGAGACAAGTGATGAACGTGTGGGTGGAGGACAGGGAAGAGGTGTTTGTGACATATATACATCAGTTACACATGATATAGAACCTTTCCGGCCTAACACAGGTCAGTTGTTCCTGGGTGTACACATAACTCCAATGAACATCCACTTTTTTTAATAAAAATCAGTCATCAGAGCTTGTGATGTAGGTGTGTGTCGTCAATCAATCAATCAATCATGTCACTTATAAAGCGCACTACATACCCGCGAGGGTCTCAAGGCGCTGGGGGAAGAGGGGGGTGGTGCTGCTACTGATCGAAGAGCCAGGTCTTGAGGAGTCTTCTGAAGGTCAGTAGGTCTTGGGTCTGTCGGAGGTTGGTGGGGAGGGTGTTCCAGGTCTTGGCGGCGAGGTGGGAGAAGGATCTGCCGCCGGCGGTCGTTTTCCGGATGCGGGGGACTGTGGCGAGGGCGCGGCTGGTCGAGCGGAGCTGGCGGGTGGGGGTGTAGAAGCTGAGTCGTCTGTTGAGGTAGGCTGGTCCGGAGTTGTGGAGTGCTTTGTGTGCGTGGGTGAGGAGCTTGAAGGTTATCCTCTTGTTGACAGGGAGCCAGTGCAGGTCTCTCAGGTGGGGTGTGATGTGGCTGCGTCGGGGGATGTCGAGGATAAGACGTGCAGAGGCGTTCTGGATGCGTTGCAGCCGTCTCAGGAGCTTAGCCGTCGTTCCTGCGTAGAGGGCGTTTCCGTAGTCCAGCCTGCTGGTGACGAGGGCCTGGGTGACTGTTTTTCTTGTTTCGGTGGGGATCCACTTGAAGATCCTGCGGAGCTTTCGGAGGATGTTGAAGCAGGATGAGGAAACGGCGTTGACCTGCTTAGTCATGGAGAGGGTGGGGTCGAGGATGACCCCTAGGTTGCGTACGTGGTCGGTGGGTGGCGGGGCTGTTCCCAGTGACGTTGGCCACCAGGAGTCGTCCCAGGCTGAAGGGTTGGAACCAAGGATGAGGACCTCCGTCTTGTCCGAGTTCAGCTTCAGGCGGCTGGTCCTCATCCATTCGGCGACGGCCTTCATTCCTTCGTGGAGGTGGGCTTTGGCGGTGTGAGGGTCTTTGGTGAGGGAGAGGATCAGCTGGGTGTCGTCGGCGTAGGAGATGATGTTTAGGTTGTGCTGTCGGGCGACGTGGGCGAGGGGTGCCATGTAGATGTTGAACAGCGTTGGGCTGAGGGAGGAGCCTTGGGGTATGCCGCAGATGCAAACGTTTCGACCCCTAGGAGGGAGGGTTAATTCAGTCCTCACGGTGGGGTCTTCATCAGGACAAGGCTGAGAAGAGCACTCGAGACAACAGCAGGACTACTCCGCTGTGCAGTCAGAAGATGTGGGCTCAAAAATGGCTCTGGGTCAACAACAAATGAAGAAAAGTTCCTGCAGAGGTAATTCAATCACTCGCAGTATGAACAAATCCAAAATTCTCTTCCCAGGCCATCCGGCTTCTTTTGTGGAAGGGGTGGGTTTTCTTGAATTTGTGACAGCCATCTGCCCAAAATGGAAGGTTCCCACCGGTCCTATTTTGCCAGAGTTGCTGTTCCCGCACTACATCACGACATGCTGGAACTGCTTGGACTAGCTTTGCGGCAGAGTGCTGTTCACAGTATCCACATGACAGCAGACATGTGGACCAGTTGCCAAGCCTTTGATTACATGTGCATCACTGCACACTGGATCTTTTTTGTGGGGGTTAGAGAAAAGATATCTTCAGGTGTTGACACTGCTGAGATTTTGAATGCCACTCGGAAACATGCAACTGTAGCCATGTTCGCCATGGAGAAATCTCATACTGCTGCAAACATTTTGGAAGAGTTTAACATCAAGGTCTTTGAATGGCTGCACCCAAGAGGGCTTAACATTGGTTTTGTTGCCACGGACAATGGCAGTAATATAGTTAAGGCCATGGGCGATGGTGGCTATTTCAGGGTCCTGTGTTTGGCGCACTGCATTAACATCATTGTTCAAGAATTTCTGAAAAAAGAAGACTGAGTCAGCATCTTACTGACCACCTGCAGAAGAATATGCACACATTTCAGCCATTCTTTTAAAGCCCGGAAGCAGCTGAGGATCATTCAACGTGAGTATAGAGTGCCAGTTAAAGCACTCATCCACGAGGTGCCAACACGTTGGAACTCATCTTATTACATGCTTGACCATCTGCTTGAGCAGTACAGACCAATCAATGAATATGTCATGCGAAGACTAGGGGATGCTAGTGTGAAAGGCATGACCGTTGAGATGGACCAATGGGGCCTAGTTAAATGCCTGACAGAGATGCTACTTCCTTTCGAGCTCCTCACACGTGAAGTCAGCAAGGAGGACTGTACTATGGGCCAAGCTATCCCATTGTTGCACATGCTACAGGAACAGCTGAAGGGGGTGTCTGCAATGTACGCAGGTGTGGAGGAAAAAAAAGAAGCATATGAGTTGGTGGAGAGCTTATCCCTTCGCTTAGCTGAAAATACAAGGGTGCAAACTGAGATTGTGTCATCCAACCATTACATTTCTGCCACAATTCTGGAACCACGGTACAAATCAGTACTGAACACTAACACATTAGTTCCTTTTTCACAAGTGGATGTTGCCAAGTACAAAACTTGGATAGCTGCGGTAGCCAGTGGCTTTGAAAAAGACCGGTTGGAAATTAGAGGCCTGCTACTCCAGCCCACAACAAGTACTGCAGAGCAGCCTGCGTCAAGTTCAACTTCAGAGCCTGAGGGCAGTGCGGTTGGCTCACAGCAGTCAAAACCACCAACATCAACAACAACAAGAGCAGGATCATCACCAGCCCCAGTAAAATCGGTACAAGAATGGTATCTACAGCAATGGCTGGTTAGGTCCAGTGCTGATGCAAATGCAAAAGAGGCCGGGCAAAGCGGAGCACCCCTGAGCATTGAGCAGATGGTCCAGGCCTATCTGGATGACCCAACAGAGGTCTACATTGATCAAAACCCATTGCTGTATTGGTATGGGAAAAGTCGCCATTGGCCAGTGCTCAGCAGGCTGGCGATAAACTATCTGGCTTGCCCTGTCGTGAGTGTCTCTTCTGAGCGTGTTTTCAGTGCTGCTGGTGCCATTGTATCAGTGAAAAGGACCAGTCTCTCGCCCCAAAACGTGGAGAGATTAACCATGATCAAAATGAATCAGCACTTTATACCACCGGATTACACCATACCTGAAGCACAGCAGGAACAGGAGGAGAGTGACTTAGGTGACGAAAGTAGTGTGGTAGATGACCTACTTCTGGGTGAACCACCAGAGTTTGAGGGCGAGCTCTACTTCCCTGACAACTAGGATTTCAACTTGTTACTTTCTTTCTTCCTGATTTACTTTTATTATTTGAGTGTGTCTCTGTTTTTCTGGTTCGAATCACAACAAATCCATCACCACCGTCTTGTCTTTTTATTGCCGTATTGGAGTTGCAACTGTGTGCATTTATTAAAGAAGTCCACTCCTCCGAGTCCTGCTCCATCCATCCTGACTTGCCCAAAATCCATTTCCCTTAAGCCAGGCTTTGGATGGAGAATAGAACAAGAAATGTGTACCTGCCTCGTCGAGTCCCTCCAAAAGAACATGACTATAGCTATCCTCCTTTCCGAGCCGAGAGGGACTGCCCCTTAAGATGAGAACAGGTAATGAATCTGATGGCATGCATTGGTCGCTGACTCTGAGTGATTGGTGTTTGTGTTGTTGTTGTGCATGAAGTGTACTAGTATTTAATCTACACACTAAAACAAAGTGACGCAAGTCAATGTTTCCCTTCTTGTTGTTTAATAACAAATTGTACTTCTACTGCAGGGCGATCCATTGCATTTTTGAATATGGAATCTGGACTCACTCGGTACAACACTACAGACTGAGTTGGACACCATGATGACGATGATGACCACATACTCTATACTCTTCGCAGTCAGTCAGTAGGATCGGAGATGATTGATAGAATAACTCGGGCATTTCATGAAGTGGCATAAAGGTAAACAAGTCAATCAACAACAACCACAGCAGACCTACATGTCTGTGACTGTGTAGTGGTGGAGTCGAGTCAGTGTAGTGTAGTGGTATAACTGACAGCTGTGCATTGATTTGGTTACTTAATTTGGAAAATGCTATGTTGCTGTATATGTGTGCTCTGTCTGGCTCAAAATCTAAGCTAAGTGGAGGTTGGGTGGGCGCCGTGGGCCTGCTCTGTCCTGTTGTTGTTGTAGGTTAATGCTGGAAACAGAGTAGTAGACATGATTTAGCCATGCCGCCTCTGAAAGTTTTCTTGTTGCACTCCTCCATAATTTATGCATTTTTTTTTCCTTGAGTTTTCAATATTCCTTTGGTTTTTCCATCTACACTTAGCCGGCCTTTACCCTGTGCTATACTGGGAAAAACAACTCACACTTACCTTACCAATCCACATCCGCCAGGCAGGCAGTGGGGCAGGGCACCCAAGATTGACAGAAGGAGCGTCCATGGAAGGGAGGACCAAGAGGAATAACGAGATGCAACTTCCCAATTTGACCAGGATAATACAGTAACTTAGTATCATTCATCATCTTTTAATTAATTTGATTCATTTTTTCTCTTCAATCATTACGACTGTGTGTTGTTGTTTATTTGGTTTGCCCTTAGTCTTTGCTTATATCCTTATAGCTATTTTTTAATTTTCTTTGCTAGCTTTAAAGGGAAGCCCGGTACAACATAACATAAATAAAATGTATGTAATTTGGGTCTCTCTGAGGGCAGACAGGCAATGCCATTGCATAATAATAATTAATAATATACTGCTGCTCTGTACTGTCTACTAGTCTACTTAGTAGTAGTACTACTTATCATTAACCACATCATGCATGCATTTCCTTTTTCCCCTTAACAGATTTATGAATATGATGGTCGTCTGCCAAGATTGTGTGTTGTCCATGTGTAGTGTTTGTCTTTGTCAAACCTTTCCCTCAAATACCCCTTCCCAACCATTCATCAAACCCTAACCCTCTTCCCCCGGGCTGTGTGATTTATTGAGGTGTGACTAAATTAAATTTACACCAATAATTGATCACACACTTGCTGGGGCGGATGTGGTTCAAGCAAGTAAGCAACACTAATTCAAGGCAGGTCAAGGATCTTCTAATTCTGCTCTAAGTATATATATCGTCGGCCACACTGGCAACAGATTAGATTGCCCAGTGCCCACCCATGCTCAGTAGTATTCGCTATTCTCTTTTTTTCCCCAGAGGAACATAATTATATTATTAACCCATTATTAATTATTAATTGCCGTCATGGATTTCATCCTTCCAGCACTAAAGGTTACGCTTGTCCACTTCATAGGTCGAGTCCACTACTTCAGTTTGTTGTAACTTGTACTAGGCTATCCCTGCCACCATTATGTTTTATTTTACTTTAGCATTAATATCAATATCATTCATCATCACTTTCTTCTTGTTTGGCAGTCTTCTTCTTGTGTACTTACTACTTACTGTACTTCTACTACTCGTTCCCTAGTCTCCCTCAGGTGACTGACTTGTCTCATTTTTTTTTTTTGCAAATGCAACTGTCAGTGTCTACTACTGCCACCACCATTCACCATGGCACCTTAGGAAACCAAACCATCACCATGCAGCCATTGCTTCGGCTAAACATCAATCACAGGTAAGAGAAGAAGTGTGGGGGAGTCAATAATGTATATCCTATGGAAATTAATTAATTCACCCACCCACATCCTTCCGAGTACATATTTCAAAGGGGTTTTAGTTGCAGAATGCATAGACTAGGAGGAGATACTGACAGTAGCAGGAAAAGTGAGGGTACTGCATCTATCTGTCTGTGTGTTACACAATTGGCAGATTTCAAAAACTGGCTGCGGCCCTGCAGCAAAAGGAGGAAACAAAAACAAACAAGGAGTAACCACCCCCCCCCAGAAAAGGTTTGCATCATATCATATGTATTGGAAAACTATAAATTATTTACTACCCTAACAAATATAAACTATAAGAAAAACCCACAACACCTGGCCCTCCCCTCTACCTAACCCCAACCAATGTCCAGTAAATTAAATAAATGTCCATGTCCAAGTTAGTTCAAGAAAAAGTAATCCCCAAGGTTCCCCAACTAGTCCCAACATCCCACCCACCAAAAAAAAGATTAAAAAAGGGGCAAGAGTCAAAGAAGACTGAGGTTGGTGATGTGAGATGAGTCTGACGTCTAGCGGCGGGGGTGCCGGCTAGTTTTATTTAGGACCTCCTCCATCTGGGCCTCCAGGCGTGCCACGCTGCGGAGCATGCGGCGCCCGAAAGATCCAGCAGGAACAACAGGGGTGTGCAGCAGTAGATGTTGGCAATGGTGATGGGCGGCGGGCGGCTGCCAGAACACGTCGCCGTACCACCGGAGGCACGGGGGTCTGGCTGGGCCCCGGGGCATTGGAGGAAGAAGCTGCTGCTTCCACCTCCTCCTTCTCCTCCGCCAGGACATCCAGCCGGCGATATTCATCCCGGATGGCCTCCAGCGTCCTTTGCCGGGCCCTGGCCGCCAACTCCTGCCTAGCGGTTTAGGAAGGTGTAGCTATATCAAGAAAGGAAAAAAAATAGAATTGTTGTAACCAATACTCTTAGCAAAACAGTAGCACAAAATCAAATTACAGTCCACACATAAAAATTATAGTGGCACAATAGTAACAGTAGCACTAGCAGCTGTCGTATCCTCCTCTCCTCCTCACTTCCCTTCCTCTGCCCCTAAGATTTGGATGTGATGATTATACTTTCAGGCACTAAGTATGGAGTAGAGTAGAAGTATTCTTTTTCTCTCTCTTGTTTAGCACAATTAATCTTGTAGGCATGCCAGCTCAGTCAGCTTGTGCCCTAGACAGACATACTTGTGTCGCAGTCTCGCAGACTCATGTACTTTACTACTGTCTGCATGTGGGGCAGCTGTACTACACAATTATATATTTCCATTACGGCCAAACTCTGTTAAATCAATGGCAAATGTTCAGACAATTTCACTTTCACCCTGACTGCCCTACTGCAATAAGGCACATGATGATGGTTAATGATCACATGCTTATGGATGAAGGGAAACGGCGGCACGACATCATGTCACTCACGTCACGTGATGATGATGACACACTGAGTGATTTGTAAGTACTAGTTACCAATTACCATGCAGCCGATAGGCCACCCATGGCTGACACAGTGAGGGGACTGGAGCGGAAGTGGGCCTTGGAGTCGGAGGGAGGCGATTATGGGTAGGGTAAATATTTAGTCATGCATAATATATATGTTGTGCTTGCAAACTACTGTGAGTCAAGGGAGTATTTCATTCTGAAATACAAGTACAACCTCAAACCTTTGAATCAAAAACCTTGCAAAAAAACAGTCCTTGTTCTTCCCAGGGCTGTTTTTTCATTTAAATTCAGTGCATTGCTCTTCTAGCATTATTATTATTTTATTCGTAATATTCTTCACCCTTGGCTTTGGTACTCTGGCACGGTTTAATTTTCTTTTACATTCTCTTCATCCAGTCTGACTCTGTTTTCACCTACTATGACACCATCCAGGCATCCATCCATCCAAACATGGCTATCATAAACCGGCTTTCACCGACAACAACATACATTTTAGATATAACCAACCACCACCCATGCCATGCGCCCTTGCTTGCCTTAGAGTTTGACCCCTCAAGCCCCCCTGGAGGATTCCTTTCACCCATACAGTTTCACCCACCCAGACAGGCATCCTTTCTGCTTTCTCTTTCACCTTTTCACCCATCCTTCAACTACCCATGCATCCTATTCCTATCATCTTCATCCACCACCTATGCATCCCGGGGCCCCTTCCCCACGCATCCTTCTCTGCCAGTCATACATGTCGTCTGACAGTTTGTCTTCGTCATAAAGCTGTCTTTGCTGAGTTGAAGATAGAATATGTCATTAGTTACTCAACCCCCGCAGCTAATGCTAATGTTTAAGTAAAGGCCAGGGTGTCTTCTTCAACTGTTCAGTGTTCTCACAAGAAACAACTTAGCCTCAGCAGAAGTACAGTGTACTACTGGTACTGAGTGTACACCCTTGCAGCAAGTGTATTCATCAATCATCATTCTCAATAAGTAAGGAATATGACTTACCACCGCCCACCACTGCTGCTGGCTCACCCCCTGTGGCTGCCGCATCCGCTCCCTCCGGAGTGGCCCTCACCGCTGGCCCCGGCACTGGTGGTCGGTACGCCTGGAAAAAAAAAATCCCATTTTTTTAGATGCTATATACGCCTCCCCTATTTATTTCTTTCATTAGCAAGATTGAAAATACATAATTAATAATACATATACACCACACACATCACTATCTACAATTCAGATACCAGTACAGTAGACAGTATGTCCTATCAAAAATAACTAAATAATAACCGGTTGGGCATTTTGTTGGTGGCAATTTTTGAAAAGCCTCTCAAGAAGAGGACAACCCATAGGACTGGACTCAGTGACTAGAGCTATGGTGCATCTCATTTATTTTTAGAAAAGAAGAAAGAGTGGCCAACTGGGTGGACATGAGGTCTCTCTTAGTTGGAAAATGGTGCCGTCCTCCTACTCCTCTCATATACTTCCTTCCAGCCATGGTGCACGATAACAGTTGTTCATTGTTCACCATAAATTGCTGCTACTAAAAAAAGTACTAGGCCTAGATTAGAAAAAGTAAAATACACCACTTTGGGGGGTCCTGCTCCTGTCCAACGTGAGTGGCCATCATTACTGATTGAGCATGATGAGACAGTAAAATAAACTAAAGCCTTCTCATCTCACAATTCACAAACCTGCAGATATACCTTACTTGTCTTGGGCATGCAATCTGCTGTCTGCACAGCACATTAGTGCTACTAGTAGTAGTAAGGAGTCCTTACTAGTACTAGTAGTAGCCTAGGCTAGGACCAATGGGTTCTCTGAGTCTTACAGTACCACTACTAGGCAATTCAGTGAAACCCAGAAGAAAGCAAGCTACAGACAGACTGTCTAATAGAGTCAGAGCAGAGGTTAGTCAGATGCAGTTTGATTTGATGTAAAAATAAAAACAGACACTAGAAGAAACAATGTTAGTAGTAGTACTTAGTAGTAGGTAATGGTGGAGTAAAAACAAGAATTTAGAAGTAAATAGATTGAAGAGGATTTTGGAAAAATTAAAATTAGGAAATGGAAATAATAGAGCAGTAAACGTTAGGGAAATATTAATATATTACAACACCAGGAGGACTTACTGGGGCCAGCAGCAGAGCCATCTGCGGCTGCGCCTGAGGCCGCTTCCTGCTGTTCCTTGGAGGACCCTCCAGCACCCGGCACACTGCCAACTGCCCCAGTCTTCTTCTTGCCCCTGGATGCTTATCATGTAAAGAAACAAAAAATGATTTGTGTTAAATATATAAATATAATTGCTCTACAAATATTTTTAGACACGAAACGGCAATTGCAATAACATTGACCTATGCTAAATCAATCAGATAGACTTATTCGACTAGTAGTAGTCGACTAGTATGTATCGCAGTCGAGTACCATCCGATCATTATTATTCCACAGTTCAATTCCGATTCCTGAATCCTAAACATACCTAGCCCGCCTATTCCTGACTTTGGAATGAATTGCAAAAAAATTATATTTGCTTCTAAGTTCAGATCTCATTCCCAATCATCTCTCAGACAGTCTCAGTCTCAACTCCAACAACCCCCTTTGACGGGCCAATTACTAAGTCTGCATTTATTCTTCTTAATGCATAGATGGACAAATGCATAATTGCAGCATGCACCAAATTGGTTGGTTGCTATTATTCACTCACTATAAGAACTACAAAAAGTTCTACTAGGAGTAGGACTGAAGTCATGTGAGAGCCTGAGGACGCGTCACTCACGAGTTACGACGCAGGCCGCTAAATTACCAAATAATACTAACTAACTAACTACTACCACTATCTTAGTGACAGGAGACAGGACAGCCTGACAGGACAAAGGAAAAGACTGGAGTCTTTCCTATGTGGATTAAATACCTACCTAACTTAAATTCTCTAACCTCTCTTACATAACCAGCCCAAGTGAGCGCAAAGTTGCAAACAAGTACGACGATTAGTTAGTAGCGCAGAGCACCTGTCTGGAAGTAACAATCACATAATATAAAATTTTTAAACATAGGTTACCTTACCTGCATGTAAGCACTGCAGCAGCAGCATGTTAGCTATTTGCGAACAAAATAATATTCGCAATCGCAATAAATAACAGTCAGAACAGAAGAACACAAAATAGTAATATAAATAAATAGCTACTCACCAAGCCCCGTGACCTCAACCCCTAGCAGGTTCAGCAGGTCATGCTCCCGGTCCAGGATATCGGACCACCGGTGCGTCAATTGGTTATGGGTGCGCCGGACCCCAGAGTAGCGAAACACTGCCCGGAGCACCCTTGCCCACCACCGGTGATGCTCCCGGAGCCTGTACCCAGACCCAGGCCTGCTGCCTGCAGCCAGGGTTAAGGGGAGGTGGCGCTGGAAAAAAAACAGTGCGGCCACCTCCGCCTCACTAAATAAGGCCCGTGCCTGCACCCCATGTGGGGCCGCCTTCCGCAAGGAAGGCGGTCACGGCTCTCACTCCGAGCCCTCCTAGTCTTCTTCCTCTGGCCCTTTGCCATGGTTCTGGGTAGGCGGGGGCAGAAAAGAAAAGGTAGGAACTAAGAAAGTAAGTAAAAGAAATTAAAAAAGCAAGAAATCGAAAAAGAGTGAAAAACGCAGTAAAAAACACAAAGTACAAAAAAACGCCAAATATACAATCAGGAATAGAGAGGGATAGATAATAAATAAAAAAAGATCAAAAAAAAGTTTCTAGAAGCAAAGGATTAAAACGATATAGGGAGGATAGAAAAACAGGCCCAGAACCATAGCAAAAAGTGAAAAACAAGATGGCCGCGCCCATTGGCGACCGCGTGGTGAAGTTTGGCAATATTTCCCCTGAGCACACAAAAAGCGTCCCCAAACACGTAATACGCATTCCCGAACAGGAAAAACGCATCGCGAACAGGCAGAACAAGCAACTCCGCGCGCTTGCAGTTTTTCTGCGGATTCGCGGAATTGCGCGTAGCGCGACTACGCGAACTTCGCCCAGGGTTACTTGTGATCTTTATTTTGCCTTTGCTTGACCAATTTTTTTTCCTGAATATATACAGGTTGACGTATTTGTATGTTGTTTAAGGTAACCCTGGGTGGTGAACTCCACTCCGCTCGCGGAGTTTGCGGAGTTTTCGGAACTCCGCGTTACGCGGAGCTCGCGGAGATCTGAAAAACTCCACCCCTCGTTCACGATCGTCAACATCAAGTTGGCGAGCGCGAGCGTGGAAAATAAACCTCCTGGCGAGATTTCTCAACGCGGGGGGTCAGGTTTCTCATTGCGAGTGGTCGCGTATGCTCGCAACCGCTCACGTTGAGAAACTGCCCGTTTGCGTTGAGAAAGCTGCCACTCGAGTAAAAATCTACTCGAGTGGCAGAAAGGAAAGCAGCGCCCGCTTGCGCTGTCCATGGTGCTGTTCGCGATGAGCGCACAGTGCGGACAAGCATCCGGCACTGAAAATCACCGCAACCAGCATTTTTCTATCGCACTCTGCCGCTTGCAGAGCTCCGCATAGCGCGGCAGAGTTTTATTTCCACTTCGCAGAGTTTCGCGTAGCGCAACTCCGCGAACTCCGCCCAGGGTTAGTTTAAGGGATTTGTCAAAAAACATAACTTAATTATTAATGTTGCATTCAATTAAATTTCACATTAAAACCTATGAAAAACTATGATTACATTGCAAAAATTTTTATTTTTTTTATTTCAAAGAATGAAACTCAATTTTATACAAATTTAATGGAGCAGCATCCCTGTGTGGCAGAGGACATCTCTTGGGACAACTACAACTTGTCCGTTGTACAGACAACAAATTCTGGGTTGGGGAGCAGCACATCCAAGTGATGACATTGACAACTCAAACTTTGCTCCAAAGCCTTTCTGACTGTTACATAGAACTCAACATTAGATATAAACACTTACTCCAGTGTCAATACCTCTAAAACCTT
Organism: Calotriton arnoldi; assembly: GCA_963921515.1. Lineage (NCBI taxonomy): Eukaryota > Metazoa > Chordata > Amphibia > Caudata > Salamandridae > Calotriton > Calotriton arnoldi. The sequence continues at coordinate 168,828 of CAWUFW010014325.1, forward strand.
CAAGGCTAAACTGAAGATTGCGGACATCACTCTTTGCTGCAGGTGTAACAACAATGATTTCTTTGGGAGGCTTCTCTCACGACTTCTTATGATGTGGCATTGTATATCATTCTATCTGTTTTAGATCCCCAGTCTTGCTGGACAACTTTCTCTGCATTCAATGTTTGTGAAATTGGTTCCCAGATCTTATTTTATAAAGATAAAGAAGTCCTGTGCACTGTGGCATGAAATAGCTGTGGTTTGGGGGCTATCACTTTGTCCACGATAATTCCCACCTAAGATTCACTAAACTTATCTTTCTGCTTTCTAAATGGTGTTGTAGTTTTCGTTAACCTTTGCTACTTTTTAATTCCTTTAGAAACCCAGGAGTACATAATGTTTAAGCAATATCGGTCCCTTTCAACATTCCATTTCACAAAAAAGAAATCCAGCACTACGTCAAGGCAGAAATACACAAAACACACTACGAAGAGACCCTTTGTCTTCTTGCGGTCTCCTGCCTCCTGTTCTTAGTGAGTTTTCAAGTCTCCCTTGCTCAGTCTTTGGCATAGTCTTTGGCTATGGTTCCACTGGCTCTTCTCCCACTGAGTGGTTCCTGCTGTACCCTGTTCTTCATTAAACCTGCTCCCTTTTTTAGTTGCCGTTCTAGCTGCTCCTCCCCCTGTTCTATTCTACTAGCTCACCTCGAGTCATCCATAGGGCTTGCTATCATCCACTTTTTATTAAGTTAGTTGCTCTTACTATTGCTCCCCATCTCAAACCCCACCGTCCATTGACAATCTAGCTTCTTCCAATTCTGTGATTCATATGTTACCCCTTCCTTTGGTGCCGATTGAGCATCATCCCCAACTCTCTTTTTCCAGTAGTCTTGTGCACAAATGCATCTTGTTCCTTCCTGTGGTCTCTTCATCAAAACCCTCCAACTGCCCAGATCTCAGCATCCATTTCTGCAGAGTACATCTAGGCACAGTTGATATTTACATTAGGCAAGCATAGTCAGCGTAATTTTGGAAATTTCTCCTTCTCTTGTTAAGCTAAGTTCCCCAAATTATGCTATTATGCCACATTGCACAATTGAATCCCATTTGAGGCAAAGTGTTACTGTAAATGTATCATACGAAAGAACAACGTGAAGAATAGAACATGAGCGGCTGGTGGTCATGTGCTTTTGTTTTTTTTTTGCATTATTTTTTAGTGTGAAATGCCTGCCACTGTTGCTAATGGTACTGATAGTACTGCGGGGCCAGTGGGGTGAGGGAGGGAGGGAGGGGAGATCACAGGAAAGTGCCAGCCAGACCGCTTCTGCACCAGTTCCTGGCTCAACTCTCAGCGTTGGCCACTAATGCCATTCCACACCTGAAGGCCCCAAGAGCCCACTCCATGTCTACCGCGTCCGGCGGACATGTCCCACCACCAATCGCTGTGAGCCATGAGCCCTCAGCCCTCCGGCACTCTCGCTGCTACTGCCACTGCCTCCTGCCTGGTCACTGCTCTGAGGACCCCCGGGTCTCACTAGGTCAGCACAACCCACGAGGTCATCACAACTCCCACCAAGGAGGCCAGTCCTGTCCTTATGCCAGACAATGGGAGGTGTGGTGAGAGCAGTGAAAGCGGCGCCTTTCCTTGCCCAGCTGGGCTGCGGGATGTGGTCCATGGGCCGTGACACTGAAGGCGGTGAGGCAGTGAGGGCAGGGAAAGCAGCACGACTTGCTGTGCGAGGCTGTGGTGTTGAGAGCGGTAAGGGCAGTAAGGATGGTAAAAGCAGCACGGCGTGGCACAGGTGCTGTGCGAGGCTTGCTGTGTAGACTGTGCTCCTCCCTCCTCCCGGCGTCAGTTCTGCATCAGAGACATCATAGAGACAGAGTGTGAAATGCATTCTTGCATTCTAAGGGGCTACGAGAAGAGATTTCAAGCTAAAATATGGCACCAAATGCCAGTTTTGCATTTTAGGTAATTATGCAGAATTTCATGTAATTTTTCATAAATATCAGGTAATAACTCAAAAGCAAATTGCGTGAATTTCACACCTCTATCTACATCTTATCCTTTCACATGCTGCCACTATCTCTTCTCCTTCAACACCGGAGCCCTCGCACACGTAACCACTGCCCCCATGCCAAATATGACTGCACCTGGACAGCTCCACTGCCTCCTGCCCAAGCCCAATTGCTCTGCAAACATGCCACCGAAATCTGGGACACCATCATCTCCCTCACCCCGATGTGGTCTTACGCACCGAAACCTGGCTCAACCCTTCATCCCCATTTGACATCGCCATGGCCAAAGACTCCAAGATAGCACACCAAGACTGCATCAACAAACACGGAGGTGGAATCACCATCATCCACAAAGAAACCATCCACTGCACCACCGCCACAGATGACACCACACCAATCATGAAACACCTCAACTTCCAACTCAAAACAGATGGCAAAACCACCATCAGAGGCACCCTCACATACAGACTTCCAGGACCATGCCATGTCTTCTGCAACGCCATCCCTGAATTTATTGCACCACAAGCCATCGAAGCTGAACACTACATCTTCCATGGAGACCTCAATTTTACCTCCATGACCGCAACAACACCAAAACAACCAACCTCCTCAAAAGCATGAACAACATGGGCCTCAACAAACTTGTCACCAACCCCCCACATGAAGCAGGAAAAATGCTCAACCCTGTTTTCACAGCCAGCAACAGAGTCAAGTACAGCCATGTCACCAAGCTCACCTGGACAGACCATGGTATAGTACAGTTCACCATCACAGCAGCCCCCAACACTGCGACCAAGATGCCCACTACCTCACACTGCAGCTGGAACAAAGTATTTGAAAGCCAATAGACTGATGCCCTCAACACCTCCAACTCTGACACCACAACCAACCTTGAACAAGCTGTCAATAACTTCACCACCTGGAACACCGACTGCGCCGACAGAGTCGCCCAATGAAATCCACCAAACTCAAGAGATCCACCAAACATGGCAGCTGGTACACTTTGGATCTGAGGACCACGAAACATAACTGCAAGCAACTAGAACAGAAATGGCGCACTAGCAAGGAGCCCACAGACCGCACCACCTTCAAGGCATCGCTGAACCACTACCTCCGTCTCCTGAAAGAGACAAAAAGGAATGCCCTAGCCAACCACATCAAAGAACTCTTCAGCATTGACAAGGAGTTCTCCAACCCCTCAGCAACCGAAAACATCATTACCCCTTTCAAGAACTCTGTTACACCTTGGCGGACTTCTTCCATGATAAAATCTGCACCAACTACAAACATTTCGAACCCATCCCGCTGCCTCCGACATCCTCAGCCTCCTTACTCCCACAGACACTAAATTTGATGACTGGATCACCACTTGGGACCAGCTCACCACACAGAGCACCACAGCCATCATGCACTCCATCCACTCAGGAGCACCAACGGACCCCTGCCCTCTCTACATGTTCAACCTCAGAAACAGGACTATCAGCATCAAGCTCACAAACATCTTCAACACATCCATCACCTCGGCCACCTTCTCAGAAGAATGGAAGCATGCAGAAGTCAAACCCCTTCTCAAAACCCTTCTGCAGACCCTAACGAGCTCAAGAACTAGTGGCTCATCTCCCTGCTCCCTTTCCAGCCAAAGTCTTCAAGAAGACCATCAACCGCCAGCTCACGGAATACTTGGAGAACAACTATCTTCTTAACTCATCCCAATCGGGATTCTGCTTGAACCACAGCACTGAAACTCCCTGATTGCAGCCACTGATATCAGAACCCCCCAGACCAGGGAGAAGCGGCCTCCCTGATCCTCCTTGACCTCTCAGAAGCCTTCAATACCGTGCTTCACCACACCCTGATCAAGAGGCTTGATCAGATTTATCCAAGAGGATGCCCTCAAATGGATTGCATCCTTCCTCACCGGAAGAACACAGAGAATTCGCCTTCCACCTTTCACCTCCGAACCCAAGAACATCATCTGCGGTGTTCCTCAAGGTTCATCCCTTAGCCCTACCCTGTTTAACGCCTACAAGATCACCCTCACAAACATCATAAGAACCCATGGACTTCTTCTCCATCATCATCTCCAAAGCACACGACACCCAGCTCATCCTCTCTTTATCTGAAGACCCATCCACCATGAGGGCTATCTTCAGCCAGTGCATGACCAGCATCGCTGACTGGATGCAAAACAACTTCCTCAAACTCAACATAGACAAAACAGAAGTACTGATCTCTGGGACCATCACCTCACCGTGGAAAGACTCGTAGGGACCTGCTTAACTTGGACCCTCACTCACTCTGACAGATGACACTCAAAACCTAAGGGTCATCCTGGACGGCAAACTCACCATGAGAAACCCGATCAACACTGTCTCCTTTGGATGCTCCGAAAGATCTTCAAATGGCTCTCAGTCACCACCAGATGCACTCAAGCCCTCATCACTTGCTGCCTGGGCTATGGCAATGCACTGTATGCCGAAATTACCACACACACCCTGAAGAGACAGCAGACCATACAGAACTCAGCGGCCAGACTCATCCTCGACCTCCCCAAATGAACCCACATCACCCCGCACCTGAAGAAACCCCACTGGCTCCCCGTCCACAAGAGATGCCAATTTAAGATGCTGACCCATGCCTACAAAGCCTCCCACAATCAAGGACCAGCCTACATCAACCTTCGCCTGAGTTTCCACTGACCCTCTACACACCTGCGCTCCACCTCCCTCTCTTACGCTCACACCCCCAACATCTGCCGAAGCAACAGTGGATGTCGCTTCTTCCCCGACCTCGCCACGAAGTCCTGGAACGGCCTCCCCCTCCACCTCCGGACCTCTCCCTCTCTACAGGAATTGAGAAGGGGACTCAAGACTTAGTTGTTCAAATGGTTCCACCTGAGCAGCATGGCTCCCAGCGCCTTGATACCCAGCGGCAGCTCCTCCTCTAAGACGGAGGAGCGTCGCCCCACTGCTTCAACTGCAAGCTCAATACAAAAAATAAAATGATAATACCTTTCCGTTATTGTTATTTTATTTTTTGTATCGAGCTTGCAGTTGAAGCCAGGTTATTAGAGCGGGGCAGGGCTGGGCTTCCCACGTCACAGGGAGGAGGAGTGGTGGCTGCACCTTAAGTCTTGGACTGGCCAAACCATCATGCGCACTTTGCATGTTCTCCACAGGCTGCATTATACAGCCTGGGTGGAGAACATGCCCAGCCTCACATTCCCCGTCTGAGCGCCGAACCATGGCACTCAGACTAATCACAACGCTGCTGTAAGGCAGCGTCCTGATTGGCCGGGGGATTCTGGGAGGGTGTGTGCTTCCTGCTGCAGAGAGTGCATTTTTTATTCTTTTGTTTGTCCCTTTCCATTTCCTCTGCCCCCACCACCCCCGTTCGGTCGCAGCCGCTACTGTGGATACCCTCATGGGTGATTAGAAGGGCTTTATAAATCAGGTTTGATTGATTGGTTGATTTATCTCAGCATTTCATGCAGCCCACTCCTTCCTCTGACCCTATTGGTACAATCCGTATGGAGCAAGTGTTAGCATTATAAAAATGTGTTGAGTATCAGAAAAATTTATTCACCCTCACCTGTTTACTCTCTGAGCCATTCCTTATTCTTTAGGTACCAGCGTGACAGTTAACTGGCCTCAGGTGACAGCAGTGTGCAGGCGACAGTCCAATGTGGTTGTAATCTCAGTCGGTGATTTAGGTCCAACATGTACTCGATTGGTAGGGCAGGTATAACCTGCTATTAGTGATGTGTCACATCACGGGGCAGGCTCTGGGCTTCGTGTCTGTTGTGCACAGTCCCAGGGATAATGTAAATCTCATACTTCAACACCTTTCCCTTATAATAAATTTACTTTTGTAACTCGGCCACCTCTGGTACGTTAACAACTCTACACAAACACACTTTAACTCTTCCAGCGATAGGGATAAAAACAGTGCGAAACACAATGGGCACCATTCACAAAGGGACTTATGACTCTTAAAGTTATGAGTGCGGATTCACCGCACTGGGGGCTCAGTGCAGAGTTTCTGCCACAAGTGCGGAGACTCCGCACTCATAACTTTACGAGTTGTAAGTCTATTTGTGCCTCGGGCCCAATCTGCTTACAATGTGACTAGCATCTAAGTCCGAGAGAACTTAAATCTGACCCACAAATATCAGCGCATCCGTGCCATTACACCCTCACAAAGCAGGGAATTTAACATCGCATAATAAACCGGGACTAAAGCTGCAAAAAAAAGACTCCACATTCCTTCCTAAATCCCTGTTCTGTGGTAGGGTAAAAATAACAGCTATATTTCACTGATTTACAGGTTATGGAACTTTTTTGGCCAATGATGATCATGATTTCCTCACATTTGTTGTTAAATGAGTTGTTACACATATTGTAGTTATATATAAAAGTGGTTTGTCCTAAACTATTGAAGATTGATAATGTTTTTGGCATGATATATATATATATATATATATATATATATATATATATGTGAATGAATATAATTGATGCATTCTGTTTCGCAATAATGTGAATGAATTTAATTGATGCCTTCTGTTTTGCAATAATGTGAATAAATTTAATCGATGCCTTCTGTTTCGCAATAATGACTATGGGTTTATATTGTACCTTTAGCACGGGCAGTTCATAAGCTACTTGTTGACTCCCATTTGTATACTTTACATCTTTTATTCCCATGTACAACATTTTATATTTTTTATACCATCATCTGCATATATTCTCAAGAATAACTTTGTATTTTTTCAAAAAGGCTGGCCATTTGATTTCTCAGCCCTGAAAATGTGGAATAGTGAATCGTGCTTTTTCCCACTTTAAAAGTGTATAAAACCCCAGTGTACTAGCAACCCAGGGAGATAAACATCAAACGCTGGGGATACTGTGATGGACTGACGAGCGTCATGCACATGAGCCTGGAACCATGGCAACATACAGGCTCTACTGTCTCTGGCAATGTTAATTAAAGTAAGAAAAAAAAGATGTGAGAGGTCACTGAAGGTATTGTGTTCTAATTTAGTTGAGTTCATCTTCCAATGGATGACTAAAGAAAGGGTATGAGGCTCATGTTAATTCTATTAGTAATGACAAGCTTTTGGTGAGTTTGTTAATGCAACCAATGTGGTATTCTACCATAATATTTAATTTGAAATATCAACCTGCTATTACATTGACTCCACAATATTGACTGCCACTACGGGCCTATTACAGAGTTCCCAGGATACAAGAGCGTGGATTCTGAAAGACCGGAATCTCTGATTTCGGCTGGCATCCCTTCACTGAGAATGGAAATGCATGGACTTGGGCATAACTGGTCCAATACTGTGTATTTCTCCCCTCCTGGTGGAAATCTGCACACATGCTTGATGCAGGTCGTAATGTGTTGGGGCCCTTATTTTGGCGATACAGGCATCTTTTGCATCCTATAATAGGGCTCCAGGTACCCCTTTGGGTGTAGGACTCACATCATCTCCTCCTCCCCAATCTTTAGCTGCTTTTATCCCAATTGATTTGCCCAGTTCACTTAAAATTCTTAAAGGACTGAAATCAGGCTCCCTTTCAGACCCCTGTGCGGCCAGACTTATGGCGGCAGTAGCGGACACCGTTAACCCAGAAGTTAACAGACTTATTAATATGTCTCTCCAGGAAGCTCTCGTCCTGACAGCCTGGAAGCAGGTCAAGATTCTGCCTCTATTAAAGAAACCATCACTCGACCCTCTGTGCCCTGTGAGCTACCGTCCTATCTCTCTTCTGCCCAGTGTGGCTAAGGTGTGCGAAAAAGTGGTTACCAGACAGCTGACTGAGTTTATCGAAAGCTCAGGCCTTCTACACCCAGCTCAATCTGGGTTTAGGACCTCTCATAGTACCGAATCAGCTCTGGTGGAAGTCTCGGAGGCCATCCGCGACTGCTTGGATGCCGGCGGGAGGGCAGCCTTGGTTTTGCTTGACCTCTCGGCAGCATTCGATACGGTCCCCCACTCATTGCTGCTCACCCGACTTGCCGAGATAGGTTTATCTGGCTCAGCCTTGGGCTGGATTAAGTCTTTCTTGGAGGACCGGACGCAACAAGTTTGGCTCCCCCATCCTCCTCTTTACCACAGAGAGTGTACACAGGGGTCCCCCAGGGTTCTTCCCTGAGTCCACTACTTTTTAATATTTATGTCACCCCTTTGGTACAATTGGCGGAGGATTTGGGGGCAAAAATAATTGCCTATGCTAATGACACCCAGCTCCTGTTCACTTGGGAAAAAAACGAGAGCTCTACCTCTTCCGCTAAGAATTGCCTGACCGAAGTTTTTCATTGGCTGGCCTCGGCAGAACTTAAGTGTAACGAGGAAAAATCTGAAATTGTACTCTTCGGCCAAATCCCCCCCAGTTTCGAGCTACGCTTTGGCCGTCAGACTCTGTTCTACCAGTTGCAGCAGGGCAACCTGTTAAGAATCTGGGGGTTTGGTTAAGGAGAACCTTACCTTCGCGTCCCAGATTAAAAAACTGTCCGGGACCTGCTTTGGTATATTGAAAACACTGAGGAAATTTCTTCCCCTTCTTCCCAGGGCCGCTAAAGAAACAGTCACCCGAGCCCTTATTCTATCGCGCTTAGACTACGCTAATGCCTTGTACGCTGGCTCTCCAGGCTATTTGCTCAACAAACTGCAAGTGATTCAGAACGCGGCAGCCAGGCTCCTCTTGAACATCCCGACCAGATGTAGCGTGAGACAACATCTTCGTGCTCTCCATTCTTTGCCCGTTACTGAACGAGTCAAATTTAAATCATTAATACTAGCTCATCGTGCCCTTTATGGCCTCGGACCAACCTATCTTCAAAAACGTTTCTCCTTTTACACTCCCCCAAGATTACTGCGCTCTTCAGCTCAACTGCTGGCGCGTGTCCCTCGTTTCCAGTTGCAAAGGACGGGGGCGGCTCCCTTGCGGTAAAGGCCGCTTTAGCTTGGAATGTGTTGCCTTTTACCCTTCACAGCATTCAAGACCCTTATCAATTTAAGAAAAATCTCAAAACTTTTCTGTTTGTTTAATCGGGTCCTTCTATCTCTCAAGGTTGTGCCAGGACACTCTTGAGTATCTGTGCGCGTTATAAATGTTAAATAACATAACATAACATTCTGAAGCATGGTGCAGGGGGTGGGGATGGGGCGACAGGAGGCAGTGTGGGTTTAGTCTCCACTGAAAGAGCATGTTCAACCCCTCCCATGATGATGTCAGGAGGTGAGCAGGGGCTGTGTATAGTATTGCCTGCAGCCCCCGCAGCTCTGATGACAAGCCCAAGCCTGTTGCCTGCAGATCTGGAATTATAGGCACTGGAGTTTTCAGAAAAGACATTTCTGGGTCTGAAGACACCAGGAAACGTGTAGGTGACTGGATCCCCCTGGGGATACTGCTTAAACCAACTCGTAAAGAAGCCCTATATTATAAAGGTAAATAGATGTGGAGTTAAGAGAAGAACATCCCTACTTCTCTGTATATGCGTACGTTGACCCTATATTGGAAGCTGATATTGTGATGTCGATATTTGTGCGGATCGATAAGCCTAACCTCAATATTGTGTCAAAGATAAGAAAGGAATTGTCAGTTTTCAAAAACTTCTTGATGAGCAAGGAGTCATTATTAGGAAGCCTTTGAGCCGATGACGTCAAACAGAGAAAAGCATAATTTGTTCCTCCAATTGATAGTTCTGGTGCAGTTATCTTTAGAAAAGTGACATTTTAAAACGTGCAGTTAGAGTACGGGGACACATGATGGCTGAAAGGGGAAGAACACACCCAATAACAAATTAATAGCTACATGACAGTAAAGATCAAGGGCAGTTTTCTAAAGATTGTGGAAGCTTTCATCTGTCTTGTCATGCAGTGTTAGTGTTTTTCTCTGTGTTATTTCAGGGCAGTGGGTGTTGAAGCTGAACATAAACGAGACTCTTATGAGATAAAAGGCACAGCATCAGCTTCATAATTATGTTCTGCATTGCACACCGAGTTCCATAATACTCTATTTAAAGGAAGGGCTGCTGGCAGCATGTAATTACAGAGAACAGTTCTAGGGTTGCAGCAGTTTAAATCTTCAAACGGAAGAACAAATGAGTACATCCAGAGAGAAGTCTTAACCTTTTCATGTAGAAAAAAGCAGGATTCTATGCAGATTGGAAAATGACTTCTGTGGATCTCTAAATCGTCTAAAAGTAAAAAAAATAAGCAGGACATATTCCTCAAATGTTAATACGAAGCTTTGGCTTGCTAGTATCATATTTGTGTAGGAGTAATTTCACACCGTAGCAGCATTTTACCATGGAGTGGCATGCTTCATTGAAATGGGCATTGGGAACATAAATTTAGGAACATGAGTTCGCAATGTGCAGTTTAAACCAGGTGAGCTGAATTACTTTGATTGCTTCGTACAATTTCGCACCAGCATTTCCAGATTAGATACACTGGTGGAAGTTCAGTGTTGCACCAACATTTATATATACTGCTCACTGCAAACTGTGTCCCCTTTTGTTGTCACTAAAACTCAAATGTCATTTCGGAATTGTCAGATGTAGGAAATGTTGACTAAAACCTGCATTGGTTAAAATATAGTCTATGTAATCCGGAAATTACTCTAGCACCGGACAATCTACATAATCCCGCCCTGTTGTTGTGTTTGACAGAGGATTCATATGTCGTCTGCCTTTGCCCTCCTCTTTACAGCTTGAAAAAATAATTGATTACATGTTCATAAAAACAGGATTTACAATAACCCAACTCCGTACCCTCTGAGCCAGGAGATATTATCTCTCTGGGCCTCTTACGTGACGCAGTCACATTAATCTTCACAGCATCGCGCAATAAAATACACTCCACACAGGTCTTGAAGTGTAAAAGGCCATTTATTAGGACAGGCTGTAACCATAAACTTTAACCAAACATCAATTAACTTAAACAATCCCCCAAAACCAACCTTTCATTCACCTCGTCCATTCTGCCCTCACCGTATCCGTTCACTACCCATTCCACTCTGTGCCTCTTCCCAATCACCATTCAAATCCTCACTTATCTTTCAACCTCCTCTCCTGTATCTCCCGCCAACGCACTCTTGCATCCCACACCCCCATCATTCACCTGTTTCTCCCCCCCACTCCTGAAGGGGTGGGTGTGCCTGTCCGAGACTCCCCACCCCTCCAAAATACTGTCAACGCCCGACCTAAACAACCTGCCCTAAACTGGCACGCCATACCTACCCAGCCCCATTGCCCTCAAACTTGTAGGGTGGGTGGGTGGTCCACAAATTATTTCCTTCCCCAGTGGTGTCGGGCACAGTAAGAGGATGCAGTATCCTCTCCTGGCCCTTATAACTTCGCCTATCCCCACCCCTAACCCTACCCCTTGACCCTGTCCTAGCGTGTCCTTCCTGGCCTGCGCGAAAACCCCGCGGAAAGACTGGTCTGCGTCCTGACTTCCCCCGGGGGCCGCATCGCGCAATAAAATACACTCCACACAGGTCTTGAAGCGTAAAAGGCCATTTATTAGGACAGTAAACATAAACTTTAACCAAACATCAATTAACTTAAACAATCCCCCAAAACCAACCTTTCATTCACCTCATCCATTCTGCCCTCACCGTTTCCGTTCACTACCCATTCCACTCTGTGCCTCTTCCCAATCACCATTCACCTCCTCATTCACCTATTTCTCCCCCCCACCCCCGAAGGGGTGGGTGCGCCCGTCCGAGACTCCCCACCCCTCCAAAATACTGCCAACCAGGTAACCCCCGTAGGGCGGTTACCTGCCCCACCCCGTGGAACGGGGCACCTTTCGCCCTCAATCCGACACTTCCCTACGACACCAAATAGACTCGTTCCACAGTTTACTTATCACATCCCTCATCTCCATCATGTAATACGCGTTCCCTAGTTGCGAAAGGTGCACCCCATCATCCCTGAAAAGTAAAGGTTCTTCCAGTCGGAGTCCAACGTGTCCAATCACTTTAATGTCCTTAGAGGCACAAAAAACTCTCATAGCTCTGTTGAGCTTCCTGCGGGCTTTTTCCACTGCCACCAGCTTCACAGCCCCTTTCCAAATTTTCCGTGGTACAAACTCAGTCCACACAATGCATGTGCCTGCCATATTTTGTCTCAAAACCTCCAGGTCCCGCTGCATGAGTTGAAGTATTGCCAAACCCGACAGCCTGAGCAAGTCATTTTCCCCCAGGTGCAGGACCAACATGTCTGGGCAACCTCTCTGTGAAATCATCTTGGTGAGCCAGGGCAACAACGCCCCCCAACGCATACCTCCTTTACCCCACCAGTGAACTTCGTGGTGGCTGCTCTTCAGTCCCAGGTTACGGCTGTAGACCTGGCGATCTGCATACCTGGCCGCCCAATGCACAAAAGAGTGTCCGACAATCCAGGTCACCGTCTTAGCCCCTGGACCCCTCACACAACCTAAGGTAAGAAAAATATGTTAAACCACGCATTGCACATGTCGATTTTACGCTGTTCGCCAAACGCGCCCCCCCGGCAACTCAGAACCCCCTTTTTACTTGCGCACATATTTTTCGCAACACCTGGACCCTCACCTCCCAATCTGACGTATCCGGTCCCAAGACCATCCCAGCCGCGCTGCCGCCATAGCCGCCCCAATGCGAAAAGAGTGCATGCCATACCCAGTAGGGTCCCTCCCTACGCGCCGCAAGGCCATGTGCAGTACCGCCAACAACTGAAAAGCAGACACTTTCAGACCAGACGCATGACAAAATATTTCACCCGACCTACCCTCAAAACTACTCAAAAACCTACGCCATTCTTGCACTGGGCAAGCACCCGTACAACCGGACTCACTCAGCCATACCCATTTACCCCTCCCTGCCTGGTCCGTTTTTGACTGCCCCAACCAAATCCCCAAACGTCCCCCATCCAGCCGTACCTCCGCAAATGTTCTGCCCATCCGTACCTTAGTACCCAACAACTCTGACACTCGAAACGCCCCAAAAAACATCCATAGCATGCATAAACGAAAAACTGCAACCTCGTGCCCATCATAACAACAACCGGGCAGGACTCCCAACAACTGTTGTAGTAAATCAAAAGTAATGGCCTCCCTGGGCCCCCCCACCAAACCCTCCCCCCGCTCCCTTCCCCAACCTTTGAGCACCCTACTCAATAACTCATCTCTTGCTGGATCAAAACCAGCATACAACTTACAGTAAGAAGAGATCCCCGCCAACTTCCCAGCTATCGTTGTCTGCGACAGACCTTTATCAATACAGTTAAGAACAAAACGCATCACTCCCTGCTCTGTGTCCCTCCTTGTCATGTGCCATACGTCGTTGGACCAGCCCACAAAAGATCCAAATTCAGTCCAGGCCAGCCTGTAGCTACGTCTCGTCGAGTCCGCTATTGACTTCTCCACCAGGCCTAATACTCTCACTCCCCCCAGGCCCAGATGCCGTCCGGCAGCACTGTCTTGCAGGCGTCCGCTCCCGGTGCCAGCCATCGAAATCTCTGCCACTGCGAACGAGACAAAGCATCCGCAATGTCATTACTCGCCCCCGGGACATGTTTCGCCCGAAAGACTACATTCAATTGAAGACACTTCAGCATGAAACCGCGCAGCAGCCGCAGGACCCTTAAGTCCCTCGCCCTCTGCTTGTTCACGAGCTCAACCACTGACATGTTATCTACATGGAACAAAACCGACCTGTTCTGGAATTCAGTGCCCCACGCTGCCAAGGCCACTAGCAAAGGGAAAAACTCTAGAAAGGCTATGCTCCTCCCCTGCTTCAACCAGTGTTTTGGCCATTCCTCTGCACACCACCGGCCGTCCCAGAAAACACCAAAACCAGAGGCCCCTGCGGCATCCGAAAAAATTTGCACCTGCCAAATCGTCCTGTGTTCTACAAAGTCCAGCAAAACTCCATTAAAGTCAGACAGAAATGTATGCCAGATTCTCAAGTCGGCCCTGACTGCCATTGAGATCCTGAATCTGTGATGTGGGAGCACCGCCCCAGACATGGCCATGCCCAGGCGTCTGCAGAATGTCCTTCCAGCTCTCACCACCCTACAAGCAAAGTTCAAAGAACCCAGGAGTTGTTGTACAGTCCTCAAATCGATCTTCTTCTCCCTGATCACCCGCAACAAGTTCCAGCACTTTACCTGCAGGCAACCGGGCTGTCCACACGACAGAGTCCAGTTCGATGCCCAGAAACGTCAACCTACAACTGGGCCCAGCTGTTTTCTCCGGCGCCAATGGCACCCCAAAGTGTTTCGTCATGTCTTGAAATTGACCCAAGGCCCTTCCACATTCTCCGGACTGCCCTCTGCCAATGAATAAGAAATCATCCAGGTAGTGTGACACTCCCCGATGACCACTTATCTTCACAAACGCCCACTGCAGAAACGTGCTAAACATCTCAAACAGCGCACAGGAGATCGCACATCCCATTGGCAAAACCTTGTCTACAAAAATGGCCCCCTGAAACTGCATCCCCAGCAATGAGAAATCTGCAGGATGTATAGGCAGGAGCCGAAACGCTGACTTCACATCACATTTAGCCAGTTCCGCTCGCCGCCCGCACACCCTTACTAGCCGGATCGACGTCCACTGAGGCATACAGCACCCTCGAGTCATCTTCTGCGATGAAGTCATTGACCGACCTCCCTTCCGGCCACGACAAGTGGTGTATCAGTCTGTACTCACCTTGCTCTTTTTTAGGCACCACCCCCAGAGGTGAAACAATCAAGTCGTTCACCGGCCAATCGTCAAAGGGGCCCGCTATCCTACCTTCCTCAACCTCCTTTCTCAGCTTTGCTGCCACTATCGCAGGTAGTTCCTTGGCTGATTTCAAATTATCTGCCCACCTTCTCTCTCTGGGACCTTGATACCCCACCCGGAAACCCTCCTTAAAACCCCAGTGAATTTTTTGCGCAGCTTCTCTATCCGGGTACCTCGAGAGCCACGGGCCCATGGCCTCAATTCTAACCGGGGTAGGAGCCCTTGGGCCCAGCCTGTCCTCTGCCCTTAGTGGTCCTCCACTGTTCGGACGGTGTAGCCAAGGTGAAACATTGCGTGAGGGCGTGTCGCCCCCCGCATTTGGAGCATTCATGCTTAAATTTGCAGGGGTATCTGGAACAATAACCTTTATTGTGGTTCCAGCATGCTCCCGTGGTCCCTCCCCCTTGCTCAAGAGTGGTACCTGCACCCCCTGACACACCGTTGCTACCCCCGCCCCTGCCTGGGCAGGACGTGTCGGAAAAAAACGATACGTCACCGGCAGGCCACTGGCTGTATGCGTGGAGGCAGATGATTGTGTGGATGATATGCACTGATCCACCTCCCCCTAAGGTTTATCCGGGTTAAGACTGATCCAGGCCCTGAACTCCTCATCATAACTCAACCAAGCAAAACCCCCGAAATGCATTTGTGCCTTCCGGATGATGTCCATGTATTTTAATAAGGCTATAGCCCTGTCCAGGTGTTTCTCGCAATAAATACTGGCGTAAATCATAAAAGCTGATGTCCAGTTCTCCATATTAACGGGCACCCGGGGCCTCCTAGTCAACTCCCACTCTTCCTCTTTTGACCCTTCTTTAGCCTGAATCTCCCTGTGCAAATGCTTGAAAAAAACGTCCACATACTCGTGTCGCCAGATCCTGCCTCTCGTTTTGTCCGATAAATGAGACCCCAACGGCATAGCCAGCCCCATATACAGGAGCTTCTTCTGCCGCTTGTCCTCCAGTGTCTCGCCGTTCTCGTCAGCTCCCTCTGTCTTGTCTGTCTGTACACTGGCCACCACCAATTGTTTAGCCCCTTCTTCTTTCCCTTTCGCTGCAGGCTTAGCCCCCTCTTCCTTCCCTTTTGCCGCAAGCGCCGCTGCTGCACCTGCCGTCACTCCCGTGTCCCTCACAAACCCATCCCCCACACCCACCAACTGGCAGGCCTTCTTACACCCCCCTTTAGGACCTCCGTCCCAAGCTGCCCACCATTCACCCTCACCTGTCAGGTTCGTCCGTGTTTCCCGGTCCGCTCCCTTGGCACCGGTCAACTGCTTTGCTCTCGTCTTTGTCTTGCCTCGGGCCGCACTTGCCTCCTGCAAAACACCAATTGTCCTCGTTGACGCTCCCATACCCCCCCAGGTGGCACCTTCTCACCCTCATCCTCTTTCACCTCACCGTCCTCCAATTCCTCACTCTCATCCCCATAATCCAAGCGCAGCTCATCCTCGCATTCTTCAGGCACCCACAACACTTCTCTCACAGCTCTCTTTTGTCCTTTTCCGTGCAAGCCTATCACACCACATACAGTCTCTGCGACCACCTCCCGATCCCGTGATGGAGGGTGGGCTGCCGCGGACCCCCCTGCTCCCTCTGACCGGTGTCTTGAGACCGTTTTGCATCCCACCGCTCCCCCACACCCGACTACCAGTCTCAACCACTGGCTTGTGCCCCCCCAAGCTGCTCCAACCTGAGGAGGCCTCAACACCACTGGGTCTCACCGCTGTCTCGGCTGTCCCTACACCCGTCTGGGTGTGGCCCTTGTCCTCCACCCACACCCACTTGCCCTTAGCCTGCCGCAAACTCTCCTCCAATGCCGCTGCCTCCTCCTCCTCTGACGTGGGGGTGGGGGGCCCCCCTCCCAGAGGTCATCATCCCTGTTCCCCATTCCTGCACCTATTCCCGCCCACCGCTGCTTTACATCTTGGATCAGCCTGCGCTGGTCCCTGATCCTCTCCTCCAAGGTCATGCCTTCCCACCTGGTCAGCACAGAAGGATGGCTCCTGTCCCTGCCCCCTAACCCCAGGGGTCTCCCCTGTGCAGACACCCCCCCCCCGGACCCCATGGCCTCCCTCCCCTGCACCCTCGGACCCTCCGACCGGGAGTTCCCAGTCACCCCCCCGACCTCACCTCCCCCAGCCTCCTGGAGAGATCCAATGGGCCATCCTCCCACTCCTGCCCCCTCCCTGCCCAGAAGGAACCAGAGGCTGCTCACCCAGGGCCAAGCCCTCTCCACCCTCCCCTCCTTCAGACGTGACCGGGCCCTCTCCAGAGGCACCCGGTTGAGCCTTCCCTGCAAGCCCCTTCCCCCCTCCTCCCACACAGACAAACCCTGGGCCTTCCTCGCGCCCGTCTCGCTGCAGCACGAGCGGGTCTCCCCCCGGCCCCGCCTCCCCCGTGACAGTGTCTGCCAGCCCCACCTCGCCTGTCACACACGCGGGCAGGCTCAGAAACCTGCCCCCGCGCTTCCCCGCCTCTTTAGTCTGCTTGGCCTGCCCCCTACCTGACGCGGCTGATTTTTTCGGTGGTGGCTCCTCTCGACACGCCACCACCGCCACCTCTACTCCCGCAGACGCCGACCATGACGCGCGGGTCAGACCCGTCCAGGCCTGTCCCAATACGCCCGGCCGCAGGGGGTCCTCTCGCCCAGCCTGACTCAGCACCTGTAGAGCAGCGCGAACTGCTGCCGTGTCTGGGATCGACATTGTTCGGTCCTAGACATTCGTTAACCCTAGTCTACTGCCCCACCAATCGACCGATCGCAATACCCCTCACTCTAACCCTAAGCTACACTCCACAAATTCTTTCCCTCCCCAGTAGTGTCGGGCGCAGGAAGAGGATGCAGTATCCTCTCCTGGCCCTTATAACTTCGCCTATCCCCACCCCTAACCCTACCCCTTGACCCTGCCCTAGCGTGTCCTTCCTGGCCTGCGCAAAAACCCCGGGGAAAGACTGGTCTGCGACCTGACTTCCCCAGGGGGCCGCATACTACACAGTCATATTATACAGTCATATTATATTGGTCTTAGCTTCGTATAAGCACCTTGGGAATCACAGACCTACAAACCTGGCCATGGTTCATAGTGTATGTCCCAAAGGTCTGGTCACCATTCCTTTCACTTCCAGACCAGTTCTCTTCCAGTGACGTCACACGATGTGTTCCCGTGTTTGCAAGGCAGGCAAAGTTGCTGCGGGCTCAGCCAGTTCCGCGGCCCTTCCTGGCACTACCTGACCGCTAGTTGCCACCCGCAAGTGGATTGGTGGCGCATTGCAGTTTGGTGCAGCCCTCCAGGACCTCCGGCTTGGGCGCCCACAGCACCGGCCCGACCGCCTCCACAGATCTTGCGGATGCGGATGCCACTGCCACCATAGCGGGCCACCTGGGAGTGAGGCAGCAGGCTGCAGCAGGCTACAGCAGCCCCTACCGGCTAAGGTGCTCCCTCCGGTGCGGGTCTCCCGCTATTACCGGCATCTATGCTGCTGCCTCTTGTGCCAGGTGTGAGGAGCGAGTGAGAGGGCGAGCCATGTTGCTGTGTCCTGAGAGTTTGGCAGTTTTTCTCCAGTTTTGAATGCCGCAGAATCCCCAACCGACCAACGCTGCAGAACCGAGTTCGGGGGCAGGTGCAGGTGGAGCAAGAGGATTACCAGTAGGACTGCTGTATTATTACAGCATTGCTTTTGGTGAGCTTGGAAATTTCCTTTCCTTTCCGACTTCTTTAAGACTGAACTAATTGCTGGTGTGCAGGAGCCTCTTTTAGTGCCTCTCTGAGCACAGGGCTGGGCTGGGTGGTCCCCCCCCCCCACAGCTGCTTGCAGAAGGAAGGAAGGTGGCACCGGCTACTGAGGTTTTGGTGAGGCTCTAGGTGGCTGGCTGGCTGGTAGTGGCAGGAGTGTGGCGCAGAAGTAGATCAGGGCAGTTTGCGCCTCGCCTGTAGCCAGTTGCCTCACATTGCTTCATCCACCTTAAGCGCCCACCCAGTCCAGCCCAACCAGCCCTCATATTCCATCCTAGGAAAATATACCAACAAAACATGGCACCTAGAAAGAAGAGCTCATGAAGCCCTGAAGCAGTTGCAGTAATACAAAACAATCCTCTAGCATCACAGGCAATGATTACAAGAAGCATCACTTAGACACTCCGGTTAGAGAATGCCAAGGAGGGGTCCCCCTCAAAAGGGACTCATTACGCAATATTTTCATACGTCATGTAGTCAAGTTGTAACATCTCCCAACCCAATGGAGAGAGCAAAGGAAGAGTTAAAAAAGTCTCCACAAGAGGCAATCCCAAGCAAGGACACCAACCATACACCCAGAAAATTCAGTAAATCCACTCAAGAATGTAGAATGAATTCTCGCCCCGGAGAGTGGGGGAAGTCTGAAGAGTAGGAGAGTAGGATCTGCTTCACATGGGTACCCCCACTTTTTGCTGATGCTTCACTGTTTTTCGACTTTAGTCTGTCTGGGGCCCTGCTAATCAGAACCCCAGCCTAGCTGCTTCCTCTCTAAAATGGTTTCCATGTGCCTTAGGCACATCTCTGATTGGAATCTGGAGTGCCCTTGTAAGTCCCTAGTATATGGTATACTATGTACCCAGGGCATAGGTACCTCAGAGGCCTGCCAGGGGCTGAAGCATGTATTGTGCCACCCCGGAAGGCCAGCCAAAAGGACACCACAGGTCTGCTACTGCAGCCTGGGTAAGGTGGTGCAGGCACCCCTTACTGTGATATAGGTTACCTATATCACTACATACATACACACATATAAACTTAGAAGTCACTCCTATGGCAGGCCTTGTCAATCCTGAAGGCAGAGTGCTTGGTTCCTATGTGAGAGGGTGCCCCTGCATGAGCAGAGCCCCTCTGCAGCGTTCGGAGACCCTTCTCTGATGCTGTTTGTAGTGCAGCCAGACCATATACTCTTAAGCGCATTATAACCTCGCGTTAAATGCTAACTTTGGGATGGCTGCACGGAAACATGTCGTGTTTGGTGTCAAACATCTTGGAATACTACCGCCAGTTCTGGCGGCAGGGGTAGCATTCCACCCTTCTAGAGGGAGAGACATGTACACACCGGCCTGCCCGGTAACTTCTTTCCATGCCCTGGCATCACAAAATGGATGCCGCTGCCACAGACACGGGTCTGGCCTCCTGCTGCTGACAATAGGCCTGGACAATAGGTTTCCTGTCCCAGGGAGGTGTAACCACCTCCCCAGACAGGATAATGTGTATTGGGGCTGGGCGGGCGGGGCGGGAGCACTCTCTGGTGTTTTGAAGTCCTGCACTGGGGGCACATTTGGTGTCCCTGTGCATATCCCAGTTCAAACTGGTTCAGGGGCTTCCAGCCCCTGCTCTGGCGCGAAACTGGACAAAGGGAATGGGTGTAACCACCCCTCTTCCCTGACCCTCCCATAGGTGGGTCCCCAGAGTATGTCCAACCCCCTAACTTAGTATAAGTATGGGACCCCAGTCCTTAGGACTTTAGATTTACCTGGACGAAACTCTGATACAGAATCCTGGACCTTCGACGCTCTACTTTAAGATTAGAGGACTGAAGAATCTCCCTTGGGGTCAAGGAGTGACTCCCCTGCTTGTCCGGTCTGCATCGCTGAAGCTCCCGCCGGACGCCGAATTCTTTGCATCACCAGAGGTGGATTTCCAGACTTCCCCGAGGCTGCCCTGAGTCCCCAGCAAAGCTGAGGCCCGTAGCTGTCGTGGGTAACGTGGAACCGTGACCCCTGGACACCGAGCACATTTGCAAGTGCATCCTCTTCCTGGTCTCCCATGAAGTTGTGCTTTGGGCTCCGAGTAGCCCCCGCCTCCAGCACCGACTGCACCGAAGATCACTGGCCTCCACTCCACGAGTGTCCCGTGAGCCAGCTCTAAGTGCGTCCACTCGAGGCTCCTTCGCGGTCGCTAGTCCGTTGGCTAGTGGGCCCTCCCGAAGGCCAATCTTCTGCTTGGGCTTCCCTGGTTGCTCCAGGCGTGCCCTGACTGACCCTCGCTGGGTGAGTCCCTCAGACCTTGCTGGTCTGCACCACCGTCCTTCTTCTATTTCCACAAGACTTGCCGTTGCCAAGGCTTGTTGGGTCCAATCCGGTCGCCGACAGCCCTGCAATCGACAGACGTCGTGGGACAGCTCGAATCCAGCTCCTGGTCATCGTCGACGCCTCCTGGACCTCGTGGCTGAAGAGTCAAGACGACCGTCAACCTACCTGAAGCACCCGACATCGGTGGGCATCCGCTCATCGCCTTCCTGGTCACTGGCTAGTGACCCAGACTCTGTCCCCTCTGCTTTCAGGTTCTTCAGATCTTCGATCCACCTTTGGATCCACCTGAACACTTTCGACTTGGCCGCCAGCAGCACTTTGCAGCAGATCGCCATTGAAACCGACGACGAAACCCGACCCCGAAAGACACCTATGCACCCGGCTTCCCTGGGTGAGGTAACTCGAGTACTCCAGTGCTCCCGTGGGTATAGACTCTAGAACGACCCAGTTCTAAAGGGGTTTGCTCCAAGTCCTCCTCTAAGTGTCCCTTTTCTTTAAAATTCCAACCGCGACTTTCCCCATAGAAGTCAACGGCGATTCGTGGCTGTGTTCTCACACTGCACGCGTCCCCCGTGGGTCCCCTGTGTCACTACCTTGGGTGGTTCCTTGTGGTCCAAGCACTTCTACAGGCTCTAGGCCTTGAGTCTAGCTCAGTCGTGGTTCGTATACCACTTTATTGGTATATGGTTTGGTACGCCCCTAGGGCTCAAACGTGTATTTGTGCTATTACTGTTGATAACTAACTTATAACTTATGTACTTCAAACTCTAGCCTCATAAAGAGACTAGAGGGGTGTGTTTAGCAATAAATACATATATTTTGAATATATACCTGGTGTGGTCCTCTTTCATTTGGTCACTCAAGAGATTATAGACTGGTAAAACAAGCTGCTTTACATTCCTTCAAGACTTAGCCTGAAGGCTGCTCTCCATAGCTCCCACTAGGATAGCTTTCAATAAAGGTTGTCTTTAACCTATCTCCAATAAGGGGTTGTTTGGACTGGTGCAAGGTGCCCACTATAATTAGTGGACAGCATATACCAGGCCAACTTCTCACATGAAGCACTAAAAGACTGCAGGTTCCTGGTCTCAGAAGGATCCACAGAGTGCACCAACAGACCGACCTCGCAAAGAAATGTCCAAGAGATGACAGAGAATAGGACCATACAAGATTTAATGTTTCACAAGAGGCTCAAAACTCAGAAAATGGCGCTTATATGGTCGAAGTGGTAGTCCACTGGCAAAGTGAGCCTGACCTGAGAGAATTAAACCTGGAGAGTATGACATCCACCCCTAGATTAGCTCCCATACAGAGGAGCGCCAGTATGGAGGCGGAAGATCTTAATGCCAAATTCCTCCAAAATCTGGAGATGAAAATAGAAAGAACACTGAAGCTCACAACCAAACTATTTGGAAAAATAAAGGATGCAAAAGACATACAATCGGCGGATCGATTAAAGAACGAGTTGGGAGACTCCCACTTGATAGCAACAAGAGACGCACAAAAGCACTACTATGGCAGTCAACTAAAATGGAGGTCCAAATAGATTTACTACAAGCTATAGCACAATGCCTAGTGTACCAAAGTGCTAGGATGGAGACAATGGAGGCAAATATTCCTAGCAACCTAGCCGAAGGTAAGTGCACTTGTAGATGCGCAGAAATCATTGATAAATGGGCAGGGCTCCCCAAGATTCTAGAAGAGATAGTTGTGTCATCAAAGAGCAAGTCGGACATTTTGCAAGATGCTGGGAAACCGTTAGCCCAACCACATCGACTCTTACTCAGACTTAGGTGGAAAAGACGAGTCTTAGCCAAGCCTGAAGATAAGGTTGGGTTCAAATGACAGAATCTGGCACGAACCCCAGAGCTCCAGGCCCAACAAGGGGACCAGAACAGGTGAAGGGTAAGTGACCATAAAGCCTTGTCGAAGCTCTGAAAAAGGGCTTGACCCAGCTTTGTCAGTAGCCCCACTGTCGAGGAGAGTGAAGAAGAAATTGAAGAAACAACAAAAAAAGGTGAAAGCTAAAAGGGGATCAGTAGCGCTTGGTACAGAATCAAAGACTAAAACCAGGTCACTTTACCCAATATTTACAGCGGCAAAGAGGGCAAACCAAGGGGGAAAAACAGGAGGAAAATCCCTAGGACCAGAGGTTTGGCAATCTTGCAGCAATACCAGGGCCCCCCAGGCATTTAATGGTTTGGAACTGGACTTCGGATCTAAAAAAAGAGCTGTTGATCATCCCAGCCAAAGTGGATGCAAGCATACAGGCTACCGCACTAATCCATCAGGGACCTAAGGCACAAAGTCCATCTCCTCGGACGGAATCACAGTTGAAGGAGAGTAAACCAGGCTCGCGAGTAAGGGTTACCAACCAACAGCCAGACAGAAACATAGGAATAGATCTAACTAGCATAGGCCCACAAATCCGTTTACAAACAAACGTACATGGCCTAGAAGTCCCATCAGCTTTCAAAGAGACTCCTCGAATCAGGCAAATCCAGGGCCCAGAAGCCCCGTTGGTCAATGGGGAAGATTCTTATATCCATGAGGTTGTGCTCACTCCAAGATATTTTATAAAAGGCCCCTATGACATATTGAATAGGACCAACATCCTCCATCTATTCAAACATATTGGATCCCTAGTCCCGATTTAATCAGATGACTTGGAGTCGGTTATATTCTTAAAACTCCAAGGGGACACCCATGGGGACTCAACTTCAGTAGGATTCAGGCAACAGCATTTTCAACAAGCAGTGCTAGAAGAGGTGCAGCAGGTAGCCGAATGGGGTATTGACGTCAAACCCCTTCGGCCAAAGAAATATCCAAAGAAATATCCGTATGTTCTTCTTCCAAGAGATAAGGAAGAAGAGGCTGTCTCGGTCTTGAGGGGCACTAACATCAAAAACACATATCACAGTATGAACCAACCAAGACCAGGTGCTCCTTGTAGAATACGGGTCACATGTAGCAACAACCATAGGTAAGCACACTTAAGTCAAATCAAGTCTCGGAGCCGGTAGCTTCCTGTACTACTGCTCAATTGACTCTCACTACCGGAAAATCGCGTTTGGGCTATCAGACCTGTGGCATTATCAGGTGGCCATTTGCGAATAATCACTTCATGTACACAACTGATTGCTGCATGGCTTTATCTTAAGTCTCGGATGCATGGCCTTCTGTTGTGTGAGACTTGGTATGCCATTGGATAACATATCTATGGATCAGTGATATTTAGCCCTGATGAAGTTCAAGCAACCAATTTGAACGAAACGCGTTGGCTGGATGATGCTCTTTTGTACTTAAATATAACTGATGACAAAATTGGATATTTTGCCAGACTCATTATCTGGACGGTAGTGAATATACTACTGCCATAGGTGCACCATTCCATTATTCTCTAAGTCTTCATTTATCGAGGAACATCAAGGCGGTATCCCTAAAAACAGTCAACATTTGTCCAATTGTGACGGGCCAAGGGGAGCGTCCATTGAACAAGATAAAGTGTCATCAATTTCATGGAACATAGTTGGGATTAGGAAAATCACTTGGAACAAGTCAGTTCAGGAATACCTAGCCTTTGGAGATATAGTTTGCCTCCAGAAAACATGGGCACAGACAGCAACTCCCATGCCAGGCTACTATGAGCTTCTAAAAACGGCCACCAAGAAGAATATCTTTGGGCGTCTGTCAGGAGGATTGTCGGTCTGTATAAAACACGCCGGCAAGCTCGTGGCCAATGAAATATGAGTTAAATCATCACAGATTCAAGCCATACGATTACAAGGAATGAGGCAGAACCAACAACCTCTCAGAATTCTGTTAATAAATTGCTATATACACCCAGTGCAGAGCCAGAAGAAAGATGTTATCGAACTATTCACAGAGACACTGGAAGACTTGCTGACTGCACACGATAGACATCACATGCTCATTGCAGGAGATTTTAAAATGAGGGGCCTGGAAGGGAAAATTGAAATGTACAAACATATAAGCAAGACCGAACGCCATCTAAAGTTCCTCCACAATAATAAATTATTTTCAACCCACACATTGAAAGCGACACGCGACCGTCCTGGCAACACAAACCCACGTTTAAAGAAATATCCACAATTGACTACATATTTGTCAGTGAACAGCTAGGAGACAGATTGTGGGATTTCGAAGTGGATGACAGAGGCCAAAAGTGACCACAGGCCACTGCGTGTCACTCTACAACTAACAGTAAGTCAGGCGGCCACACTTCAAGTGATAGGAGGCACACCGGGTGAAGAGCGGCAAAAGGTTCTCAGAAGAATCAATTGGTCAACAGATCTTGGAGATAACCTGAAGGTGTGGGTTGAAATACAGAGAAACAGCTTGAATCCAGTCACCTCATTTTCAGCACTAAGTGAATGGGAAGCCCTGATTGCAGAACTGCAGCAGATCCTGGGGAAAGTACAATGCAAGACCCAGAGAAAGAATGAGGAAATGACACAGAATTAACCCCGTCGATACAAAGGTCTGGCTCAGAGCAAACATAACCTCCAAAAGGCACTGAGAGCAAAGAAAAAAGCACAAGAGGGCCTATCCATAGCTGCCGCAAGGTCAGTATATAAAAAGGAAATATGGAGGAATAAAAGGGAACATATGGAAGGAGAATGGTTGAAAGTGTTTTCAATGCTGAAAGAAAGGAACAATACAAGAATGTGGAGGTAAATAAATCGGCTAGAAAATCAAGGTTGGTCAAGGGAGAACGGTGTTGCCGAAAAAGGTTGTGAAAGACATGTGAAACAACTATACACCAAAGAATCTGCTGAGGGTATTGTTGAAAGGAGCAGACCTGAAGAAGTCAGCCATAACATCGAAGGTACTCAAGCAATAGAAGCTGAAGCCACCGACCTCGATAACAGTAGCAAGGGTGGGGCCACCCTCAAAACTAAAAGCACTCAAATTACTGTGGGTTAGGTCAAGAAAATCATTGAAAAAATGAGGAATGATGGCGCCCCAGGTCCTAATGGGATCCTAGCTCCAGTATTCAAAACAGCCCAGGCATTTTTCACCCCGATCCTGACCTCACTATTTGAACAGGCTTACCTGACAACAACGATACTGCAGTCTTGGAGAGGTTCAATCTTACATCCCATACATAAAAAGGGGGACCGATCAGATCCAGCTAATTATAGACTGGTAGCCCTGCTTGTTATAGAAGCGAAGGCTTTCGCCCATGTTTTACTAAAGGAACTCCCAATCCATCAGTCAGGATTCAGGCCAAACAGCTCTACAATGGATAAAATCATGGCATTGGCATATTTTTCAAAACAACAAGTTATGAAAGGTAAACTGCCCTTGTTCTGCTGTTTTATAGATTATAGTATGGCATTTGACAGGGTGGACCGAGGAAGACTGGTTAAAGCTAGCCCTTCAACAGTAACATCCATACAGGCCACTAATAACGGACTCAAGCAGGGCTGCGTTTTGGCCCCATTACTTTTTAATCTATACACTGCAGACATGGGGGCAGCAATGCCAGTCTAGCAGCCCCTAAGTTGAGCAAAGCTTAAAGGGCAGACTGGTAGTTCTGCACCTCACATCAGTTGGCCAAATTCAAAGTTCCTGCACACTGAAACCCCGGCACCAGCCGTTACGTGATGCCTCTGTGTTCCAGATCATGAAAGATGCAGCTGCAAGTGGGTGTGCGCCAGGCAAAGAAGTCCAAGATACTCTTGTAATTTGAAAAGTCTTTATTCTCAATTAACTTTTTCTTTTCTCTTTTCAAAGTGCTAATGAGACATTAAGCTCAGCCATTAATGTGTCATTAGCACTTTGAAAAGAGAAAAGAAAAAGTTTTGAGAATAAAGACTTTTCAAATTTCAAGAGTATCTTGGACTTCTTTGCCTGGCGCACACCCACTTGCAGCCTGCAGCCCCTAAGTTGGGGAAGGTGAGGCTCCCAATCCTACAATATGCAGACAACACAGTGATAATGGATCATACAAGGGTGGGCCTACAGAGAGCTTTAAAAGCATTGCACGGCTTTATTCAGGAAAACCACCTGCTAGTTAACGAAGGTAAAACTGAAATAATCGTGTTTGGAAAATACCCAAAAAAGAAGCTTGCTCACTGGCAGCTGGGCGATCAGCAAATTGGGACAACTGCTGTCTATAATTATCTCGGGGTATGGTTTTCCAAAAATGCAAGAGCTGGCACACATTTAAAGCACCTAAGGAGAAAGGCAGATCAAAGCATCCGCTCACTGAGGTAACTGGGACAACGATTGTTAAGCCCAACAGCCTATCCAATGCTGACCGTCCTGAAAGCGAAACTTATCCGGGGAATTAGTTATGGCCACCTGGCCTCTCCGGGTGCATTGAACAATCTTACAACAGCAGCACAGGTTAAAGCCTATAAATCAGTGATGCAAGCCCCACGGCGAGCCAGAAGACCAAGGCTAAGATTGGAGTTAGGCCTCAGGAGGCTCGAGTTGGAGGTCAGGGGGATTTTCTTAAGTCTTATATCAGAATCTTGAGAGCACGTGAAAACTCACTCAAACATCACTTGGGAGCGATCTTTAAGGAAGAACACTTATCGTGGCGTCTAGAGCTGGAGCAAGCCATCAGCAGTCTGAGGATGCAAGCTGATAGCCTGCATTTACCCTCCATTCCTATATCAGCGTGGAAAAATGTGGTGAAGAGGCAGGTACAGACCATTTCATATGAAATAGACATGGGAACTCTCCAGCTTAAATCCACCACCATGGCATTGGATGCAACCCATATCCCAGGGAAAGCCCAGCCCTATCTATATGAAGCATTGTCAGTTCAGGTATGCAGGAAAATTCTCTTCATGCGGCTCATAGTGTTACGAATAACGGATTTTAACCCAGCACGGGCGCGAAAGGAAGAAAATGTCACATGCAGGTTATGTTCATATTGGAAAGAATCATGGTTGCATTTGTTGTGCTGCTGTCCTACCATGGCCAAGGATCGTCAACGCTTGGTATGCCCAATCTTCGAGGCCAAGGGACTGAGAACGTATATGGAGGCTCAGAACTGTGTTTCACCGAATCTGATGCAACTTAACTTAGCTAGAATGGCAAAGTTCATGGACACAATCAGGCTGGCACTTGATGAGCAGTTCCGGGCCTAACAAATTTGGGGACAAGATAACACACAGCATGTACTAACTAGCACTAAGTATTTTAATCCATACATGTACACTAAGAGGCACAATGGCACGAATAAGCCTGATTATTGCACTAAGAACCTGCAAGTGGGATTAGTACCATCACTCGGGTGCCATCAGCCATCGTATTTAAAGTTGAAGGATAAGACTAACAACAGGGAGGTCAAATATGCTAATTCAGTAGAGTTTTTAATAAAATTAGATAGGGGAAATCACACTTACTAACTATTTATGTGAAGCACTTTAAATCACTCACTTGGTCTTGTGGAAAGCTTAATCAAATTAGGATAGGGGAAACTGTATTTAAAAAAAAAAACATATTCCAACCTGCTGAAGCATTCCATTTTATTCCCTTCGCCACAGCTGATTGGTTTTTATATACAAGTTTTACCGTGGGATAATTTTGGTACGGAGAACATTATAACATTAACTGATGATGGTTTTATTTGCAAGGAAGATAATAAGGATTTTATAAGGAAACAAAAATGTTTTTTTTAAGCTTGTGTTACTGTAATGATTTTAATTAATCGAACGGTTAATACATGTTTCAGTTTCACCTGGCCAAGCGCCTGGGTGATTAGTGCACTATTCAATCAATATAACATAACATTATATTTTATACCTTACACTTTATAATTTATACTTTATACCTTATATGTCTGTGGTTTTGCACAGCATGTCTTAGAATGAAAACTGTTCAACACAGTTCAACACTGGAATCTCAAGCCAAATCTGGAGCCTCACACTCTGGGTATAACTCATCCATGTGTTTTAGGGTGTACTCTTTTTGCACTAATAAATCAATGCGTTCTAACATAAACATTCATAACATATTTTGGGATAAGGAGGATTTACTCTTTTGAGGTATGGATCGCTAATCACACTTCAGGAAATGTGTTTGAACCAATTTCCTGCAATAATTATAAGACTGAGAATTGAGGCCCCAAGATGCAACAATCCCAATCAACCTATCCCATCACCGATAGGGTACCCAAGGGTGTCTAGTTCTAGTATTCATTTTAATCTGCATTGTCCCGCATTCCAAAGTCCTCCTGCCAGCTTTGCAGGCAGGTTTTCATCAAAAATAAATGCCACACTGACTTGACGTCTTTTTGTCATCATCATTATTGTTTGTTTTCCACAAATAAACTAACAAAGCAGGAGTTTGTTTGTGAAAAAAAACCAAAAAACAATGGCCCTGAAATGCAGGTAGTTATGCCCTTGTTCATGAGTACATTGCTTGTTTTCCCAGCCTGGGACCCCCACACCTTGCATGGTATATCAAGGCAGGGAAATATTCTTTACAAATTGAATGAGAGGTACATTTTCATTTAGAGGTAGCCCTTTTACCTCCTCACTAATATTCTAATATTTAGTAAAAGAAAATGTAATGGGTACCTAAACATGAAAGTTATTGATAAGTGCTCTGATTTGAGAGATGAGTGGTGTCCGTCCCCTAACCTCAAGATATTATCATACTTCTCCACTACAAACTATTTCTTAAAAAAGGATGCTTACCTTCACCCACTACCAGTGGCATAACTCATTATTGGAGTTCTCCGCATTATGGCCATCCTGTTAGTGCATATTGGATTCCCTAGACAGCTATCACATGAATGAGAGGTTTGTGTATTGTTAGGCATATACCGTAACACAGTATACATTATTACTCTGTGGTTGAGTATTGGTATTTTGTTGCTCATCTCACCAACGCTCTAAACCACCCCATTAGATACTTGCAAAACTGTGGGGCATATTCTCAAGGACTTATCGCCAAGTTAGCAGCACTTTATCGCAGCCAAAGTGGCGACAGATTTATCGCACTATTCACAAGCTGGTGCTAACAGCCGATATCGCCAGTTTTCCTGCGATAGCAGCCGCAAAAAACATCGCCACGGATGACACCGGCAACTAACGCTAATGAGATGCAGAGTAGGCGTTCCTGTGCAAAAAGCCCCGAAAACACCACTTCGCAATATTCTCTACGACCAGCCAGATCGGCGATAAGATCCAAAAACAAGCGGTAAGGCGCGTTAGCAGCAGGGATTTAACACCTGCTCTTACCTGGTGTTAAGTCGGACGACAACCTGCACCACAAAAGGGAGCCCAGATCAGAGCCACACCTGAAGAACAACAGATGCCATGGAGCTACTGATCATGCAGCTTGGAGCCCCAAGAGGGCCACAACACCCACTGCCACCACACCCAGGCCCGCCACCACACCCAGGCCCGCCACCCCCCCCCCGGACCCTCTCCCCGGACTACCACAGAGGCAGCGCAGACAAAGACAGCGGACCTTCAGAAAATGCACCAGCCTCACAGACTTAACACCAGAGGATGTCATTGCTCACTACAGGCTCAAAAGGACAACCATCCTCCGCATCCTGACCATCATTGCCCACAGGCTGACGGTACCAACACAGCGGACAACCAACATCCCTCCGCAGACAAAGCTGCTGGCTGTGCTGCACCTGTTGGCCTCTGGTACCTTCCAACCAACAACTGCCAGAGTCGGAGGAGTCTCACAGCCAGCCCTATCCAGGTTCCTCACACCTGTCTTGGATGCCATCATCAGCTTGGTACCCCAGCACCTTTACTTCCCACACACTGCACAGGAACAGCTGGAGACCAAGCAAGGCTTCTACGCCATAGCTGGCTTCCCGCACGTGTTGGGGGCAATCGACTGCACACATGTACTCCTCGTGCCCCCTGCCGCCACTGCACACAATTACCGCAACAGGAAGCACACACATTCCATCAATGTGCAGGCAATAGTGGACTACCTGGGACTCTTCACCAATGTCGTCGCCAACTACCCAGGCAGTGTGCATGATTCCTTTATCTTCCGACAGTCCATCATCAACCAGCGCTTTGAGGCTGGCACCTATGGGAATGCATTGCTCGTTGGTAAGTACCAAATGAACACACCACACACCTCAACTACACAGTCATGCAACTCACGACTCTGGGAATGCACACGTTACAAACTCACATACAACATGCCAAACAACATGCCCACCTATCAGACACGACAGCACAACTTACTGTGGTAACCTGGGCTAGCCATGTACACAAGCCATAGCACCTCAGCCACACAATAGCAGAATGTGGGGAGAGGTGGGAACCAGGCATGTGCGAAGGAGGCAAGTGACCCATGAATGAGAATGTACACAATGCCAAGTGTGGCGTGGATGTGCTGGCCAGACTGCAGTATGCAGACCACCGACATGTCCATGTTGACATATACTGCTGGTGTTTGGAGTGTAGTGGACAGTGGACGCAACCATGTCACCCCAGGCAGTGGGGAAGATCGTGGAAATGTAGCTTGTTACGTCCCCCCCTGTAAGCGTGAGCGGAGTGGGCTGGCCCGGCGTACGCCAGGCCAGGGTAGGGGTGTGAATAAAAAGTCTGTTGCTCTGGGTGTGGTTCTCTTCCGGAATGGCCAACATGTCTGTCAGGGCGGTGCCTCTCAGCCCACCACGAGGCCGACGCCGTGAGCGGCGGTGCCTGCGATCCTGTGCGCCTGCTGCCCCCAGGCCGCTGGTCCCCAGACCCGTCTTGGCCGCCCCTGCACAACCAGGTGTGACCTGCTGACACCGGCGTGTGTCAAAGAGGGCCCACCACGTGCCGGTGCAAGCTCCAAGCCCGAGGCCCGCGACCTTGGCAGCCTCCTCAGATCATCACGGCCTCCGTGACACAGGCCCCCAGCACTTCTTTCTCGTTGACGTACTCCACCGCTGCCTCCGGCCTACACTGGGGTCCAGTAGGTCATACATTTGGAACTGAGTCTTGATTTCATGATGGCCGAGTTCATATGTTAATGGCAGCATTTATATCACTGTACTCCCTTCGATCTGGTGCCACCAACTCTGTGCATCGCAAGCCAACGACACGTGTCTGTGGGCCCTTGATGACTACTGCCTTCGGCCTACACTGCAGTGAAGTAGGTCACACATTTGGAACTGAGTCTTGATTATTCAATGGCCGAGTTCACATCATTGTACGCAAGGAGAGGAGTAAGAGGAAGACGCGGTTCAGTCCGGAAGAAAAAAGGATCATCGTTATGGAGGTGATCGAACACCACCAACAACTGCTCTGGTGCCACTAACTCTGTGCATCGCAAGCCAACGACACGTGGCTGTGGGCCCCTGCTGACCGCTGCCTCCGGCCTACACTGTGGTCAAGTAGGTCACACATTTGGAACTGAGTCTTGATTTTTTTATGGCAGAGTTTATACCATTGTACAGGCCTCATCGCAGACTGCATCCCCTTTCAGCTCTGGTGCCACTAACTCGGTGCCCCGAAATTCAGGGACACTCTCTGGTTGAACTTTGGTGGCATCTGAGTCTATGGCCTGGGGGTTGTCTTCATCATCATGTAGCTGATACTGACTTGGTATTAAAAATGAGTCTGTAGCATTCATCTCCTCCATATTGCCTGTTTCTGCTTGGTTCTGCCCTCTGCATCATGCCCTGGAAGAACACCTTCCACTGTCCCCCAAAACACTCTGCGACATTCACCTTCGACATCGACGAGGACCCGCTCAGCTCTCGTAGCCCTACCTCAGTGCACCGCAAGTCAACGTCCTGTGGCGGTGTGCCTGTGCCGGCCGCAGTGAATCCGGGGCCACTAACTCTGTGCAGCTCAAGTCGTGGACCCTTGCTGTTTGAACTTTGAACTTCTGATGGTCTGATCACTGTTGTAGTTGTTGCCAGCACCAACCACTCCCTGAGGGCTGGCTTACACTCACCCCAGACCCATCCAGCACAGGCGTCACTGGACATGTGACCCTGGCAATAAAAGGGGCCGGGCGCACGTGCCCGTAGCCAGTTCCACACACTATCTAAGTGTGTCCGTGTGGTCATTATGTATGCATGAGGGCCCCGGGCCCTACCACATGACATTGTGCTGTGTACAGCGGATGCAACCATGTCACCTCAGGCAGTGGGGAAGACCTGGGACATGTAGCTGTGTCGTACCCCCCTGTAAGCGTAAGCGGAGTGGGCTGGCGTACGACAGTCCAGTGTAGGGGTGTGGATAATCAGCCTGGGGCTCTGGGCGTTGCTAAGTGTTGGCCTTGCCAAGGAAGTAACTAATGCATGTGTCTTTGTTGTAGTGTCGGTGCCACCCGTCCCGCATAGGACAATGTTGTGATGTAGCATGCCCCCGGAGTGCGGGCTCGGCCGAAGGGATAAATGAAGGAGCGCAAGCCCGCTCGGGGTCCGGGATCATACATGCCAACTGTTGTGTGTGTCGCTATTACCGCAGCATAGGCCAAAGGTCTACCCTCAACCGCATCGCGAGTTCAGCCAGCCATGAACTCTACATCTGTGTCCGCCCTATCCTTACCGTAGGCCTACACACACGTGGCAGCCCACCTTCAACGCACAACATCACAGTGTCGTTGTCAGGCTTGTGGACATGCGCAGACAGGCATGACAATGGTGTGCCGTAGGAGTGCAAGTGATGCAAGCGCACTGCACACACTAGTAAATAGGCTCGGGGGGAGGGAGGAGCAGCAGTGAGGCTACGTAATACACATTGATGCCGCTCATTTGCTACAAGCAGTACCTGTCAAACAGGAATCACTAAGTCACACATATCACACACCAATGAACTAGTGAGCCTGCCAACACATCATGCAGAACCAACTTTTGACTCATGTCTCTCTGCACTGTCACAGGTGATCAAGGATATGCACTCTGCCCTTGGATGATGACACCCCTCCGAGCCCCGAGCACACAGGCCCAGAGGCAGTACAATGCGGCCCACAAACGCACCAGGGGCATCGTGGAACGCACATTTGGCGTGTTGAAGTCACGTTTCAGGTGCCTGGACATCACAGGTGGAAGGCTCCTGTACAGCCCAGGCATCGTGTGCAAGATGATCGTTGCATGTTGTGTGTTGCACAACATATGTGTACGCACCAATGCCCCATGGCTACAAGTGCCAGATGCACCGGACGATGATGAGGAAGATGAGGCAGGTGAACCACACCCCACTGCAGCAGGAATAGCCCGTAGGAACACCATCATTGACAATTTCTTCACATGAGCACGTCACATTGTCACAGTCCTTAGCAATTATGGGACAGTACAAAATGACCACAGGCACAGCATGTGCAAATTAAATCATTACAACACACATTCCCAGTGTGCATGTTACTCCTCTGTACAGGCACATCACTCTGACAAGTGTCAGTGCAACATGTAGTGCTAACAATGTAGTGCTAACAATTGGAAATAGATGGTGGGTGTGTCACCTCTGTACAGAGAGGCTGTTTAGGGTGTCACGTATTCGAAATGCCATTTCTGTGTGTCAAAGATAGTACGGAATCCCACTCATCAGCGTTTCACATGTGTCCCAAAGCATTACATATAGGCTGTCATTTGTGACCTACAATTGACAACAGGGTTTCTTTTGGGGTCAAATATGTACCACCATGATGCAGGGATGCACCCTGTGACTCAAGTCCCACAACATGAGCTACATGGACGTAAGGGGGAATCACTGCCCCTCCATTCGTCCATGCTTTCATACTTGATTAATCATAGACATGACACACCTGTGTGTATTAGAATGTATTATTCACGTTCAGTGGAGTGTTGAAGCTGTCTTAGTACTGGGCCATGCAGACAACACTTTACAATGTTGCCCCGTGGAGGGCCAGCCAGAGTCCTTTAGGGATTGACAAGTTACTCGGAAGGGGAAGAGTCCAGTCCGCAGGCTGATTGCTGTGTCATTGTTGAGCATACAAAATATGGCAGTCCATGTCGAGGTCCAAGGTTAGTGTCGCAGAGTGTGTCGGGGGACAGTGGAAGGTGTTATTCCAGGGCATGCTGCAGAGGGCAGACCCAAGCAGAAACAAGCCATATGGCGGAGATGAATGCTACTGCTTCCTCCTTACCACTGAGTCAGATTCATCCTCATCTTCGTCCTCTGACTTTTCATGTGCTTCACGTGTGGGTGGTGGTGTTTGGTTTGCAGCACTGTGTGACACTGACACATCAGGGGCCGGAGATGTGGATGTAGAAGTAGCAGCAGCATTCATCTGCGCAATGTATTGTGGCATCACTCCCATGATGAGGATCTGCAGGGCATGGAAGATCCCATCTACAGCTTTCTCGTGTGCAGCCGTGCTAGCCATTCTTTGTGCCTGCATCCGCTCCATGTTCTCCATGACCCTCCTCATGTTTCCCAAATCACGGATGACATCGCTGTAGCCACTCTGACTAGACAGTTGTTGTTGTCTCCGAGTCATTACTCCAGCGACGCCAGCCATGGATTGTTGGAGGGCATGGGGCGGACTGTGGGTGTCCGTTAGGGAGTGTAAGTGGTCCCTGATGGGACTTAGACACCCACGTATGGCATCAAGTTTGGCTGCCATGAGGTCGAACCCCACCCGCACCTGTTCAGCCAGCTCCTTCTGGCAGTCTAACACACGGTGTTGGAACGCCATGTGTTCTTTGGTGAGGTGCTGGGAGCCAGACGTGGGGGTGGGTGCTTCCTGCTGTGTGGTCTGTGCAGGGGGTGGGATCACCTCGATGGTGCTGGGCTGCCCTGCTACTGGAGGTGGGGTGCGGAGGTTGTCCATGAACCGTTGGAGTTCGTCAAAGTCGATGTTCTGGGGGTCGTCTCCATCCTCGCTGACATGATGTGGGGTCTGCTCTGCAGAAGGTGTTGATTGTCCCTCTGCAATGTAAAGGGGAGATGCAGTTTCACAGTGTGTTCCATGTATGTTGATGCATTGGCGGAGTTTACATACAGACTGCATGACAATGTACATTGTGACTGTTTGTGAGGAGATGCCTATTTGATGCGGGACAGTGGACATTTGTACTACATCACGGATGTGAGGTTGTACTCGTACATTGTCATCTCGCAGTTTCCTCCTATGCCAGATGTGATTGGCCATTTTGTACACACATGCGGCACCAGTTGTGCCCTGTGTTCTGTTGTGAAAGTGTTGCAGTTTGTACCACATTGTTGTCAATGTTGAGGTGCTCTTATTCTTATGTCTGTGTGCTGCATTGTGGGTGAGTCGCCCCTGCAGCTCTGATTTGGCTGCCCCTTATCCCTTTCAGGCGGTGTGCCTTTGACTTCTGTGCTTCTACAGTGCTGAGATGTTGCAGACTTTGGTAAATTGGGCTCTTCGTCGAGTTGTGACTCTTGGGCATGGTTTGTCCGCTGATGTGTTGTTGACGTCAGGGGTTGTTTGTGCACGTGGATGTGTCAGAGTGTGACCTGCTCCTTTCCGGATGTGGTCCACACTCAGTCACCTCAGTGTCGTGGCGTGCACCATGTCATGATAATTGGACTGCAGCCATGCTAATCGTCATGTAGTGTCACTTGCATTGTCAGTGTGGCTCACGGACCCGCAGCTTTGCTGGGTTCAGCACATGTGTATGGGTTTGTTGTGAGATTAGTGATGTGTGCGGAGGGCCCCCTCCGGGCACATTGTCGACAGGGGCCTACTTGCTGTTTCTATGTGTGCTGCAGTATGCCAAGGAGATCAGGGACATGATCCAGAGTCATTGTGGGTGTGCAGTGTGCTCTACTTAATTGTGCATGTGTGCCAGTGTGCCCATCTCCCCCCGTCCCCCCAGTCCCTGGTCGGTACTCACCCTGTTGATGTTGTGTCAGGTCATGTTGAGCAGTGTCCGGATCCACTATTGATGGCACTGTATCCCGACTGATGACTGTGGCCACCATTTTCTCCATGTCATCCAGCTCCTGGTGTGCCGCTGGACCCCCACCTCCAATCTGCGTTGCTGCTTTCATGTTGGCATCGAGTTTCTTCTTGGTTTTGCCCTTCACATCATTCCAGCGCCTCTTGACCTCTTCCATTGTCCTCCTCAACTTTGCAACTGCATTCACATGGTCCAAGATAGTCTGCCATGTTTGCGTCTTTGTTGCCAATGACACGTTGGAGGTGACGAACAGTTGTTGGTAGTGTTCTATCACCTCCGTAACGATGATCCTGTTTTCCTGCGGACTGAACCGCGTCTTCCTCTTCCTCTTCTCCTTGGCCTTCTCCGACCCCGAGGTTCCTTGCTGGTCGTCTGTGGGGCTTGTGGGGGTTGCGTTGTCCTCTGCACTCGGTCCGGGTGCATACATGGTGCTACGCAGTTTAACTTTTTTTTTTTCTGCTTTTATGGTGCATTTTCCCGCATGACGCGTGGGAATTGCAGGCCTGTCGCTGGTTATCGCTGATTTTTGTATCGTGATTTGGGGCATCGCAACTTTTTTCGCGTTCGTGTTTCGCATTTTTTCGGCGTCGCGTTAATTTTAACGCGGTCATTTGGCGCGTTATCGGGAGACTATCGCATGGTGCCGCCGGGTTGAGAATACAACGTTAACACAGTGTTATTTTCCCGCGATGGACTGCGATGTGCAAAGTTGCGTTAAGCTAATTTTGCGATAATTATCACACGTTCTTGAGAATATCCCCCTGTGTGTTTTAGAAGTTGTCAACAGGAAACTGGCACATTGTACCAGGTCTGTGTGAAATTTGTAAAATTCCATTTGCTGAAATTACGCAAAATTCCTGAACAATTACCCAAAAGGATGTAAAATGCTGATTCAGTGTTTTGCTCTATTTTTTATATGAAATTCACTCTTGCTTTAATTTAGGGAAGCAAGAATTCATTTTGCAATAAGCAACATTACAAAATAAATCGCAAATTACACAAAGAACAGCTGATTCTGTGCTCCTGCAATAAGATTGTTATCTGAATTAAGCTCTATTGCGCACCATAGAGTAATTTCAGGCATATTGTGTGTCAAGTTTAACACAAAATTCTGGAAATTATGGGAGATTACAACAGAATAAATGAAATTTCCTCCAGGTCTACTTTATATTTTAACGAGACAGGAGTTTGCATTACACACAGTTTTAAATGGAGACAGTTAAATATCAACAAAACCTGTGTTGTCACTTTGATTTTTATATTTATATCTAAAAGCTTTATTAAATTTAAATATATACAGCATGACGTTCCAATACATCTTAGTATGTCATAATAAAAAATACAATTATATAAAAAAATATGAATAAAGAGCATCATGTTGGTAGAATTAGACCCATGAACATTTTCTGAAAAGAACTTCACTGAAGTAGAAAGGTAATCTTTACAATTTTAATAAAAGTGGACTGTATAAGAAATGGAAGAGATGAGGAAAAGTGTAACTAAAGAGATTGTTATCTTAAAAAGAAATGAATGTTACATAAAATGTCTGCAGTGGAAAAATATAACTCAACTGTGTGTAAACATTATGAGGAATGTATAATTATATGAATAGTAGAAATTGGTATAAAAGCATTCCAAATTTCTCGTACAACAAATGAAGAATTATTAAGAAAATGTACCAGTAATCATAACATTTCTTTCTTAAACATAAATGAGAAAAGAGATAAATGGTCTCTCTCCAGCCTATGGTTGTAACAAACATCATATCCCCAGGCAAGAGACTTAGGGCCTTCCCGCTTCAAGACCACAAAAGCCGTACTGACACTGCCTGCCAGATTGCGACTTTTTTAGTATTTGGCGGGTGATTCTTTGGTGCTTCCACCTATGAAAAAGGCACCACAATTGGAGCTTCAAAGGGAGTTCCTGCACGGCATGGCCGAACATGAACTGGGTGAACACACACACAGGGGGTGCAACATGTGGCCCTCTGCATGGACCCCATGGCCTTGAGTAAGCAGGGGAGCCTTTAGGGTCCCCTTTGTTTCCTTTCTGTCACAGTTTGCATGAAAACCGTTGCCGAGGGGAAACTCGTAATATGCTTGCCATTGCCGCAGCGGCACCGCCAAGCATATTGAGGCATCAAGACCACCCCAACACTGCCAGGGATCTCTGATCTCTAAAGTGGTTTCAGTGGTCCCATGGCGGTCCGACTGCCCAACTTGTAATAGGGCGTTCGAATCGCTGGTGGGGTGGTGCCCTCACCAGCACCTTGGCTACGGCAGACTCATAATTAGGCCCTAAATATTTACTGTATTCTTCCAAATTAGCATAATTTGCTGGAAGGGAACAGAAATCAATAAGTTAATAAATCTGCTCTTCCTGGGAAGATATGACCATCAATCAGATAAAGTACTCACAAACATAATATGGTACGAAAAGGTGATATCAGAGTTAAAAATAAAATTCATTTATTTGTTTCAAAACGTTTACTCAAAACTTGTGAACAAAAGGAACTTGAAAATCACATGCAATACATTGTTTTCAAATACATTACATGACTAACAGCAAGTGTCAAGATCACTTACCAATTTAGATAAAGAGCTTGGTGTAATTAATGACCTGCGGTAAAAAATAAGTTTGAGCAGTATAGGCAGCACAGGCAAACATATATTTTTGGAGAATTATAATAGCCTATGAAACATTAAAGTCTTTTGCCCATAAAAGTTTAATATTAAATTTGAATCTTCATATTGTAGTATATTTAATACTTTTATGAATATCAGGGGCTTTCTGGTAACTTCTTAATACATTAAATGGATCAAAAATAGAATTGATATTGTCATTCAGAGATTGTTGTAGATTTGTTAGAGAACTTAGAATTACCTGAATTTGGAAGA
The DNA here is from genome assembly GCA_963921515.1 of Calotriton arnoldi. Classification (NCBI taxonomy): domain Eukaryota; kingdom Metazoa; phylum Chordata; class Amphibia; order Caudata; family Salamandridae; genus Calotriton; species Calotriton arnoldi. The sequence continues at coordinate 208,404 of CAWUFW010014325.1, forward strand.
CCAGATTTATTCTTAATATTGTAAAATGAATCCATATATTGACCATTCTATTTTAACCTTGTCTGTCATCATTAATTAAAAAATTTTGTCTGTAATTAATTTTAATGTTCTTATTGAACCAAATTGAGGTATTCAAAAAAAGTATCCCTTGACGAATGTGATAAAGTGGATTATTAATTGGGGTGGATGATAGTCCACCACAAGTAATAAAGTCACTATCTTCTTAGGTTCAGTTAAGGGTTTCAGTCATTTAAATCTGAGCTCAACCTCTGGCAGCTACAGGACAGAGCAGGAAGGAGTAACTAAAGAAAATGATAAACCATTTAGAAGTACCAAAATAGCTTCCTAAGTCAAAAACACAACATATTGGAAATATTTGCATGGTATTCACCCAGATTATTGCCTTTTATTGCTTAACCCTTTTTGTTGACCACAGAACTGTGTGCACTTTATCCCTGCCAACCACAGGAGTAAAGTGCTTGCCCTCTCCTTTTTAAACACGGTAAAATTGGCATACACCTCATCGGCGCATTTAATTTACGTATATGCCCCTAGTGTATGGTACTACCTGTACTCATGGCCGGTAAGCTAAATGCTAATAGTGGGTTGCAGCATCCATTGTGCAACCCACTGCATTAGCCCGGTAAAGCATATCTCCTTACTTCTCACTGCAGGCTTGCTGTGCAGTTTTTAAACTGCAAATTCAACTTGCCAAAATCACCCATTCGACAGGCTTAAATCCTTCTCTTTAATATCTATAAGTCACCCCTGAGATAAGACTTATTTAAAATAGTACATGTAGAAATTAATATTTACCTTGTATTGTTAGAGAAAAATATCTAAAGTTGTTTTTTTAACTGTGGCAAGGCTGGCTTTTGTATAGGAAAACCATGGGTTACATTAGAAGAACTTATAGTGCTTAATTTCAGTTTGGGAGTAGCTAGAAAAATGATTCAAGGACTCATTTTAATAGTAATTTAAAACCCAACTTAACTGTAAAGACAGATGTTATCATACTATTACAAACAAGGCAATTTTAGGAAGATGTCTTGTTCCTACCTAAAACAAAAATGCCTCTCTGTCACTGTACAGTGTCACATGACTGCTAATTGCTCCCATGTAGTGAGATGTGGATTGATCCCAGGCAATACAAAAATGGATTTAGTTGTGGAGAGGTGTTTTTCTGCATTGTGCAGGGTGGCCTGGGCGCTATACCTAGCCCCTTCCTGAGTTTCAGTAGATGCGTAACCTGCCACTGGCAGATGTAGCTCATACCTGGGCCTTCCTCCCTTTTTTTCTCCCTAGTCAGGCTGGACTAAACCTAGTGGAAGGGGGAAGCTGGGTAAAACTTGTTTTGGTCATGAACAAAGGCTTGCCCGCCACCACCCACAGCCTGACCCTGGGAGTAAAAGTGGACCCCACAGACCTCTCTTCAAAACACTCCTAGACCCATGAAGAATCAGAAGAAGGCCTGCCCTGATGTCTGAATTCTGAATAAAGAGTGGGCTTGCTTACCTTGGACCCAGAATCCCAGGCGTGACTCCAAGGGGCAATTGGCTGACCTCTTTTGTGAGCTACAGGGATACAATGCACTTCCAGAGGCCCTTTCCTTCTTTTAAACTGACCAATCCCAACTGGACCTGATCTTTTCCCCTTTGCTTACATCTGTGTGAGTAAGCCTGAACTGCCAAGTACTCTCACTAAGGCCCTTGACACTTGGCTGTGGTCAGAGCATACTTCTCCCTGTCTAATGCAACGTTTCACCAGGACCAATGGCAAGCAGTGCTGCTGAACGGCACCCAATCAATGGCTCCACCGGACTTGATGCCAAGCAGCACCTGATTGATGGCTTTCCCCGACTTGATTTCGAGCCTCACCCGATCAACGCCAACAACCTTAGACCACCAGAACTTGGGCTCATGCTGCAACTCTCCATCATCGTCAATCCCTTCCTCGGATCCAGTCAGCTTCCTGACCCTAATAAAAATTTCAACCTCTCTAACAGTCTCTGTGTAAGAAGGTAAACTTTCCACCAGGATGAACCTGGTCCTTCCATCTGACCAGTGTCCCATCAAAGTTGGCCTTAACTTGTACCTTGACTTTGTCTAGCACGACCAGATGCCCAGAGTTGGTGATTAGCACTTTTTGGTGCCAATTTTAACTCAAAATCTAAAAACTCATACCTCACGTTCTATTCATTGCATTTTTGTCATTTTTGTGTCACTTTATTTATCCAAATGTTCCCTGTTTTTCTAAATGGGTTTGTGTTTTTTTGTGTTGTGTTCTGTTTACACCATAGATTCTTTACACATTATAAATCAAGCTTGACTGCTCTGTGCCAAATTACCAGGTGCTTGAGCTCAGGTTTATTTATGCCTTTAGTGGTTAACCATGACAAGGATTTTTGCTTTTATTATTATTTGAGTTGGATTCTCACCCCCTCATCTAATATTCCAATTTCATACACAAAACAATAAAAATATCGCTCCAATTTTTTTTTTTAAAAAGGCATTGATTTAATGAATAAAATGACACCAAAATGACAAATATCCAATAAGGGGAACTAGAGATTTGAATGTTTTAAGTAAAAATAGAGGCGAAAAGCACCTGCGGTAATCAATGGTTGCGGTAGAACAGGACCTAGGTGTGATTTCAGCCAACCGCAATGGAGTGTAAGTTGGATACACCAATCAGGTTCAATCTGGTTGGAGGTTTGACCTTAGACGTAGCCTTTTTTGGAAAACAAAATTCTTCAGCTGGACAAGACAGCAGGCAGTAGCCAAGGAGGACTCCACAACATTAGACAGGCATTAAACAAGGTCCAGATGAAGCTGTTGGTTAGTCGGAAAAAGCTAAGAGTGGGAGAAATTCAAATTTAGTGCCAAGGGATGTCCTCCTGCCTCCTGGATACTTTTGGTGCCTTCGTTGGGTCAAGATTTTTACCTTCAGAATTAGGGCTTGATGTATATATTGACGTAAGAACACACCTTCGCAACAGTGACAGAGTATGCTTACTGCCAATATCATGGTCCACCCGCTGAATATAGGTGGGCAGATCTTTAGTGTAACCATGGCAGAGAGTACTCTGTCTACACCATGGTTACACTCCTCCGACAGTCCAACGGAGTAAGGACCCTTAGTCTCTTTTTCACAGCTCAGAATCTTCCAGCCGGTAAAGGAAATATGCTGTATCCAAACAGGGCTTCATGAGGACAGATACCTTTATGGTGATGTCCAGCTGAATTATATTTGCAATTTCAGAGAAGCTTTGAGCTGGGAAACCTGTTTTCAACACAGTGGCAACATGCCTTGGGCGGATCGACTTGGTCCCAGTCCTCCAGAGGTCTCGAAGTCCAAAAGGTTTCTAAGTCCCATGTTTTCAGGGATGTTAGGAGAAGTCTAGATAGACACTGCCAAGGGCCCCTGGACTTTAGCAACAGCACTTCGGGGTCAATGCTCACTCCAGCACTGGTCACCATCAGGGTCCAGGGCAGGTCGAATTGAAACTGGTAATCTGGGGTCTTCAGGGAAAAGGTTTCTTGAAGCTTGTTGTGGCCTTGTAAGTTACACAGCAGGACTGCCAACTGACCATTGGAGTCCCCTGCTTTGTCTTTGGTATAAGTCAGAGCAGGTCCAGCCCTTCAGTCTCTTCACAGGTCTCAAACAGCAAGTGTAGTGCTTCACCTGTTGTTCCACAGGTCCAGTAGTTTTCTGAGTAGGGTGCCAGGGGATGCCACATTTATGCTCAGAACTACCTTGTGGGTGGCCCCTTCTTTATCAATAGGTGCAGCAGTTCCTGTGTGCCCAACTGATCTTCCTGAAAGAGAAACAAAACACCTCCCCATACCTAAGTAAGCCCGGGCGGAGCTGGTGTAGTGCCTCAACGCGGAGTTCCACGGAGTTGGAAAAAAACTCCATGAAACTCCGCTCCTCTCCCTCCCCCCTCCCTAATTAATTATAATTTTTAAATAAAGGCACTTACCTGCTTTGGCTGCCTCCTCCCTGCTGTGACTGCCTCCTCCTGGCCATGGTTGCTCTCCTTCCTCGTCCTCGTAGTCCTTGTCTATTGGAAACCCCTATGTTGTACGTCTTGCGTGTGCACATGCACACGTGCAAGACGTACAACGTAGGGGTTTCCATTTAGACAAGGACAGCAAGGACGAGGGAGGAGAGCGGCCATGGCGAGGAGGAGGCAGCCACAGCAGGTAAGTGTCTTTTTTTTAAATTATAATTAATTAGGGAGGGTGGATGGGCCGGCTTACTCCGCTCCACCACAGAGTCGGAGTTTTGCCTAAACTCTGCATTCGCAACAGAGCGCGGAGTAGGCAAAACTCTGTAAACTCCACTGGCAGAGCGGGGTAATACCTAAGCCTTTTTCTCAACTCTGAGAGTAATTTTCGCATCTTATCATGGTTATTCACTAGCTGGATGATCGATGGAGGCTAATGCAAAATAGCCTCCAGGAGCTTCAGGCATATAAAATGTAACTTTCTAAAGGCCCTTTATCTTAATATTTATTAAACATTTGACTCCATCATTGAGTCGAGCTTTTAATAAATATACAATGTACATATTAAAAATAGTCCTTGAATTCTGTTTCTAGCTGGTCCATATCCTGAGATAGCGGAATTATTATTTAATGTTACATGCTAGTGCTTCTGTATGGGCCATCCTGCTTTCCTACAGTGAAAATAGCTTTGGTACTAGTCACTATAAGGACATGTTAACTACATGCCTTACTTTTAAGTACCATATACCCTGCATTGTGGGCTACAAGGTCTACTTAGTGGTGACATACTAATATTTAAAAGGAAGGTTAATGTGTAGCTGCCAGGCTGCAGTGGCAGGCCTGGAGTCATGTTTGCCTGGCCACACTATTGGATGGCACAGTAGTGCTATAGTCCATTGCTGACCTTTACCTTTCCATGCAATGAGTGTATTTAGGCAATATGGATTTATAGGTAAATTAAGTATGACAATTAGGTGTTAGCCAATTTGACACATTTTAGGGGTCAGGGGACACACACTGGAGCCTAGTTAGCAGTGTCACAGTGCACATAGTCAAAACAACAGCAACATTAGTCTGCCAAGCCAGGTCCTCCCTGAACCGGAACACAAGGTAAAAAGAAATTTCAGTAATTTAAATCTGGGATCAAATCCCTGCAGCTATAGCACAAAGCTGAGAGGTTTAACTTAGGAAAATAGCAATAACAAAGCAGTTAAACAGTCAAACCACAGTACAATAAAAATCCCACAAAGTTTGGGAAAAGTGTAATGAGCACAATGATACCAACCGGCCTTGGGTTGCTTGTGTTTTTGTTTGGGCAGGACCTGGCTTGGAAGTTCGGGCTGAATAGTTCCCATGAGGAACAAGGTCAAGACTGATTGCGCATGTCTGGGTCCAAACTGAGGTGGCATGATAAGCAAAAGATCGATGGGTTGGAGTACTGCTTGAGCTATTGCCAGTGGTTAGACTTATTGCCAGCAGCCTCTCATCACCGTTTATGTGGTTCATGTACCGCCCTGCGTATCATGGGTGTACCCAGACGCGGGTCCCATGCTCAATGTGCCACTGGAACCAAGCTGTACCCAGCTGATGAGCCCATATGTAGGGTGAAACCGGTCCTTGATTGCTTGTGTTCCAGTTCAGGGAGGACCTGGCTGGGCAGTTTGGGCTGGACTGTTCCCATCAGGAAAAGGGTCAAGGCTGATTTGCAAATGGCTGGGCCCAAACTGAGGTGGCATGGTAAGCAAAGAATGATGGGTTGGAATTCTGCTCAAGCTATTGCCAGTGGTTAGACTTTTTGCAAGGAGCCTCCCATCACCTTTTGTGTGTTTCACAATGACACCAAAACAACAAAATTCCAATGAGGGGAACAGGAGATGTAACTTTTTAAAAGATTTAGAAAAAAAAGCACCAAGATAAAGTAAGGCACCAATCCAGTGTCACTAAGACCTAGTCAACCAGTTGACCAGGACCAAGGTGCGATTTCAGGCTGACCACGATTAAGCCCGGGTTAAATACACTGAGCTGGTCATTCTGGTCACAGATTTTACCTTGTGACTTAAAGCCTGATTTAGAGTTTCGTAGACAGGGCACTCTGTCAGAAATGCGACACAGTGTCCTGCCCGCCAGCCACATTTAGAGAAAGGCGGACCTTACGTATTCTGTTGATGGAGCCCACGTTAGCTACATCAATGGAATACTTCCTCCAATGGCCCAAAGGAGCAGAGTTTGTCAGAGGAAGGGCATTACTCTGCCCAGCCTATTTCAGAGTGCATGCAGCAATGTATTTTTTCCTTGTCCATCATCACCAGAAAAAACCTGGGACAGGCACAGAAGAAAACCTAAAGTGACCCCACACTGTGAGAGAAACTCCATGGGTATGTGGGTCATTAGGTTTTTGTTGCTGTCAAAAGCTGTAATGCTGGTTCTTTTCAATGTACAGAGATGACCACTGTGCCAGCAAACATCTTTAAATTTGGTGGGCAAAGTATTTTGAGATGGGGAAGGTAATGTCCTCCATTATCCTGATGGACACAACTCTATCCATCAAATGCACAACCAGGCCCTGCATCTCTGAAATGGAAGTAAAAATCCTCCAGTGGTTCAGGTGTGTAGGCTGTTTATGACAAAGTTCCTTCGAAATCAGATAGCTGTTAGGCGAAGTCCAGCTGAAATCATTGGTTTTGGCTGCAGCATTTCGGAGTAGGAGAAATTCAGCTGCTGAAGTCCTCAGGTCCTGCGGATACTGTTTGCAGCTTAGCACAGTCAGGATTTCTATCTTCGGACTTGGTCTTTTTTATGGAGCTCAGAAACCTCCAGCGAGGCAAGCCTGAAGCTGTATTTGAAGAAGTAGACTCAAAATCAGACCCCTTTGCTGGAGGACCCACTGAATCTTTGGAGGTCATGGAAGTTCAAAAATGTTCTAAGGCCCCACATTTTCAGACTTTTTGGAGTGGCTGTTTTCAAGAATCCCAGGAGCCCCAGGACAGCACTTAGGGTCCAAAACCTAATCCAGCAGAGGCCACAAGAATGGTCCAAGTCGGAGAAGGCCCAGCCCTTCAGTCTAAATACAGGTCTCAAACAGCAAGTTCTGTTCTGATGGGCTATCAGGGAGGTGGCGCTTTGGTAGGATTTAGTAGCTAGTGGGTGGGGGTGACTCCTGGACACTGACTGAGCAATGAGTAAAAAGTTCCCAAGGGTACATTTTTCAGCAAAGACTGTTTGTCTTATTGCAAACCATCCCACAGTGCACTATTCCTAGGAAAATGTATCATGGCAGAACCCTTCTGCCCCTGGAGGTGGCTGGTAATCCAGTCAGGGATGTGTCTAGGCAAATGAGCAGTCCCCTCCTCCTCAATCACACCAAACTGCTTCCTGGGCCTGTTGTCTATGACCTGAAGGGCTGTACCTGCTCCCACATGTACCCAGGACTATGAAGTAGACATCAAGGGTATGTTGGCCGACCTCCTGTGTGGCTACAGGGACATCAAAAGCTGCAAGAGGCCTTTCCTTTTAATGGCCAGCTGACCAGTTGCAGCAGGATCAGGCCCTGCTGGTGGCCTCTACTGGAGTGAGTCCTGGCCCCTAGGTACTGTCCCTAAGATCCTGGGCACCTAAGAAGTGACACAAATGAGCTACTCCAAAATGTTGATAAATTTATAGATCCCAGGCCTTCGGAGGCCCACCCAAGGCAATCTAGCCTAGGTGTGACCTCAGTGGGCAAGAAAATCTGGTTGGTCCTGCTCTGAACTTTTTGCTGCCTGAAGGAGGGCTTCAACCAAATTTATAGGGTAAGGTATTAGGCTTCAATATGACCTGCCTGGCTACAGCTTTCAGGCTTTTCAAACTGAAGGTTTTCAAGTTCCAACAAGACATCTCGAACAGGAGATAGAGTGAAAAGTATCCAACCAATGAGAGAACTTCAACATTTGCGAAATTAGGAAAGGGGCACTACCTGTGTCCAGGGCCTGTAAATTAAATGCTACTAGTGGGTCTGCAGCACTGATTGTGCCACTCACTTAAGTAGCCCTTTAAGCATGTGTCAGGCCTGCCATTGCAGAGCCTGTGCGTGCAATTTTAAATTGCCATCTCGACCTGGCAAACTAAACCTTTTGCCAGGCACAAGTTTTTAATACATATAAGTCACCCCTAGGCTAGGCCCAGAGCATTCCAGAGGGCGGGGGGCAATGTATTCAAAACATTGGACATGTACTTTTAAGTTACACATGTCCTAGTAGTGAAAATCTCTTAAATTCATTTTTCACTACTGCAATGCCTATCTCTCCCATAGGATAGCATTGGAGTTGCCTTATTACATTTTATAAGTATAATTTACAAAAGGGAAGAAATAACCAGTTCATGTTTGGTGTCTATGGAATCACAAATTAAAATTCTAATTTATGGTGGAGTAGGATTTTAAAATGCAATTCTGGAAATGCCAATTTGGTACCTGGCTCCGGTCACATGACTGGGTGTAGCAGATGGTTGGGCTTTGTGTATTTCGCCTAGGCAGCCACACACAGTGGGGAGCTTAGGTTTGACTGGATGTGCCATTAATGGCAGGATGGATGGGAGGAGCTGGGTCCAGCCCCACTTACACTTGAATAGGCTGTGTCCTGTCGCCACACAATGAGATGCATACCCCCTGTAGTTAGTCTGGAGCCAGGGAAAGCAGGGCATCTGTGTACTTCAAAGGCATGCTTCTAGAAGCTTATTCCTACTTCAAAGGTACAACTGGGTATAAATGCTGGACCTCAGACACCAACTCTTCAGTACACTTCTGGACCTGTGGATGCGCTGCCAGGAAGAAGGACTGCTGGGCTGCTATAAGGACTGCCACTCTGCTGGACTCCTGCTCTAAAGGAACTGCTGCCCTGTTGTGCAGACATGCTGCCTACTGCCCTCCTGCCTGTGGAAGAAGAACTGGACCTGCAACTTCATCTTGAACCAAGAACCCCAAAGTGACTCCAAAGGCTAGTTTGCTGGTCTCCTGATCTGAGCCTCAGGGACATTAAAGACTCCCCAACCAACTCCTGGACTCTTCTGCAGCATGTTTCTGACCCCCGAGTAGTGCCTTCAGGTCCTGGACCCTTGGTGTGGCTCAAGGGCGCTTAAAATCAAGCTTTTGGGCTCCTATGACAGAGAATGGGCCCATTCGCACTGAGCCCGCGCTGCTCGCACCGAAAATCAGCAGGAGCCGCTGCCAGCCTGTCTCTTCATACAAGCAAGCATCAATCACACGCAGGGGGTTGCCAACATGTAGCACCAGCCCTCCCATCCACGATGCCCATCCTGCTCTTGGCACCACACCTCCCACTACTCTCTGCAATGCTCTTCTTGCTCCCCTCGACCCTCTCCAACGTGAATGGGACTCTTGGCACAAAATTTGAGACAGTAAAGTTTTAGCAGGACTAATCTGGGCCTGTATCCAACAGCACTCCATTGTGGTCGGCCTGAACCTTTGACTTTGGATCTGTCCAGCGCAACCAGATAGCCACAGTTGGCGCTTTGTGGTTTTAGGCACTATTTTACACTTTTTTCTTTAGAAAATTCATAACTCCAGTTCTCCTGATTGGATATCTGCTGGTTTGGTCTTGTTTTATTTATTAAATTCAGCTCTATTTTGCTACCTTTGTGTGAGATCTTTGTGGTATGGTGTTTTCACTGTTTTACTGTTTGAAGTGTTGCACAAATACTTTACACATTGCATCTGATTTAAGCCTGACTGCTCTGCGCCAAGCTACCATGGGGTTGAGCACAGGTTAATTTGGGGTTTGCTTGTGCTTTACCCTGACTAAGCTTGATTTTGCTGTTTGACCAAGGCTCAACCCAATTTTTACCAACCCTAATGAAATTTGATTAATTTTGGTAATTTTACGCTATGCTTCTTGTTTGAAAGTAGCAACATTATGCCATTAAGCCACTTCACGTAATTATGCACCATTCAGTGTACAAAATGACTCTGAAAGAGCTGACAAAACGGAACACGAGTGGCAGTTGATTGTGGTGCTGTTAAATGCATGCTTGTGCTAAAAACTGATGCAGCGGGCACATTTGGACATACTTGGGCTAAAATATATAGTGAAATATTAGATATGCATTTTGTGTACGTATGCATAATTTTGCCATTGTTTTCATGAATACACAAAAGAAAATTACGTCAATATCACACAATTCTAATTTGATTTATTTTTGGGTTGTTTTCCTTGATTTTTCGAGTTCAGCTTAAGAATGTTTTGGTTTGCATTTTGACTTGCTATTTGCTCGGTACTGCTAAATACTTCACCCATTTCCCTGAGTTTAACCTGTCTGCTCTGTGCCAGAGCTAGCAGGGCCTTAGTCCTGGTTTAATATATTGCAATTATCAGATCTATTCACAAACTGCACTTTGCAATACATTTAGTTGTACTACAATAGTAATGCTCACATGATACAAATTGCTATTCACAAACTGACACCTCACCTATCTTTTCTACGCGGTGATCTCCAGCCCTATTGAGGAGATCTTCATACACATATGACTACGTTTTAGTAGTAAATGTGGCAGGGACAATGGAGCATCTGGATAATGGGCAACACTTACTTTGAAATTGACAGGGTTTAAGGAGAGGTAAGGTGGGTTTAAGAAAGGGTAAGGACGCATTGAGGGAGGGGAAAACACCCACTCACAAAAGAGTAATCCCATTTCTATTCACAAACTGCACATCTGAGGTTACTTCAGTCAAAAAGAACCCAGACAGTAGTAACTGTAGTCCACACAGCCTTAGAGTAAGTCCAGCACCACACATGTCCAACCACTGGTATTGCAACACAGTGAAATAGAAAATATTGGAGTCACCAAATATATTGTAACTTAAAGGAACCTTTATGTTTTTTTAAGCTCCAAATTTAAAAAAAAAATTAAGAAAATCCTGTGTACTGTTATAACAAGGTTTTCCTAACATCAAACATATGTATATATATATATATATGTATCCCAAGGAAATGCAAATCCGAAGAAAAGATCCACACAAGCCCACTCGGTCAGTTCAGCAGGTTTAATCGTGATACAGCAGAAAAAATATATATATATCCATAAATATCTGTGTATATATACATATATATGTGTGTGTGTGTGTATATTATTTTTTAACGCTAATCCTGTTACATTTTACAACAAGGCTTACAACACTTGCAACTCACCTGGCAATTTAAGGAGTGATTTTCTAAACTTCACCGCCCATCTACAGGTGAAACACATTTCAACACCAAACAATCACATCCACTTTCACTATGTCAATGAATGTTTCTTGTTCTGGCCCTCATTTTGGCGAATTATTATTTGAGGAGGAGAGAGCTTTCCAGAGGGCCAGCCCTGACAATGTAGGGATCTCATAGACAAGTTGGTTTTGATGCTTAGATGTATCAACAGAGGAGTGCACCAGTTTACTGCCAGACCACAGTAACTGGCTGAAAAGCAAAGGATGGCAAGGAAGTATTTTGTTTATGCCTACTCCCCTTGTGTACTAGGTACTATTGACTGCACCCAAGTGGCACTTCAGCCACATCATCACACAGCGCACCATTTCCGCAACAGCTACCTCTGGCTTTCAATCTACATGCAAGGTTCCTGCAATGCCAGGGGCTGCTTCAGTAATGTGTATACTGCCTTTCCTTGAGGCACACACACCAGCTATATCTTCTGCCAGTCACCTCTTGCATGTCGCTTGGTTGCTGGGGATATCAGTTACGTGGCTCATTAATAAGTAACAACACCTCATAATAGGTTATATATACATCTGGGAGGCAGCATCTCAATCAGTCTCATTTATCAGTGATGGCGCTCAGATTTCACCTATAGATTTAGGCATTACTAAATGACAAAAACTGCTTTGAGTTTCAGACACAAACTAGATTTTTAAAATGGCACGCAGACTTTCGGTGCATGAAAAGTGAAAACAATGATTGAGGCCTGCTCAGATGCTTTCATTCTAATGAATCATGTAAAACCATGCTTAATTAATTAATTCATGGTTGATTTGAATGGGTTTAGTTTAGATTTGACCTCACTATATAATGTACATTTAATTTGGAAAATGTGTTTTGAACTTTCAAAGTAGTACATATTTGTGCAGAATTAACACGCATTTTAAAGTGTAGAAAAGCTGAAATACACAGCTCGTGATTTAGTTTGCTTTGGAAGGCTCACTGTCCGGCCTTTAGATAAGAATGGAATGCTTTTCCTCCCCGTTTCCGTCTCTTCATGAAAAGACCTTTCTTCAGTATGCAGTTGTTTAGACAATGCTTTATTCACTTCATAACGTAGAATGAAACTGCAAAGCACACATTTTTCTTCTTGATTATAATAATATCTATTCTCTGTTTCCGCATAATTAATACTTTTCTGTTGGAGAAAATCTAATTGTTTTAGGATGTTAGGAGATGAAGTAACTTAGCACAAGACTCAAATGTGTTACAAGAACTCACCTGATTGATGACGTGTCCAGTCAGCCCATGGGGTGTCAATGTATTCTGAAACTCCAATTGGACAAACTACGAAGACCAAGTCACATGTGTTTTTGTTAGAAATAATGGTTGCTAGCTGAGCGGTGTGGGGGGTTTTCCTTATTTTTTTAGCAGGACGCTTGCAGAAAACTCAGCTCTTTTTTGAGTTCTACAGAAGGGAGGAGGGGCTCATTGGGCAGGTTCTGTGGGAGACACAGAGAGGCAGACAGAGATGAACAGTGCGAAGACAGAGAATCAGCTGAGGGAACGAGGGCAGATTTAGATGCTAAAACCCTAAGTTTTATGCTTTGACTAACTGGCTTTGTAAAGACTTATTTGTCCTATGCATTTATTTCTCTTTATGGGAGATTTAGCAATTATTAATTATTGATTTAGCTCTGCAAAACTCACTCTTGCATTATATTTCTTAAAACTCTTTAAGAGTTCTGACTGACAAATTATGCCTCATTTTTCCATAGAAATAGGATTTCTTCTTTTATGGAGTGCTTTGTATGCAATCTATAATATGTTTCTGTATTAATTCTATTGTTTCCTATTTTCAATTCTGTAACCTGATTGATATTTGACTAATGAATAAAGAGTCAGAGAACCTTAAATTTGATTAGAAAATAAAACCCTTTAAAACTACTCACAACTCTCATTATTGCCTTAAAATATTTATTTGCATTTGATTTTTTCATGTTTATGCAAAGTCTCCTTATGGTGATCACACAGTGGCAAAGGTTCATCCCCTTTGAGCGGGAAACAAGAGGTAATGATGTTTTGCATTGAGAAATTACCGTGAAATTACTGCTCCATCTGTTTGATATATATAAGTAAAATAAAAATGTAAGTCCGTTTTTATATAGCGCAGCTACTCACCCTTACGGGTCTCAAGGCGCTGGGGGCCATAGTGGAAATTAAGTGAGCTATTGCCCAGAGTCACATGGTGCTGAGCTGAGCTGCTGCCGGAGATCGAACCATGAACCCTGTGCTCCGAAGTCAGCTGCCCTGGCCGCTGCACCACACCTGCACCACACCTCTCCACTGATAGCAGAGTTAGGGTTAAACACCATCACCAAAAGGAGCAGAGTTTAGGTCAATGCCTAAATAGCGCTACAAAATAAATGCCCAAGTTAGATAAATGTCCAGATCCTCAAAAAGTCCTGATTCCTGATTCCAAGGCCCAGAACTTGAAGACTGGCAAAGCAGGACTGGAAGGTAATGCGAGAAGGCGATTGCTGGAGTGGTGTGAGTATCAATAGGGTTGTGAAACGTTGCTAATGTGCAGTGTTGAAAAATAGTAATGTTTTGACTGATGATGAAATTTTGCTTATTAGACTTGATGGCTTATTGATTAAATTGGTAATTTAATAGGACAGAATTAATGATTTTGATTACTAATATGAAGAGTTAGCGTCTTGTTTTATGTAGTCTGGAAGAACGGGTACGGAGTTGCCTAAGATCCTGGGATGTTGATTTAGCCTCAGGGGCAGAGGAAGAGTGTGGAAAAGTATCGCACTGGAGAAGTACTTTGTCTGTTGTTGTAATATCGAACAGTGAAAGGCTGTTGATATTATTCTAAGGGACCTTTTCTGAAGTAAGTGAGTAAGCTGAATGTAATAGTGAAGTCCTCTGCCAAAACTTTAGAAAGTACACCTAAAGGAGTACCAAGACCTCTTTTCACTTGATTGTAATTGTGAAAGTCCTCTTCCGAAACTTTAGGAAATACACCTAAAGGAGTACCAAGACCTCTTTTCACTTGATTGTAATTGTGGAAGTCCTCTTCCGAAACTTTAGGAAATACAACTAAAGGAGTACCAAGACCTCTTTTCACTTGATTGAGAGTAGAGTGACGCTGGTCGTTATTCTACTGGTTGTAAAAGGATCTTTTTGAGTGAACAAACTATCTCTTTATTTAGTGGAGCAGACAAAGTAGCAGTGTTTTGTGTTGTTTCTAGTAAGAATTTATTTAGAAAGACCCCGTAGTACATTGCCGTATTATTTTGTAAAGGGAGGGTCAGTAGCAGGAGTTAAATGGACTGAAATTGAAACTGAAGGCATTGAAGAAAAGAAATTGCATTAAAATGTTGCAGAAATGAAATTGTTTAGAGGTTTTAGGAAACTGTTGGGAGGTAATGTGAAAAATTCGATTTTAATTGCCGATGCTCCTGAAGGAACACCTGTGCATTTTATGTCTACCAATTTGGGACAAAATTCATGTTTGTGGGTTCACCAATGGTGCAAGATTACTAAAAAAAGAGGGTCCTTTGAGATTTCCAAAATATGGTACTTTTGAATTGCAAATTATTGAAAAATTAAGGGAAGTGTTAAGTAAAATAAAGACACCATCTAGAGCTGCACAATTTGAAGCTTTACACATGTGGGAAAAAACAGCAAGAGACAAGGAAAGAGAGGATAAAAAGGTAAAAGATCAGATGCAGGAGAAGGGAATTAATAATGACAAAAAGCTTCAAATAAATAGTGATTTAGGGGATGAAATGTTGGATGCATAATTAACTGAGTGTCCACCACCTCATGTGGTCCCTACTAAAAATACTGATAATACTGTACCAGTAAGCACTACTGTGGCTACTGCTTCTGTTGAACCAAGAGAAATACAGATTGAGAGAACTGTGCAGACATTTCAGATTGACCCATCGCCTGTTGATTCAGCACTGACAGTGATATCTCCAGGTGTTACTGCTGCAATTATGACTGATTCAACAAATACTTCAAACTGCAGTTGCACAGACAGTGCCTAGACAAATGGTGACTGTCCTAATTAATATGGTCCCTACTCAAAAAGTTCAAAGAGCTGCAGAAGTAAGAGTAATTATGTCAGGGTTTATTTCAGAAACTCAGAATTCACAGATTATTGAACAGAAACTACCCCAGACAGTCCAAGCATTGAAAAATGGGGGAAAATGGTCTTTACAACACCAATAGCCCAGGAAAAAATGAATATATTTGGAGATGGGATTTTTCAAACCTGCTTTGAGGACGCAGCAGTGATTAAAAAGATTGAGAGCACGGGGGAACAAATTAACACAGACCCCGAAAAAGAGAGACAGCTTAATGTTCCAAATTTACAAATTGAACATGAAGAAATTATCAGCGACTGTTTAAATCATGAAAATGTGAACCAGTGTCAGGAAAAAGAATGAATTTCCTTGAGTAAGGAAACTACTACATGTGCAGTAACTACACATGATAGACTGACTGATTTGGCTCAAAAATATGAAATTGATGTTTTAGGAAGTTTTCCATTTCAGAAAAGTTTCAGGGTACATATGGATGATGAAGCAAATGAGACAATGAGTTCTTCAGGAATGTAATTATACATTGCAGAAATGGTGAAATATATTTTCAAATGCAATGGGTTTGAGAAATTAGGAGACAAGTGGGCAAGGAAACATGAGAAGAAAAAGAAACCACCAGACCTAGCAAGGAAACTGGATTAAAAAAGAAACCGCCAGATCTAGTTGAGGAAAATAATAAACAGGATGAGGGAGAAGCTTTTGCTTGCCCATTTAGAGAAATGGTGGGAGAAGTGCATGTTCATGTGCCACGGAACAAAAGTGAACTTGCAGCATTTCTGAACACATTCCCAATGTGGAGAGAGAAGCCTATGCTGTGGTACCCACAAGTTGATTGATTTGTTGAAATTCCAATGGAGTTGTGTATTGACTTGAAAATGTTCTTTGACACTGCCATGCAAACTGAATTGTGGTTTGAATCTAAAGTTGTTGTGCAAGGGCCAGATGACGAGACAATGAAAACTGATTGCATGAATGCACCACCATTTTCTGTTGTTAAGGAGAAAAATGAAGCATTGAATACTTTTCTGAAGGGCAGAGTGCCAGCAAAAGATGTTAATTGGGTACAGATTAAAAGAACAACACCAGAGCTAAAATAATTTGTTCATGATTTTTGTGAAAGTGTGTGTCTAGAGTTATAACAACACAGTGGGAGAGAATGTCCTGATGCCAGTGGCATGAGACTCTTTGTGACTCAGTTTGTTATTGGATTAATGTTCTTTGATCACATCAGTGTGCACGTACAGCAAATATTGGTTTGTTTGCAAAGAAAGCTGATAGATGGGATTCTGAAGGATGAAGGGCACTATAGTGCTGAGCAAGGAATGAAGCAGAAAGAGTTTGAGGAAAAACCTATGATGGTACAGAGGAGTTTACTCAGAAACGGTTTCAGAATCAGTTGTTTGCAGAGAATGAAGGTGAGTTACAAGGTGTTGTTTCACAAGCAGAAATAAAAGGTGCTCAATGAAGATTTGGTGTTTCACAGGATAGAAGTATAGGTGTTTTGGTTTGTGCAAATTCAGGTGTGGATGTCGCAGTGCTGGAAAAAGTGTCCTTTTGCCATCTTTATAACAGATTTGAGCATTGGAAGAAGAAATGTAAATTTAAACTTGACGCAGTAAATGGAAATGCGCAAACACAGAGAGAAATGCAGGTGCAAAATGTGCCAGCTCAGCAAATGCAAATGTCAATTCAGAAACAGGTACAATGACAGGAGTTTTTCAGGCTCAGATGCTCCCTCAAAATATGGGAAATGCTAAAATTAATTTAAATCAGTTGTCCAGAGCAAATGTGAATTCTTTCCAGAAACAAAATCAGAACGCGTTTCAACAGTTTGCTTCATTTGAAAATGAGAGTTTTAGCCTCAACAATTCTGAAATTACCAAGTGCATTGTGAAAACAGTGGAAGGTCCAGACTTAGGGGGTCATTAGGATAGCGCCCGTATGGTGGTGGCGATCCGCCCGCTATTATCCACCGCCCGCTTCACATTTCCCCACCGCCACATTACAATGGCGGTGGGGACCCAGGCGGACGGAAAGACCGTCCGCCTATTTTCCGCCGGTAGGCAATCCGCCCGATTGCCTATTGTGCGGAAAAGGCCTGCAATATGGTGGCGGTGCCTTGCAGGCACCGCCATCCATATTACGATGGTCGGCGGTGCAGGGCTTTCCATGGCAGTGACTCCGCCATGGAAAGCCAGGCGGATTCCACTTTCGGGGGCCCGTTGCGGGCCCCCAAGATGTTGGGGGGTGCACATGGGGGGTACCTACGGCACCCCCCTGCATTGTCATGGACATGGTGGCAGGCACCTCGCGGTGCCTGTCACCTTGTGCATGACGATGCACACAGTGCATTCCCAGCATTGTGGCGGACGGTGCTGTGCGCACCGCCCGCCACAATGCTGGGAATGGAGGATGCCACCGCCGCAGTGGCATCCTAATAGCCTGTGCGGGACCGCCGCACCACTGGCGGCCGGTCCCAGCACCGCTAGGGTGGCGGGCGGACGAAAGTCCGCCCGTCATCCTAATAGGCCCCTTAGTTGGAGGAGTTTTAAACAGAGAAGTTACAAACCCAGTTTTAGAGAAGGTTGCAGCAAAAATAAGTCCATTTGAAGAAAGTTACCAATTTGATGTTTGTGACTCAAGCACTGAAGACCTGGCAGGAAAACCTTTGTTTTGCAAATTAAACAGCACAGATTACTGTACACCAGATGATGTCAAATATCAGATTCCTGATGAGGATGTATAGTTTAAAATGGCGCAAGAAGAGACAGCTGTTGGATTGTTTTCAGAAATGACAGATGAAAAATTAGCATTTGATTTGGAAAAATAGAGAATACAGAAGTAAGGGAGTTCACAGAGAACGATGTTGGATTAATAAAATGTGCAGAACGAGTTTTAGTCAAATTAAAACGAGATGACATGTATTTGAGAACACCATCAGCTGCAGAAATATTACCCATAATTGGAGATAAACTGAGTAAAGGATTTTTGATGGAATTGATTGGAAGTTTATATAACTTTCTGATCACAGGTTTACAGAAATTAAATGAGAAGAACAGAATAGTGCAGGAGATTAGCAGCATAACTGTTCCATGTTGTCCTATGGTACCGAATCCAGCCAACATATTTTTTCACATTCCATGTGCTGAAGAATTGTTTACTGTTATTGATTTTTGTCAAACTCATGTCATAGTGCCATTGCATGAGGATACAAAAGGGGATGATGGACGGAACGTTTGAGCCAATCAAACACTCACCCCCAGTCAACTGATCTGGGTTTAATCCATCATCATTCTTTAGCTCACTCCACCACCCCAGTTCAGACATGGCCATATGCAAATCAGTCTGACCCTGTGCCTCATGGGAACAGTCCAGCCCAAACTTCCAAGCCATGTCTTCCCTGGACCGGAAACAAGCATCCTAGGACCGGTTTCTGGCATTTCAGCCGTCATCAGCCAGGCTTGCTTGAATCCAGTGGCAAAGTGAGCAAGGGACCCACGTCTGGGCATACCCCCGCCAACTTAGGGCGACCAAAGCGATACAAAAGGGGATGATGGACGGAACGTTTGAGCCAATCAAACACTCACCCCCAGTCAACTGATCTGGGTTTAATCCATCATCATTCTTTAGCTCACTCCACCACCCCAGTTCAGACATGGCCATATGCAAATCAGTCTGACCCTGTGCCTCATGGGAACAGTCCAGCCCGAACTGCCAAGCCATGTCTTCCCTGGACCGGAAACAAGCATCCTAGGACCGGTTTCTGGCATTTCAGCCGTCATCAGCCAGGCTTGCTTGAATCCAGTGGCAAAGTGAGCAAGGGACCCACGTCTGGGCATACCCCGCCAACTTAGGGCGACCAAAGCGATACAAAAGGGGATGATGGACGGAACGCTTGAGCCAATCAAACACTCACCCCCAGTCAACTGATCTGGGTTTAATCCATCATCATTCTTTAGCTCACTCCACCACCCCAGTTCAGACATGGCCATATGCAAATCAGTCTGACCCTGTGCCTCATGGGAACAGTCCAGCCCGAACTGCCAAGCCATGTCTTCCCTGGACCGGAAACAAGCATCCTAGGACCGGTTTCTGGCATTTCAGCCGTCATCAGCCAGGCTTGCTTGAATCCAGTGGCAAAGTGAGCAAGGGACCCACGTCTGGGCATACCCCCGCCAATTTAGGGCGACCAAAGCGATACAAAAGGGGATGATGGACGGAACGTTTGAGCCATTCAAACACTCACCCCCAGTCAACTGATCTGGGTTTAATCCATCATCATTCTTTAGCTCACTCCACCACCCCAGTTCAGACATGGCCATATGCAAATCAGTCTGACCCTGTGCCTCATGGGAACAGTCCAGCCCGAACTGCCAAGCCATGTCTTCCCTGGACCGGAAACAAGCATCCTAGGACCGGTTTCTGGCATTTCAGCCGTCATCAGCCAGGCTTGCTTGAATCCAGTGGCAAAGTGAGCAAGGGACCCACGTCTGGGCATACCCCCGCCAACTTAGGGCGACCAAAGCGATACAAAAGGGGATGATGGACGGAACGCTTGAGCCAATCAAACACTCACCCCCAGTCAACTGATCTGGGTTTAATCCATCATCATTCTTTAGCTCACTCCACCACCCCAGTTCAGACATGGCCATATGCAAATCAGTCTGACCCTGTGCCTCATGGGAACAGTCCAGCCCGAACTGCCAAGCCATGTCTTCCCTGGACCGGAAACAAGCATCCTAGGACCGGTTTCTGGCATTTCAGCCGTCATCAGCCAGGCTTGCTTGAATCCAGTGGCAAAGTGAGCAAGGGACCCACGTCTGGGCATACCCCCGCCAACTTAGGGCGACCAAAGCGATACAAAAGGGGATGATGGACGGAACGTTTGAGCCAATCAAACACTCACCCCCAGTCAACTGATCTGGGTTTAATCCATCATCATTCTTTAGCTCACTCCACCACCCCAGTTCAGACATGGCCATATGCAAATCAGTCTGACCCTGTGCCTCATGGGAACAGTCCAGCCCGAACTGCCAAGCCATGTCTTCCCTGGACCGGAAACAAGCATCCTAGGACCGGTTTCTGGCATTTCAGCCGTCATCAGCCAGGCTTGCTTGAATCCAGTGGCAAAGTGAGCAAGGGACCCACGTCTGGGCCAGTCGCGGTCCGTGTAGGAGTGCCGGCCGGGCGGTGACGTGGGGCGGGGGAGGGGCACGGTGGGGGGTAGTAAAGTACGGATTACGGACCAATACAGGTAAGTAAACATTTAAATCAATGAAACGAATTTCGTTGCGCACACTGCATCGCATTTGGCGATGCAGCGCTCACAACGAAATTCGTTTTATTGATTTAAATGTTTACTTACCTGTATTAGGCCGTAATCCGTACTTTACTACCCCCTACCCTGCCCCTCCCCCGCCCCACGTCACCGCCCGGCCAGCACTCCTACACGGACCGCGACTGGTCTGGGCATACCCCCGCCAACTTAGGGCGACCAAAGCGATACAAAAGGGGATGATGGACGGAACGTTTGAGCCAATCAAACACTCACCCCCAGTCAACTGATCTGGGTTTAATCCATCATCATTCTTTAGCTCACTCCACCACCCCAGTTCAGACATGGCCATATGCAAATCAGTCTGACCCTGTGCCTCATGGGAACAGTCCAGCCCGAACTGCCAAGCCATGTCTTCCCTGGACCGGAAACAAGCATCCTAGGACCGGTTTCTGGCATTTCAGCCGTCATCAGCCAGGCTTGCTTGAATCCAGTGGCAAAGTGAGCAAGGGACCCACGTCTGGGCATACCCCCGCCAACTTAGGGCGACCAAAGCGATACAAAAGGGGATGATGGACGGAACGCTTGAGCCAATCAAACACTCACCCCCAGTCAACTGATCTGGGTTTAATCCATCATCATTCTTTAGCTCACTCCACCACCCCAGTTCAGACATGGCCATATGCAAATCAGTCTGACCCTGTGCCTCATGGGAACAGTCCAGCCCGAACTGCCAAGCCATGTCTTCCCTGGACCGGAAACAAGCATCCTAGGACCGGTTTCTGGCATTTCAGCCGTCATCAGCCAGGCTTGCTTGAATCCAGTGGCAAAGTGAGCAAGAGTGAGTTTTGCAAAGCTAAATCAATAATTAATAATTGCTAAATCTCACATAAAGAGAAATAAATGCATGGGACAAATAAGTCTTTACAAAGCCAGTTAGTCAAAGCATAAAACTTAGGGTTTTAGCATCTAAATCTGCCCTCGTTCCCTCAGCTGATTCTCTGTCTTGCGCTGTTCATCTCTGTCTGCCTCTCGTGTCTCCCACAGAAGCTGCCCAATGAGCCCCTCCTCCCTTCTGCAGAACTCAAAGAAAAGCTGTGTTTTCTGCAAGCGTCCTGCTAAAATAATAAGGAAAACCCCTACTAAAATGAGTATGTTCATGATCACTTGTTATTACAAAGCTGAGCATATAACAATTTTACCTCTAATTCTAAGTCAACACAAGTTTGTCAGTAATCAGATCATATATAGCCAAGCTCAAAGTTTAGTGCAGAGTTCTGTAAGTAGCTTCTGAAACAGTTAGCTTTCTCTAAAATAAGTAACTAAAATAATAAAAGATCCAATAGAACAGTTCTTTTTTTCTTCTTCTTTTTTTCATCTTTGTTTTCTCTTTCAGCTCTTGACAGTTCTCAGTTATTGTTTCAGCATTTCTTGGCTCTTTTTTCTCCAGCTTGCCATCAAGGTGGCTCATACAGTTCAGGCCTCGCATCACACAGTTTATTCAATGTGGCATCCTGTACTTTTCCATGCAATTTGACCACTCAGGTTCTGAAAACTCTGACAGAGCACCATCAATTCTTTGCACATTTCAATCCAAACCTTTCACTTTTATCTTCACTTTGTTCAGATTCAGACGTTTCAGCTATGGGTGCAAATGATTTTCAGGGACCACTGTAGATCTTTGGATACCCTTTCAGCTTTTTCTTCCTCCACTCGAGCTCACAGCACTAATTTCTTCTTCAGAGACTGCACCTGACTCATTCACCTTTTGACATCGCTTCATCTGAGTCAGTTTCACTTTTGCTTTTCCAGTGCCACTTCAGTTTGCTCTAGTGCTGCTTCAGACTCTGTGTTTTCCTTAGCTGGACTGACCCTCTTCTGTGGACTTTTGACCACTGCTGGCATCTCTTCTTGAAGAGGAGCTGTTTTGTCAAGGGACACGGGACCATACAGGTATGCACCCAATTTGGAAAGGCATCACACTTCACAACAGTCATTGCCAGGATCACTGAACAGGCCTATTAATCTTGGTTCCAACCAAATCTTCAGATTGTGCTTTTGTTCACAACACCATCTCTCCGATCAAGTTGTGGCACCATCCATTATGCAGATCTTGTAGCAGCTGCAATCTGGTGAGAACTGCACGCTCACATCAGCCAATCCTCACAGCAATGGCTTTTCTTTCATATGTGGGTTTCACAAGTGAATTTGCATGTACATATTCAAGCCACTTCAGTGATGTTGAGACACAGTCTTTGCAAAGTGAGACTCTGTGGTGTCTTTGTGTTGCTTTATTATGCTTGAAACTTCAGGCAGATAGCTACAATCCAATCTTTGTCCAAACTGTAGTTCTGCACACATCATCTTTGATACCTCATTAACAGAGTGAGTCTTTTGATCTGATTTCAGAGAAACTGGCAATCTATACTTGGGCATCAGTTTTGCAATAACACATTTGCTACTATGCAGTTGTCATTTTCTCAAAATCTGTTCTGATACAACCTTGTTGTTCTGCCTCTGAAACATTTTCTTGTACCTCCTTTAATTCTTTCCAAGTGTAAGTTATTAACATCAACATTAGATAAACAGTATCCTTTTCAGATTCACATGTGAAAATTCCATTGAATGTATAGGCTAACAGGACACAATATTGTGCAACTGAATTAGCATTTCTCTCTCCCATGACAATAGTTACTCCCATTTGAGCAGTAATACTGCATGTTATGGTAGGACAATCAAATTTGAATTTTGGACTGAGGTAACTACTGAAAGCCATGAAGCTTTGACAAGATAATGTATAGGAGCACAGCATGTGCTGCTCCTAATGTACCATTGTTACCTCTCAAACATGAGCCATCTACAAAATGGACATTGTTGGGCTCAATCAGAGGTTCATCATTAAAGTCTAACCTTGGCTTCATGCATAGATTCATGACACCCAGACATTCAGGTTCAGTTTCATTACAAACAATTTCAGTTGCTGGTAGCAAGCTCAATACATTTGAATTTAGACTTGTTTTGATCACAGTATTTTCTAGTAGCAACTCCACAAAGGAAGAGACCATTTCAGTAATCGGACATCCCATAATTATATTCTCACTCTTTTATGACTGACATCTACCACAGCTACTAAGTTAAGGCAGCTGGGCATTTCTGTGACGATAGGGTGAAGGGTCATTGGGAAATAAGTCACAGACTTTTGAGCATCTTCATGTTTTTGAACAGGCACTGAGAGAGCGCAGCCCTCCTCGCACTGCAAATTGGTGTATTTTCTTTAAATAAACTTGCATCCCTAGTGCCGGGCGGAACACTTTTGTCTTTCAACTCTTCGAATGCTTTGTGCAATTGTTGTCCAATGCAAGCGGATCAGACACATCCTTGTGCGTCAGCCTCAGTAAAGGCTTAGCCACTAGGGAAAGGTTTGGTAACCACTGTCTAAGCAGCCAACCATTCCCAAAACATCTTGACTTCTTTCTCATTTGAGGTGGATTCATCTTGTGAATTGCTTCCACTCTCTCCGGTGACACCTTTCTAGCTCCTTTTCCAATTATGTGTCCCAGATATTCATTTTCTTTTTGACAGTACTAATGCCTATCCTCATGCAATGCAATACAAAAGGGGATGATGGACGGAACGTTTGAGCCAATCAAACACTCACCCCCAGTCAACTGATCTGGGTTTAATCCATCATCATTCTTTAGCTCACTCCACCACCCCAGTTCAGACATGGCCATATGCAAATCAGTCTGACCCTGTGCCTCATGGGAACAGTCCAGCCCGAACTGCCAAGCCATGTCTTCCCTGGACCGGAAACAAGCATCCTAGGACCGGTTTCTGGCATTCCAGCCGTCATCAGCCAGGCTTGCTTGAATCCAGTGGCAAAGTGAGCAAGGGACCCACGTCTGGGCATACCCCGCCAACTTAGGGCGAACAAAGCTGATACAAAAGGGGATGATGGACGGAACGCTTGAGCCAATCAAACACTCACCCCAGTCAACTGATCTGGGTTTAATCCATCATCATTCTTTAGCTCACTCACCACCCCAGTTCAGACATGGCCATATGCAAATCAGTCTGACCCTGTGCCTCATGGGAACAGTCCAGCCCGAACTGCCAAGCCATGTCTTCCCTGGACCGGAAACAAGCATCCTAGGACCGGTTTCTGGCATTCCAGCTGTCATCAGCCAGGCTTGCTTGAATCCAGTGGCAAAGTGAGCAAGGGACCCACGTCTGGGCATACCCCGCCAACTTATGGCGAACAAGCGATACAAAGGGATGATGGACGAACGTTTGAGCCAATCAAACACTCACTCTCAGTCAACTGATCTGGGTTTAATCCATCATCATTCTTTAGCTCACTCACCACCCCAGTTCAGACATGGCCATATGCAAATCAGTCTGACCCTGTGCCTCATGGGAACAGTCCAGCTGACTGCCAAGCCATGTCTTCCTGGACCGAAACAAGCATCCTAGGACCGGTTTCTGGCATTCCAGCCGTCATCAGCCAGGCTTGCTTGAATCCAGTGGCAAAGTGAGCAGGGACCCATGTCTGGGCATACTCCGCCAACTTAGGGCGAACAAAGCGATACAAAGGGGATGATGGACGGAACGCTTGAGCCAATCAAACACTCACCTCAGTCAACTGATCTGGGTTTAATCCATCATCATTCTTTAGCTCACTCCACCACCCCAGTTCAGACATGGCCATATGCAAAGTTGGCGGGGTATGCCCAGACGTGGGTCCCTTGCTCACTTTGCCACTGGATTCAAGCAAGCCTGGCTGATGACGGCTGAAATGCCAGAAACCGGTCCTAGGATGCTTGTTTCCGGTCCAGGGAAGACATGGCTTGGCAGTTCGGGCTGGACTGTTCCCATGAGGCACAGGGTCAGACTGATTTGCATATGGCCATGTCTGAACTGGGGTGGTGGAGTGAGCTAAAGAATGATGATGGATTAAACCCAGATCAGTTGACTGGGGGTGAGTGTTTGATTGGCTCAAACGTTCCGTCCATCATCCCCTTTGTATCGCTTTGTTCGCCCTAAGTTGGCGGGGGTATGCCCAGACGTGGGTCCCTTGCTCACTTTGCCACTGGATTCAAGCAAGCCTGGCTGATGACGGCTGGAATGCCAGAAACCGGTCCTAGGATGCTTGTTTCCGGTCCAGGGAAGACATGGCTTGGCAGTTCGGGCTGGACTGTTCCCATGAGGCACATTGTCAGACTGATTTGCATATGGCCATGTCTGAACTGGGGTGGTGGAGTGAGCTAAAGAATGATGATGGATTAAACCCAGATCAGTTGACTGGGGGTGAGTGTTTGATTGGCTCAAACGTTCCGTCCATCATCCCCTTTGTATCGCTTTGTTCGCCCTAAGTTGGCGGGGGTATGCCCAGACGTGGGTCCCTTGCTCACTTTGCCACTGGATTCAAGCAAGCCTGGCTGATGACGGCTGGAATGCCAGAAACCGGTCCTAGGATGCTTGTTTCCGGTCCAGGGAAGACATGGCTTGGCAGTTCGGGCTGGACTGTTCCCATGAGGCACAGGGTCAGACTGATTTGCATATGGCCATGTCTGAACTGGGGTGGTGGAGTGAGCTAAAGAATGATGATGGATTAAACCCAGATCAGTTGACTGGGGGTGAGTGTTTGATTGGCTCAAACGTTCCGTCCATCATCCCCTTTTGTATCGCATTGCATGAGGATAGGCATGAGTACTGTCAAAAAGAAAATGAATATCTGGGACACATAATTGGAAAAGGAGCTAGAAAGGTGTCACCGGAGAGAGTGGAAGCAATTCACAAGATGAATCCACCTCAAATGAGAAAGAAGTCAAGATGTTTTTGGGAATGGTTGGCTGCTTAGACAGTGGTTACCAAACCTTTCCCTAGTGGCTAAGCCTTTACTGAGGCTGACGCACAAGGATGTGTCTGATCCGCTTGCATTGGACAACAATTGCACAAAAGCATTCGAAGAGTTGAAAGACAAAAAGCGTTCCGCCCCGGCACTAGGGATGCAAGTTTATTTAAAAGAAAATACACCAATTTGCAGTGCGAGGGAGGGCTGCGCTCTCTCAGTGCCTGTTCAAAAACATGAAGATGCTCAAAAGTCTGTGACTTATTTCCCAATGACCCTTCACCCCATCGTCACAGAAATGCCCAGCTGCCTTAACTTAGTAGCTGTGGTAGATGTCAGAGATAAAAAGAGTGAGAATATAATTATGGGATGTCCGATTACTGAAATGATCTCTTCCTTTGTGGAGTTGCTACTAGAAAATACTGTGATCAAAACAAGTCTAAATTCAAATGTATTGAGCTTGCTACCAGCAACTGAAATTGTTTGTAATGAAACTGAACCTGAATGTCTGGGTGTCATGAATCTATGCATGAAGCCAAGGTTAGACTTTAATGATGAACCTCTGATTGAGCCCAACAATGTCCATTTTGTAGATGGCTCATGTTTGAGAGGTAACAATGGTACATTAGGAGCAGCACATGCTGTGCTCCCTATACATTATCTTGTCAAAGCTTCATGGCTTTCAGTAGTTACCTCAGTCCAAAATTCAAATTTGATTGTCCTTACCATAACATGCAGTATTACTGCTCAAATGGGAGTAACTATTGTCATGGGAGAGAGAAATGCTAATTCAGTTGCACAATATTGTGTCCTGTTAGCCTATACATTCAATGGAATTTTCACATGTGAATCTGAAAAGGATACTGTTTATCTAATGTTGATGTTAATAACTTACACTTGGAAAGAATTAAAGGAGGTACAAGAAAATGTTTCAGAGGCAGAACAACAAGGTTGTATCAGAACAGATTTTGAGAAAAATGACAACTGCATAGTAGCAAATGTGTTATTGCAAAAACTGATGCCCAAGTATAGATTGCCAGTTTCTCTGAAATCAGATCAAAAGACTCACTCTGTTAATGAGGTATCAAAGATGATGTGTGCAGAACTACAGTTTGGACAAAGATTGGATTGTAGCTATCTGCCTGAAGTTTCAAGCATAATAAAGCAACACAAAGACACCACAGAGTCTCACTTTGCAAAAGACTGTGTCTCAACATCACTGAAGTGGCTTGAATATGTACATGCAAATTCACTTGTGAAACCCACATATGAAAAGAAAAGCCATTGCTGTGAGGGATTGGCTGATGTGGAGCGTGCAGTTTCTCACCAGATTGCAGCTGCTACACAAGATCTGCATAATGGATGGTGCCACAACTTTGATCGGAGAGATGGTGTTGTGAACAAAAAGCACAATCTGAAGATTTGGTTGGAACCAAGATTAATAGGCCTGTTCCGAGTGATCCTGGCAATGACTGTTGTGAAGTGTGATGCCTTTCCAAATTGGGTGCATGCCTGTATGGTCCCGTGTCCCTTGACAAAACAGCTCCTCTTCAAGAAGAGATGCCAGCAGTGGTCAAAAGTCCACAGAAGAGGGTCAGTCCAGCTGTAAGGGAAAACACAGAGTCTGAAGCAGCACTAGAGCAAACTGAAGTGGCACTGGAAAAGCAAAAAGTGGAAACTGACTCAGATGAAAGCGGTGTCAAAAAGGTGAATGAGTCAGGTGCAGTCTCTGAAGAAGAAATTAGTGCTGTGGGCCTACGAGTGGAGGAAGAAAAAAGCTGGCTGAAAGGGTATCCAAAAGATCTACAGTGGTCCCCTGAAAAATCATTTGCACCCATAGCTGAAACGTCTGAATCTGAACAAAGTGAAGATAAAAGTGAAAGGTTTGGATTGAAAATGTGCAAAGAATTGATGGTGCTCTGTCAGAGTTTTTCAGAACCTGAGTGGTCAAATTGCATGGAAAAAGTACAGGATGCCACATTGAATAAACTGTGTGATGCGAGGCCTGAACTGTATGAGCCACCTTGATGGCAAGCTGGAGAAAAAAAGAGCCAAGTAATGCTGAAACAATAACTGAGAACTGTCAAGAGCTGAAAAGAGAAAACAAAGATGAAAAAAAAAGAAGAAGAAAAAAAAGAACTGTTCTATTGGATCTTTTATTATTTTAGTTACTTATTTTAGAGAAAGCTAACTGTTTCAAGAAGCTACTTACAGAACTCTGCACTAAACTTTTGAGCTTGGCTATATATGATCTGATTACTGACAAACTTGTGTTGACTTAGAATTAGAGGTAAAATTGTTATATGCTCAGCTTTTGTAATAACAAGTGATCATGAACATACTCATTTTAGTAGGGGTTTTCCTTATTATTTTAGCAGGACGCTTGCAGAAAACACAGCTTTTTCTTTGAGTTCTGCAGAAGGGAGGAGGGGCTCATTGGGCAGCTTCTGTGGGAGACACAGAGAGGCAGACAGAGATGAACAGCGCGAAGACAGAGAATCAGCTGAGGGAACGAGGGCAGATTTAGATGCTAAAACCCTAAGTTTTATGCTTTGACTAACTGGCTTTGTAAAGACTTATTTGTCCCATGCATTTATTTCTCTTTATGTGAGATTGAGCAATTATTAATTATTGATTTAGCTTTGCAAAACTCACTCTTGCATTATATTTCTTAAAACTCTTTAAGAGTTCTGACTGACATATTGTGCCTCATTTTTCCATAGAAATAGGGATTTCTTCCTTTATGGAGTGCTTTGTATGCAATTTATAATATGTTCTGTATTAATTCTATATTTTCCTATTTTCAATTCTGTAACCTGATTGATATTTGACTAATAAATAAAGAGTCAGAGAACCTTAAATTTGAGTAGAAAATAAAACCCTTTAAAACTACTCACAACTCTCATTATTGCCTTAAAATATGTATTTGCATTTGATTTTTTCATGTTTATGCAAAGTCTCCTTATGGTGATCACACGGTGGCAAAGGTCCATCCCCTTTGAGCGGGAAACAAGAGGTAATGATGTTTTGCATTGAGAAATTACCGTGAAATTACCGCTCCATCATCAGTAAAACACAACACACGCACATTACTCAAACACCCACTGCATGTATGTAGGCATGGTGTATTACATTTAGAAGAGAGCCCCCTTTTAAGAAATTCCACATGCCACATGCCATTGTTGCAGGTATGCTCTCTTACCTAATCTCCCTACACTCTATAGACATCCAACACTCCCTCAACAGAGGTTACAATAGGGCACACATACATGCATGAGCCATTATTTAGCACAGTTGGGATCCTTAAGCTGACATGCTGATGTCTAGATAGTAGAGGGGGGTGTTAGTGTACTCACCAGTATTGTGTAAAGAGTATTGTAGCCTGATATGTATAGCACAACATTACCATGCGATAGAGCTTCCATATAGATCTTGACCCTGATCTATGCCCACATGCAGGTATCCTGATAAGGGTAGAGGTCAAGCTTTACTGGTGCAGGATTGACTAATTATGTCATTTGTTTCTTGAGCTGTTACTTTATTTGCTTCATTTATGTGGTTTGACAGTCTCTGGTCAAAGATGAATGGTGGACTACCACACTGTTCATTTATACCATCCTGAGAAAACACTTTTATTTATATAATGTCATTAACAAACTGGCTATGGTTTTGAGAAAAATAAATGACAACTTCATTTTCTATAACATTTAAGTACAAGCTTTCACATAATATGATCATGCTTTAAACCATGCATACTCATAAAATACTTTTTACTCATAAATGAAATACACAAACAATTTTGGTTACAATTTTTGCTATAACTAAATTTATGTTGATTTTTCTACATGTAGGAGTCTGCATGAGGAGGTTCATCTTTCGCATGTGAAGGGTTTCCTCTCACATGCAGAGTCATCTCCTAGGGTACAGGCGGCTCCTCCAAGTGTCTGGAACACAAAATATGGTTCAAAAGGTACTAATAGTAACCTTACAGTCATAAATTGTTGCATTGGTGGCAGGCCAAAAATTTACTGATCACAAAACTAAAAAGCTTCTGTGGGCAAGGCAAATGAGATTGACACAAAAGCCATCCAATCTTGAACAAGAGAGGTCTGTTTGGAGTATGGTATACAATGCATTCGCCCTGAGAGAGAGCTAGAGCTGCCTGTAGCGAGACTGCAAAAATGACCAAGTAGCAGAAACATTTTACTTGTTGCATTGCCTATCCATTAAAATATCACTTTGTGGATGTTTTTTCCCACTGAAAAAAGCATTATTTTTTCTTTCAATCTTTACCTTTGGGATACTGGACTTAAAAGAAGATTCCTGGTCATGGAGTAGATGTTGCAAGTCTAGCAGTGTTAGGGTCCCTATTTCCATCCAGTACTTAAAATAGAATTTTCACAAACACGTCAGTAATCTTTGAATTGGGAAAGTCACAAAGGCATGGATTTCTCATTCTGTTCCATGACTTCCTATGATTCTCCCAGATATGACAAATCTTGCAACAAATGCACACACGTTAACACACCAAATTTGCACAGTGTGTGTTATTTGCCTTTGTATTCTGTTTATGCAAGTGCTCCAAAAATTTACTAATTTGAAAACAATAATCCAATGTAAGATTCCTCAATCATAGACAGCAGGGTTGCTGGCCGGATTTTCCTCTGAAAATTATCTTTGTAACACTTTTTAATAGTGTTAATGTTTAAACATGACTGTTAGGATGGGTGAATCTGATGTCTATGTATACCATGATATATAGAAGCTCGACAATGGCAATACCAATAGATGCAATGTCAACGTATGCCATAACCTATGCCCGCATAACAATGCCAATACCCATAAATGCAAAGTCAATGTATGCCATAAACTATGCCCGCACAACAGTGTCACTACCGGTAGAAACAATGTCAATGTATGCCATAATCCATGCATGCATAACAATGTTGATACCAGAAGAAACAATGTCAATGTACGGCATGATTTAGGCAGGCATAACAATGTCAATAACAGTAAAGACAATATCCATGTACACAATGAAAACTGTAAGCACAATATTGAGGAGGTCGGTAAAAATGAAATCAATGACCGCCACAGTATTTGTAGAAGTTCTAATGAACTCGTATCATTGCTGTCAGATTCACCCAAGGTGACCTCCCCATCAACCTCAAGTCAGAGATACATGGTCAGACAGGCACTGCGACCACAACCCATGCCTATCGAGTGACAGGTCACAGGTGGGGTCTCACTTAGCCCAAAGACAAATGCGCACCCAGGGAAAACTCTGATCGATCCCACAGATAGATAGTTGCACCACAAACAGGTCCGAGGAAATTGGTCCCAATAAAACACATTTGGCCAGAGGCACGTGTTCCCCAAAATTCCACAAAGCTAGATGCCACATGTAGATAGAAACACTCAGCCAATCAGGACACAACATGCACACCACACGTAGTGATCACACGCTCCCCACACCAGACATGTGGACACATAGACACTGGCCCACACTAGCTCTCCCCGAGGTCGAGAGCCATCTGTGTCCCCTTTTCTGATGACCAAACTTATTATTTATGACTAAGATGCTTTTCCAAGAATGCAGAATTGGTTTATTGTACTTCACGAAATGTATATATTTTCAGACGAAACTTTGTACAGCGAGAGACTTTCTTCAGACGCACTCTATCGACCAACTTGTTCCTGTTTTGCCAAATGCCTCTTGTCTTTTTATTTCTTTAAGGTAATTCATATCCGAGCAACATGACTATTCCTGTGAATTATTGCAAGGCATTACATGAATGAATGTGCAACAGTTGAATCGATGCCTTTGATCCACACACATAAAGATAACAAGTGCAGCCATATCGTCCGAATTCATGGAAAACAATCACCTTTGAGGAGAAAGCAGTCAATGGTCAACCGAGCTTCATGTTGGGACCGTGGGCCCTTTATCTTTTGCTCCCACTGGCACCCCCTCATTCACAGTTAATCTGTGTAATGTTGTTAATGCATGCTGCAAACATACAATAGAGATGCATCAATCTAAGGAACAATTCCTAAAGGCGACAGACTGACCCTCTAAGACGAAACATCATGAAATGAAAAGGTGGGCCTGCTCATTCTTCCAGAAAGGTGTAATCAGTTCACTTCAGAAAGAATATGAGGATGCTATAACAGAAAGATACACTGTGTTTTCATACATGCATCATGTGCACCTCAAGAACTGTGGTTCCATATATCAGGTGTATGCTAGCATGGTCGACATCAATGCTGGCTGATGGGATACTTATTCATGTTTACTATCACAAGCGAAGGTGTTGATATGATACCCAAAAGCATGACAATGTGCGAGCCGATATTCACAAGAGCACTATGTTTTTCAATAATATCTTCATTCACAAGAAGTGAAAATTGTTAGTTTCATTACAATAGGCACGGCTCCAGGCACACTTGCTGAAGCTTGAAAGTGAATGCAGGAGCATTTGATGTATCCTTTGTCACTAATATTGAATACACAAGAAATGCTGATAGTGGTTGTGGTAGACCGGGACTGGCAATTCTGAGGAAGGTGCCTGACCCTATACGGGCATTCTAGGAACACCAAAACATGTAAATGGAATAGCTATAAAGAGTTCCATGCTCAACATTTTTGCTTTAAGTGTTTGGTAGGGAGGCATTAGTACAAACTAACAATAGACCTCCCACACGTAACTTTGAAGTTGGGGCCAATGCTTAAATTAAAGCAAATGTAGGGGGACACAAAAATAATCACTACACAAACCACAACAATTCGCCCTCCAAATCACTACAGATAATCACTACAGGATACCAATGTCCATGGATGGCCCTCAGCGCTAGATGGGTAATCCTCTTGTGAAGTAAGCCACAGTAGTTGGGTGAGTGTATATCATCCTATGGTAAGATATTGATGGTATGAACTACTATTCCAAATAGACCCTGCCACATAGGAATGTTTCACTTTTTTGTAGAGTGATGTTGAATCAGGAAGGATGTCTAGCAATCCTTAAAACCCTCTCTCTCATGTTTAAGAGGCTACACTGAGCCCATTGCTAGGACATGCACTATCAGTTCTGGACTATATCCACCAGATCATCCACTCCCAAACACCCTTACCGTCAATCGATGTTAACTTATTTGCCTACTCATTTGTTGCCTTCGATCCACAAGCATACAGATGGAGTGTGCACCAGATTTATAATTGCTTCGGCATACTTAACTTATTTCATCCCTATGTCTTTAAGCTTTTTTGAGAGGGGTGTGTTTTCTTCTGTCTGAATTTTTCTACTACATATCTCCACCGAATTATTACAGTTTTTTTAGATGTAGAGATCGATGTAGATGAAAATATCCTAAATGGCTGCCTGTATATAAAGAGCGCATCTGCAAATAGTGTGCATCATTCTACATCATCTGATCCTAAACGTCAAATAAGAAACAGACCCTATGGTGGACTATTAAGAACTAGACGTCTGTGCAATCAGGGTGAGGAAGGATAATGAATATCATACACAGGCAAATGAAAAAACTCAAAGGTTCTTACAAAGAGGCTATTGTTGCAGTGCTAGCGTGGTAAAGATTTTATTATACGCTTACTCTCCTTACTACTCTAACCATACTGGGCCCTTTACGATAAGACAATCTGCAGCATTTCCATTTACCACAGAGACAATGATCCTCTGATGAATCTTTCTCCGCCAATAGGAGAGGTGGAATTTAGGGTAGCCAAATCACCACTTAGCAGTCCAATGAGGATCATTAATTGACAGCCAACTCACAAATTTGAGACCAGATTTAGGTACACCACTCTTAAAACCATGCTGTAGAAATAAAGAATAGCAACGGGAAGACCAAATCTCCTGAAGAATTTAAGTCGGGCAAAAATTATGCAGACTACAAGCTCTGCCATAGCAATACAGAACAAAAGAAGACAGAACTTAGTGATTCTCCCTACAACACATTAAAACATTTGCAAAATACCTCGGTTTAAATGGGAGAACAAACAAAACTCAATAATAGACTCAGACAGGTATTAGATTAATTAGGTTATTGTATTGAAGATCCAAAATGTATAGCCATTAGCAGTCTTTTGAGAATTTCAGTTAAGAATATCACAGCTTGCATTAAAGCACGAAGCATTTAGGCAAGGCTTTATCGGATGGTTATTATCAGAAACAGTTTACAGAGTTTTAGAGTTCTACTCCCATTAAGGCAGAAGGATAGATCATTTGTCTACCAGCTTAAATCCTGCATGGAGGGGGAAAAGGTCAGATTTAAAGTTCATTGAGGGCAAGACTATTATCATAAACAAGGAAATGAAAGATGAAAATAGTTCGGCAAAGATGGTTTCAGTCCATCATCTACCGACTGTGGCATCAGCAAGGCAGTTCAAATTAAGGAAAACGTTCTCAATAATCAGCAAAAATCGATCAGCGTAGCATCCTCTCGCAAGGGGAAAAGAAAAAGTATGGCATTGCACCTCCTTTGGGGTTTCTTTTTTTATAAAGTTTCTAACAAAATCCAGTGATGTACCATCATGCCACCATCGGAAGACTGTCGTATGCTCAAATTCACATAATGTCACCTAGGACACTTGCACGCTGGTCATGAGAAATGAAAGATTTGAGAGTCCACATAGGCCTAATATCAGTGAAAAAGGAATACAAAGTATCCATCTATATCAACAGCGGAAATCCTGTTGCCACAGGAATATTTCACTGTGAACATTAAAGAAACGTTTAGGAATGTTGGGGTTTATATATGTACAGAACAAATAAAGCAACATTTCCCTAGTTGTAAATGGTCCATTGTATTGGGTCAGTAAAAAGGTCAGCATCAGAGGAAAAGCATTTTCGGAAAAACCCTTTAGTTAGCATCACACGTTTTAAATGAAAAAACTTTAAATCATTATTAAATACAATGCAATAGAAGCAATTCAAAGAGTGAATATGTAGAACTTTCACCAAAGATTATTACATGGACATAGCTGCCATCAGAAATACCCAACTATGACAATTTTTCTCAACATTCATACAAGTGTATAATTTTCTAACTTCATACTACAAAATTAGTTTTTCACTTTTCATAAACTATAGAATCTCTAGTATTAATATGCGAAATTTCAAGATCGTACCTAATTTCTACACATTTTTGCACCAACTTTTCTAAATTGTGCGTTCTAACAAAAAGCATTAAAAACACTAGGCCACCTTAATTTCATCAGTAAATGTTAATAAACAACATTTTCATAAGAAACTCTTATTAGTGCAACTCATTCATATGTATAAGTATCGCTTTAGTATTTGTTTTCTTCATCTTGCATTTTAAAGCACGCTTTTATGATGCTTCTAATGCACGTGTCTCATTTTCATGTGTCACTGTGTCTAACTTGTGCAAAGTGCACTTTCAGCTTTTCATGTCTTTAATCAGTAAATGTGTTGTGTATTATGATTTTTAAAACTGTGCTCCAGCACTATAGTAGTAGCATAATAACCTGAGTGAATGTCATAGTGTGTAAATGATCAAGAAATTATCGCTTGAGATGTAAGCCTATAAAAAATCGGAAGGAAACATAAGCAAATGTACAATTCATTAATAAGTATTATAAATGAATGCAGAGTTATGGAGGTATGTAAGTTCCTTAATAACCGTTGGCATTTGTTGTTGAGAGCCAAAATGGTGTAAAAATATATTAACAAGAAACCATGGGTCATGTAAAACATGTAGATAGATAGATAGATAGATAGATAGATAGATAGATCGATAGGTAGATAGATAGAAACAGGATCCACCAGTTGCCAGCAAGCACCTAACACCAATGGTGCTTGGTATTGACACAAACCCTGTCAGCACCTCAAAATTTAGGAAACGCTCAGAGTGCCGGTCTCTTCCTTTATTTTGAGGATAACAAGTAAGTTGAGAAAATTATAAGGAGCTAACAGTGGTTATTGTGAGTACAAGGGAGTGAAAAAATATATTTCTACGTATAGATATAGATATAGATTAGAGCTATAGATATAGAAACATATATTAAAATTAAAGTCCTTAACTTTTAGGTATGCAAGAATTTGAAATTCACGATTTAATTAATTGCAATACACATTTTTGAATCTACACTATAACCTGGGTCTACAAGAAAGTCTATGTGGGATTCTTTGTTTTTGTATCCCCTTCTTTGGGCCTTGGATGGATTCACACACACACTGGAGTCAATTGGTTCTCAATGAATTGTTTCGGCTTGCAATATCCAGCAGGCGACATGCATAGGTGTGCTACAATGCTATAGACACTCACATGATCATTGGGTCGCCTGGAACTCCTAATAGGTCCCAGATATCCTGTTGAAATGCATTCTCCCATTACTGAACTTCAATGTATTTCCAGGCTTCTGCGCAGGTAGCAGTCTGGCCCACCTGGCCTCTGAATCTTTATGCTGAATTATCACTTATTCCACTGCTTGGTTCCATCTACCAGGACTGTGTTGACTGGGAAGCTGGGATTTTTGCCTACCAGCACAGCATCGGAAAGGGATATATCATGTGTGCACCAGTGGAGAAATTGAAAACCCATTAGTGGGGCCTATAGAGGGTCTGTGCAATAATAATGTGCACAGTGTTTTTGGGCAAGCTATTGCAGATGATGAATCCAAACTGATTCTCCTCGCCAGTGGCCCTCCTGGCGGCAAATGGTGTCATGAGGAAGAATGCTTAGCCTGTGACCTGGTGACCCGCATGAGATCTCAGTATCTAATCCAGCAGGGAAGTTGGTGAAGAAGGAAGAACATCTGGTCTGATCAGAGATGGCTCTTCCGAGATTTAGGTAAATAAGTGACAGCTGTTGAGACAGAGCTAGCCATGCCCAGTGGATGATGGATACAAGAAGAAACTCAGAGTTTGCACATCTGTCACTTGCCCAATTATGCTGCTTCCGTGTGTTAGGGTGACGACATGCAGGGACATGTAAGGCAGGCGCGGCCCGTGGTAGGAGTGCCGGTCGGGCGGTGACGTGGGGCGGGGAGGGGCAGGGTGGGGGTAGAACTACGGATTAAGGCCGAATACAGGTAAGTGAACATTTAAATAAATAAAACGAATTTCGTTGCGCGCACTGCATCACATTTGGCGATGCAGCGCTCACAACGAAATTCGTTTTATTTATTTGAATGTTCACTTACCTGTTTTCGGCCTTAATCCGTAGTTTACTACCCCCCACCCTGCCCCTCCCCCGCCCCACGTCACCGCCCGACCGGCACTCCTACCACGGGCCGTGCCTGATGTAAGGTATGTAGTCTGTCTCTCGTTAATGCAAAATCGCAGCACTTAGACCACAACTGTGACGTGTTCACGATTGCTGATATTCTCCGCATTATTGCTTCCCAGCAGGCCCTGTATTGGCAGGCAATACAGGGATGCGCAGGAAGGGCCTGGATGGTGGATTTTCATGAGAATTTTCAGAGCCTGCCCGCTGAGATTTTCATTTTGGCACAGATTCTGACCATTTTATGATTTTTCCGTCTCTAATTACAGTAATGACCTACTTGTGATGGGTAGTAATCCCTAGTCATGTTCTCTGTCAGATGAAAACTCTACCCTCCCCATACTCTCTCTGGCTTCCTGTTCCTTACCTCACCCCACTAGGAGCCTGAGCCTGTAGGGCTAGTGCCAGACTCCCACCCTACGGAGAGTGTTAATATGCATGAGAACCTTCTGGCATTCCAACACACAGCTGCATAAAGTACCTCTGACCCTCTTTGCGCCACATCTGGGGCCATTCGAGGTGATGTGAATATTTAAGCTACCACCTTGTATAAGGTTATTTTCATTGGAGCTGCCTTCTTTCTCATCATATCTTGAGTCCGTTCTCTCAAATTTGTCCTGCCCCACCCCCCCGTCCTTATTTTACATTCATCAACTCATCCTCACAATGTCCTGCCTCCTTGGGAGAGCATTGGCTCGCTTCCCATTTGGTGTGGTGATTCCTTCATCTTAACTTAGCTCTTGAGTCCTAACTAGGCCCATGCGAAGTTTAATTTACGCCAGCATAACTGTGTGTAATTTCTGGTGGTTCATGCTATGATTCATCTGTAAAATGCTCGAGATTATGCCAATATGTCACACTGGTAATTGACATTTCTTTCAGGTAAAAAAAAACCCTATCACAGAAGGTGGGGAAGAATAGGAGTGAAATGAACGTAACCAGCTATTGGTCGCGTGGCGCATGATCTAGAACAATTTTTGGAAAATGCAAAATGCGTCCTTCCCCAAAAATGGAAGCAGTAAAAATATTGTAAAAGCCGTAACTGTCATTTCGCGTATTAGCGCATACTTTGTTGGGAATTGACGCAAATATTGCATGGATATAATTATACCCAGTTTCCTAGTTCTGTGATCGCTAATGTCTGTGTCTAGCAGTTGTCTCTTCACTGCTATAACTTTTACCCAGTGAGGCGCAGGTGTGTTTTTCTCTAGATTATAAATATTATTTCGTCTATGATCGTGTTTATTTATCTCCTTATTCAATCACATACCCTGAAAATCCTTTGCTTTAAGGAAAGGACATAGAAAGGCCATTTCTCTCTTGTGAATATTAGATCTCATTGACGCTCATGGTACTTTCCTTGTTTTTTACTGTATTATATTGATACAATGTCGTAGTTTTATTTCCTGGCAGGAGCAAAAGAAGAATGACAAATGCTGCCCATTTTCTCAAAATATCCGGCCACATTATTACATACTGCCGCATAACCTTTTATAAATTGCATTTGAAAATGTCCAATATAATCAAACACCTGCACACTGCTAATCTCCGTTCAAAGTGTAGATTTGTAACGCGTGCACCCGTTAGAAAGAATAAACCAGAATATTTTTTATACCCTTGTAAAATCCGACTTTTTTATTTGGTTCTAAAAAAAATAATCCTATCCTTGCAAACTTCTATTTATGTAAGAAATTTCCCGTGATATATATTTTTTTTCCTTGCGCAAATTTGCATAAATATGCTAATCAAATATTCCGGGTTGATTTCGATATGGAAATAGCACATAATAAACGGGGTCTTTTGGCATTTTGGAGAACACTACATCTTCCAAAGAAAGGCAAAGGCAAAGGCATGGTACTGCCATACTTCCGTCAGATTTAGAGGTGGCGGCACCAGCAGAGCCTCAGTTGGCTCTGGTGTTAGAAATCTCTGACCTGATGGCCCATCCATCAAAGGGCTGTCATAACTCTGCCCAGGACAAGGCAATTCTGGAGTAAGAAATTCGCACAATGACCCTCACATGCAGGGAGAAATCTCCTTCCACGTGGGTGGGGGAGTTAGGAGAATAATAATAAATAAAATAAAAAAGACTTACCTGCTGCTGTCGCTGCCGGCTGCCTCGGTGCTCATCTCCAGCTCTCCTCCTAGCAGTCCATGGTCCACAGCACACGCTCCTCACCCAATCCGGATGCTGCTTTCATGCTATTTCTAGCATGAGAAACGCGCCTGGATTGGCCAGAGTGGGCTGACCTGACACTCGCTCAGGCACAGGGAGTCTGTGGCTTTTCTCCAACCCGTCTGTGCACACAGCTGGTTTGGAGAAATATAAGTGTGCATGTCTGTTCGGCCGGCCTAAGTCTGCCGACCAAACTGACATGCACACTTATAAGTACCCACCACTCCTCCTCTCTGCCATGGCTCGGCCCCGCCCAAGACTCCATGACTCAGTCAGGCTGCTCAGGTAGTGATAAATAAAATGATGACAAAATTATTTTATTATAATTTTATTTTTCATCTGCTGGCAGTGGGGTGACGCTCCTCCGTTATTACGGAGGAGTCGCACCTGTTTGTTCAGAAAAGGATAACCCCCCCACTTTGAGAGTTTGTTTTTGTGTCACAGAATATTTTGTGAGTGCCCATTGCACATGACACCTGCTTGGCAGACCTTAGTGCCTTAGGTGAAGCCATCGCACTGGTGTCTCCCCTGAAAGTACAGAGATCACTGTCTGCCTGGTCCAGATCTCTAAATTTTGCTGGAGCTCCTCCACCAGGGCAGAGAAGGCCAAGTCCCCATGTGATTTGGCAGGCCAGGAGTCCTTTCGCTACCGTCTAAATTAGGCCCACAGTCTTAAAGGAAAATGCATGATGGAATAACATTGATGTGCGTTTTGCAGGATGCTCCAGCAGTTCACTCATGTAAAAAGTTACCTCTCAAAAACGATCTAAATTCAGCTTTTTTCAACCAAGAAGTAAAAATTAAAAACAGTAGGAAGTTCATGGAAAGGTCATGGGAGGCCAGCAAGCCACCATGCACTTCTGCAGCTGTCACCAATCCAGGGTGTGCTTCTAAGTTGTTACTAGCAAAACGTATCCACTAAATAAAACATGTTTTAAAATGCTTTTAAAATTGGAATTGATTTTTAAAAAGTATTTGGATAATTAATTGGTTGAAATAAAAATGTGTAAACAAATCTTGTAAATGCCTGTATATATCCATTTGTTTACTTAGTTTGATGTCAATTTAAGACAAGCATTTGCAATGTAATAGGTCTTGCATTTGTTAAAGTTAGAGATGTTGGCATTGAAAATAACAATGTTTTTTACTTTTGTTTTTTATTTGCAGTGGAGTTATTATATTTGCATAGCACTATTGCCAACGGTATAAAAAAAGCAAAAGTAAAATCATTGTCATTTTCAACGCCAACAGTTCTAACTTTAACAAATGCGAGACGTATTGGAAATGCAATCGGTCTTGCATTTGTTGGAGTTGGAGTATTTGCATTACAGATGCCAATGTTTTTTTACCTAGCAATGTTGCAGGGTGCAGCAGTCGTGGTCCGTGTAGAGTGCCGGCCGGCGGTGACGTGGGGCGGGAGGGCAGGGTGGGGGTAGCAAGACGGATCGATCAATACAGGTAGTAAACATTTAAATCAATAAAACGAATTTCGCTAGAGCGCTGCATCGCCAAATGCGATGCAGTGCGCGCAACGAAATTCGTTCTATTGATTTAAATGTTTACTTACCTGTATTGGTCCGTAATCCATACTTTGCTACCCCCACCCTGCCCCTCCCCCGCCCCACGTCACCGCCCGGCCGGCACTCCTACACGGACCGCGACTGGGGTGCAGTACCATATGTGGCCAAGAGAGGTCCCATGGGACCTCTTTTGGCCACATATGGTACTGTACCCTGCAAAGTTGGAGTTATTGGCATTATAAATGCCAATATTTTTTACCGAGCCCTGTTACAGTGCGCAGTACCATATGGGGCCAAAAGAGGTCCCATTCGACCTCTTTTGGCCCCATATGGTACTGCACCCTGCAAAGTTCGATTTATTGGCATTATAAAGGGCAATGTTTTTACCTAGTCATGTTGCAGGGTACAGTACCATATGTGGCTATAGGAAGTCCCATGGGACCTCTTTTGGCCACATATAGTACTGCACCCTGCAAAGTTTGAGTTATTGGCAATATAAATGCCAATGTTTTTTTACCAGCCATGTTGCAGTGTGCTGATGAAGGGAAATTTATAGAAGGTCTCATATAAATGTGAGATGTGCCAGTGAGTAAAATAACCATTGCCAGCCTTGCCTAGGATCAAGCATGTGTCCTGCCTGAAGCTCTTTAAGAAAATAGTGCTATGAGGCTGTAATTAAAACCTAGGGAATAACAACACATGTAACAGGGAGTGTCCTCATGGGAGGTTACAGGCAGAGACAAGGCGGTACTAAGGAGGGACTACTAAGCCTATTGACCAATGAAAAGCCACCATTTACAAAGAACAGGGACAGGAGGCAATTAAAAAGATGGTTGGAAAGTAGGCGGAGCTTTATGCCCATATCCTAAATACAAAAGACACACAATTGATGGACGGAATGCAGAACAAATCAAAACATTCACCCCCAGTCAAGAGATCTGGGTTAAATCCATCATTCTTTTGCTCACCATGCCACCCCAGTTTAGACCTGGCCATACGCAAATCAGTCTTGACCTTGTGCCTCATGGGAACAGTCCAGCCCGAACTGCCAAGCCAGGTCCTCCCTGGACCGGAAACAAGCATCCTAGGACCGGTTTCGGGGTTTCACCCCTCTTCAGCCAGGATAGCTTGATTCCAGTGGCACAGTGAGCCCAGGACCCACGTCTGGG
The DNA here is from genome assembly GCA_963921515.1 of Calotriton arnoldi. Taxonomy (NCBI): domain Eukaryota; kingdom Metazoa; phylum Chordata; class Amphibia; order Caudata; family Salamandridae; genus Calotriton; species Calotriton arnoldi. Next base: position 250,975 of record CAWUFW010014325.1, read on the forward strand.
CATACCTGGCGCACTTAGGGCGAGAAAGCAAAAGACACAGTATTGATGGACGGAATGCAGAACAAATCAAAACATTCACCCCCAGTCAAGAGATCTGGGTTAAATCCATCATTCTTTTGCTCACCATGCCACCCCAGTTTAGGCCTGGCCATACGCAAATCAGTCTTGACCCTGTGCCTCATGGGAACAGTCCAGCCCGAACTGCCAAGCCAGGTCCTCCCTGGACCGGAAACAAGCATCCTAGGACCGGTTCGGGTTTCACCTCTTCAGCCAGGATAGCTTGATTCCAGTGGCACAGTGAGCCCAGGATCCACGTCTGGGCATACCTGGCGCACTTAGGGCGAGAAAGCAAAGACACACAATTGATGGACGGAATGCAGAACAAATCAAAACATTCACCCCCAGTCAAGAGATCTGGGTTAAATCCATCATTCTTTTGCTCACCATGCCACCCCAGTTTAGACCTGGCCATACGCAAATCAGTCTTGACCCTGTGCCTCATGGGAACAGTCCAGCCCGAACTGCCAAGCCAGGTCCTCCCTGGACCGGAAACAAGCATCCTAGGACCGGCTTCGGGTTTCACCCTCTTCAGCCAGGATAGCTTGATTCCAGTGGCACAGTGAGCCCAGGACCCACGTCTGGGCATACCTGGCGCACTGGGCGAGAAAGCAAAGACACACAATTGATGGACGGAATGCAGAACAAATCAAAACATTCCCCCAGTCAAGAGATCTGGGTTAAATCCATCATTCTTTTGCTCACCATGCCACCCCAGTTTAGACCTGGCCATACGCAAATCAGTCTTGACCCTGTGCCTCATGGGAACAGTCCAGCCCGAACTGCCAAGCCAGGTCCTCCCTGGACCTGAAACAAGCATCCTAGGACCGGTTTCGGGTTTCACCTCTTCAGCCAGGATAGCTTGATTCCAGTGGCACAGTGAGCCCAGGACCCACGTCTGGGCATACCTGGCGCACTTAGGGCGAGAAAGCAAAAGACACACAATTGATGGACGGAATGCAGAACAAATCAAAACATTCACCCCCAGTCAAGAGATCTGGGTTAAATCCATCATTCTTTTGCTCACCATGCCACCCCAGTTTAGACCTGGCCATACGCAAATCAGTCTTGACCCTGTGCCTCATGGGAACAGTCCAGCCCGAACTGCCAAGGCAGGTCCTCCCTGGACCGGAAACAAGCATCCTAGGACCGGCTCTGGGGTTTCACCCTCTTCAGCCAGGATAGCTTGATTCCAGTGGCACAGTGAGCCCAGGACCCACGTCTGGGCATACCTGGCGCACTTAGGGCGAGAAAGCAAAGACACACAATTGATGGACGGAATGCAGAACAAATCAAAACCTTCACCCCAGTCAAGAGATCTGGGTTAAATCCATCATTCTTTTGCTCACCATGCCACCCCAGTTTAGACCTGGCCATACGCAAATCAGTCTTGACCCTGTGCCTCATGGGAACAGTCCAGCTCGAACTGCAAGCCAGGTCCTCCTGGACCGGAAACAAGCATCCTAGGACCGGCTTCGGGTTTCACCCTCTTCTGCCAGGATAGCTTGATTCCAGTGGCACAGTGAGCCCAGGACCCACGTCTGGGCATACCTGGCGCACTTAGGGCGAGAAGCAAAGACACACAATTGATGGACGGAATGCAGAACAAATCAAAACATTCACCCCAGTCAAGAGATCTGGGTTAAATCCATCATTCTTTTGCTCACCATGCCACCCCAGTTTAGACCTGGCCATACGCAAATCAGTCTTGACCCTGTGCCTCATGGGAACAGTCCAGCCCGAACTGCCAAGCCAGGTCCTCCCTGGACAGGAAACAAGCATCCTAGGACCGGTTTCGGGTTTCACCCTCTTCAGCCAGGATAGCTTGATTCCAGTGGCACAGTGAGCCCAGGACCACGTCTGGGCATACCTGGCGCATTTAGGGCGAGAAAGCAAAGACACACAATTGATGGACGGAATGCAGAACAAATCAAAACATTCACCCCCAGTCAAGAGATCTGGGTTAAATCCATCATTCTTTTGCTCACCATGCCACCCCAGTTTAGACCTGGCCATACGCAAATCAGTCTTGACCCTGTGCCTCATGGGAACAGTCCAGCCCGAACTGCCAAGCCAGGTCCTCCGTGGACCGGAAACAAGCATCCTAGGACCGGTTTCGGGTTTCACCCTCTTCAGCCAGGATAGCTTGATTCCAGTGGCACAGTGAGCCCAGGACCCACGGTGAATGTTTTGATTTGTTCTGCATTCCGTCCATCAATTGTATGTCTTTTGCTTTCTCGCCCTAAGTGCGCCAGGTATGCCCAGACGTGGGTCCTGGGCTCACTGTGCCACTGGAATCAAGCTATCCTGGCTGAAGAGGGGTGAAACCCCGAAACCGGTCCTAGGATGCTTGTTTCTGGTCCAGGGAGGACCTGGCTTGGCAGTTCGGGCTGGACTGTTCCCATGAGGCACAGGGTCAAGACTGATTTGCATATGGCCAGGTCTAAACTGGGGTGGCATGGTGAGCAAAAGAATGATGGATTTAACCCAGATCTCTTGACTGGGGGTGAATGTTTTGATTTGTTCTGCATTCCGTCCATCAATTGTATGTCTTTGCTTTCTCGCCCTAAGTGCGCCAGGTATGCCCAGACGTGGTCCTGGGCTCACTGTGCCACTGGAATCAAGCTATCCTGGCTGAAGAGGGGTGAAACCCCGAAACCGGTCCTAGGATGCTTGTTTCTGGTCCAGGGAGGACCTGGCTTGGCAGTTCGGGCTGGACTGTTCCCATGAGGCACAGGGTCAAGACTGATTTGCATATGGCCAGGTCTAAACTGGGGTGGCATGGTGAGCAAAAGAATGATGGATTTAACCCAGATCTCTTGACTGGGGTGAATGTTTTGATTTGTTCTGCATTCCGTCCATCAATTGTATGTCTTTGCTTTCTCGCCCTAAGTGTGCCAGGTATGCCCAGACGTGGTCCTGGGCTCACTGTGCCACTGGAATCAAGCTATCCTGGCTGAAGAGGGGTGAAACCCCGAAACCGGTCCTAGGATGCTTGTTTCTGGTCCAGGAGGACCTGGCTTGGCAGTTCGGGCTGGACTGTTCCCATGAGGCACAGGGTCAAGACTGATTTGCATATGGCCAGGTCTAAACTGGGGTGGCATGGTGAGCAAAAGAATGATGGATTTAACCCAGATCTCTTGACTGGGGTGAATGTTTTGATTTGTTCTGCATTCCGTCCATCAATTGTATGTCTTTTGCTTTCTGCCCTAAGTGCGCCAGGTATGCCCAAACGTGGGTCCTGGGCTCACTGTGCCACTGGAATCAAGCTATCCTGGCTGAAGAGGGGTGAAACCCGAAACCGGTCCTAGGATGCTTGTTTCTGGTCCAGGGAGGACCTGGCTTGGCAGTTCGGGCTGGACTGTTCCCATGAGGCACAGGGTCAAGACTGATTTGCATATGGCCAGGTCTAAACTGGGGTGGCATTGTGAGCAAAAGAATGATGGATTTAACCCAGATCTCTTGACTGGGGGTGACTGGTTTGATTTGTTCTGCATTCCGTCCATCAATTGTATGTCTTTTGCTTTCTCGCCCTAAGTGAGCCAGGTATGCCCAGACGTGGGTCCTGGGCTCACTGTGCCACTGGAATCAAGCTATCCTGGCTGAAGAGGGGTGAAACCCCGAAACCGGTCCTAGGATGCTTGTTTCTGGTCCAGGGAGGACCTGGCTTGGCAGTTCGGGCTGGACTGTTCCCATGAGGCACAGGGTCAAGACTGATTTGCATATGGCCAGGTCTAAACTGGGGTGGCATAGTGAGCAAAAGAATGATGGATTTAACCCAGATCTCTTGACTGGGGGTGAATGTTTTGATTTGTTCTGCATTCCGTCCACCAATTGTATGTCTTTTGCTTTCTCGCCCTAAGTGCGCCAGGTATGCACAGACGTGGGTCCTGGGCTCACTGTGCCACTGGAATCAAGCTATCCTGGCTGAAGAGGGTGAAACCCCGAAACCGGTCCTAGGATGCTTGTTTCTGGTCCAGGGAGGACCTGGCTTGGCAGTTCGGGCTGGACTGTTCCCATGAGGCACAGGGTCAAGACTGATTTGCATATGGCCAGGTCTAAACTGGGGTGGCATGGTGAGCAAAAGAATGATGGATTTAACCCAGATCTCTTGACTGGGGGTGAATGTTTTGATTTGTTCTGCATTCCTTCCATCAATTGTATGTCTTTTGCTTTCTCTCCCTAAGTGCGCCAGGTATGCCCAGACGTGGGTCCTGGGCTCACTGTGCCACTGGAATCAAGCTATCCTGGCTGAAGAGGGGTGAAACCCCGAAACCGGTCCTAGGATGCTTGTTTCTGGTCCAGGGAGGACCTGGCTTGGCAGTTCGGGCTGGACTGTTCCCATGAGGCACAGGGTCAAGACTGATTTGCATATGGCCAGGTCTAAACTGGGGTGGCATGGTGAGCAAAAGAATGATGGATTTAACCCAGATTTCTTGACTGGGGGTGAATGTTTTGATTTGTTCTGCATTCCGTCCATCAATTGTATGTCTTTGCTTTCTCGCCCTAAGTGCGCCAGGTATGCCCAGACGTGGTCCTGGGCTCACTGTGCCACTGGAATCAAGCTATCCTGGCTGAAGAGGGTGAAACCCCGAAACCGGTCCTAGGATGCTTGTTTCTGGTCCAGGGAGGACCTGGCTTGGCAGTTCGGGCTGGACTGTTCCCATGAGGCACAGGGTCAAGACTGATTTGCATATGGCCAGGTCTAAACTGGGGTGGCATGGTGAGCAAAAGAATGATGGATTTAACCCAGATCTCTTGACTGGGGGTGAATGTTTTGATTTGTTCTGCATTCCGTCCATCAATTGTATGTCTTTTGCTTTCTCGCCTAAGTGCGCCAGGTATGCCCAGACGTGGGTCCTGGGCTCACTGTGCCACTGGAATCAAGCTATCCTGGCTGAAGAGGGGTGAAACCCCGAAACCGGTCCTAGGATGCTTGTTTCTGGTCCAGGGAGGACCTGGCTTGGCAGTTCGGGCTGGACTGTTCCCATGAGGCACAGGGTCAAGACTGATTTGCATATGGCCAGGTCTAAACTGGGGTGGCATGGTGAGCAAAAGAATGATGGATTTAACCCAGATCTCTTGACTGGGGGTGAATGTTTTGATTTGTTCTGCATTCCTTCCATCAATTGTATGTCTTTTGCTTTCTCGCCCTAAGTGCGCCAGGTATGCCCAGACGTGGGTCCTGGGCTCACTGTGCCACTAGAATCAAGCTATCCTGGCTGAAGAGGGTGAAACCCCGAAACCGGTCCTAGGATGCTTGTTTCTGGTCCAGGGAGGACCTGGCTTGGCAGTTCGGGCTGGACTGTTCCCATGAGGCACAGGGTCAAGACTGATTTGCATATGGCCAGGTCTAAACTGGGGTGGCATGGTGAGCAAAAGAATGATGGATTTAACCCAGATCTCTTGACTGGGGGTGAATGTTTTGATTTGTTCTGCATTCCGTCCATCAATTGTATGTCTTTTGCTTTCTCGCCTTAAGTGCGCCAGGTATGCCCAGACGTGGGTCCTGGGCTCACTGTGCCACTGGAATCAAGCTATCCTGGCTGAAGAGGGTGAAACCCCGAAACCGGTCCTAGGATGCTTGTTTCTAGTCCAGGGAGGACCTGGCTTGGCAGTTCGGGCTGGACTGTTCCCATGAGGCACAGGGTCAAGACTGATTTGCATATGGCCAGGTCTAAACTGGGGTGGCATGGTGAGCAAAAGAATGATGGATTTAACCCAGATCTCTTGACTGGGGGTGAATGTTTTGATTTGTTCTGCATTCCGTCCATCAATTGTATGTCTTTTGCTTTCTCGCCCTAAGTGCGCCAGGTATGCCCAGACGTGGGTCCTGGGCTCACTGTGCCACTGGAATCAAGCTATCCTGGCTGAAGAGGGGTGAAACCCGAAACCGGTCCTAGGATGCTTGTTTCTGGTCCAGGGAGGACCTGGCTTGGCAGTTCGGGCTGGACTGTTCCCATGAGGCACAGGGTCAAGACTGATTTGCATATGGCCAGGTCTAAACTGGGGTGGCATGGTGAGCAAAAGAATGATGGATTTAACCCAGATCTCTTGACTGGGGGTGAATGTTTTGATTTGTTCTGCATTCCGTCCATCAATTGTATGTCTTTTGCATATCCTAAATACAGCATGTCTCGAAGAGACAGCGCAGGCACTGCCTAGGCGAGACTTAAAAAAGACCTGCTCACTCCTACTGATCACTACATGGTATGCTGCCACCACTGCACTCGTGCTACTTCACTCTTTGGTGAACGTGGTAGCCTTCCATCACTATGAGTGTAGTGCTTTGGGCGCCCTTCCCGGTCCAACAAGACCGCAATCCATGAGACAAGCCTATGTCATGGTGCACACACATGATCCATGTCAGCCTAAGACAACAAAAATCAGCATTAAGGTTCCAAGCAATTGGGCACTCAGGGCAGGGGTATACGTCTTTTACCATGTAGAGGACTTTTCCGTTCCAACACTTGCCATCTGCCCAGATTTTCTCTGGGAAGAATATATGCAAATTGCAAATTTTTGGTGCTTGTTGTTTTGCTCTTTATGCTTTTAACTTTGACAGGATGGGTCGCACAACTCTCGCTATTCGCTGTCGTTCAAGGACAATCAGTAATGGCATTTGTCTGTTGTATTTTTGATGGCTTCAAAGGCTCTTTCGCCACATTTGGTTCAAACCCATCAAAGAACCAGGAGAAATAGTTAGGAAAATCAAAAATATTCTGCAGCTTCACTTCACAACTTGTATCCTTGACTGAAGAGAAAACAGATAGAGAGTGGTCTAGTTTCTCATGCTTTCTGTCATGGAAAAAGATTTGCAGGGAAGAAAGTGTGCATAGATTATCTCACAGATATTGGTGCTTCCTGTGCAAGTAACAAATAAATCAATGATATTAAATGTATATGTTGTTTTGATATAAATAATTATATTGATACTTAGCTTTTATATAGCACACATAATATGTTTAATTATTTCTTAGGGCTTAATGGTAGCTGTTAATTTCCAGTCAACTCCACGGTAATTAATTTATAGACAGTACTAAAAAGTTAGTTTGAATTTGCCCTTCAGGGATTCAAATGATTGCCCTACCGGCTACATGCCAACCTTTGTAATAGATGCGCAACCCATCTGAGCCATCTTACCAGGGTTCAAACCTAAGATCTGAAGATTACAGGCCTTGCTCTACCTCAAGCATATTAACTCTGAACTATATAACGAAGATTCAATCCTGTAACCTGCAGATTGCACATACGAGAAGCCCTTTAACCATCTAAACTACATCACCAAAGGACAGGAATGGCCAAATAGCTTACACTTAGTGGAATAATGTTCACCCACTGTGTGAAAAAATAAGTACAAATGAGTGCACATGTATGCAATGATAGATGTATATACTGAGCATGAAAAGGGGTACCGCAAAGTACAGTTCACTTTTCACGAGATTGGATATATCAGTCAGGACTGGGTTTGAATAAGAATGTTCCTAGTTCTGGAATCAGAGTTCTGTAGTAAGAACAAAACAATGTGATGAAAAAGTGGAAAACTCAGAACTAGGGAGGCATAATGAGAAAAATCATGTTTTTCCCCATGTACGATAGAAGGTTCCAGCTACACAAACTGCTATCTTGTAAAAAAAAATGGTGCTTGGGTACAGAAGGGCCTATTGCTGAATGGTATGACACTGAAATTTAGACAACCGGGGTCTAACTTTGCTTTGTTGTGTGCAGCACTAAAGATCCACAGTGAAGAAGTTTGGCATTGCAGCCAGAAATGCTGGAGGTGGGTTAGATCAGTGGAATACTTACACCTCTAGAGCAGTGGTAAATGGGGCAGGTGAAGAATGGGGCAAAGGAGTGACAATACATTACACACAATACTACAGATTGTTAAGCAAAATTTTATTCATGGCTCGCGGAGGTAGATATCAAGGGAGGAGTGCGGACATTCAGAGGATGGTGTGTAGTTGCGGCTTTGCACTGAAAAAGCTAATCCTCGCCACCAGAACCAGTGCTTAATTTGAGCCGGTGGTTTCCGGTGCTCGACACCAGCACTTAATTGTCAACACCGGGGCTTGTAAGTTGTAACAGTCTGCAACTTGGTGCCACTGCCTGTCTAATTTAAAGATGAGCTAAAGAGTTGTTTATCAATTCAATATACATTAAAATGACTATTGACTGTCGCCCAATCCATTCTTATAGCTCTGGGGGCCTGGAATAGACTGAATTGTCAAACTTGTAGTAGTGTGATTATTAGTAATTGTGTTTGAAATGCCATTGGCGGCGCTGGGGCGACAATGTCGTGTGCAAGCTTCAGTAGCCTCCTGATAAGGACCCTGGCACTTTTTTAATTTTTTTAACAAATTAAGCACTGCACCAGATGTAATTTTTGTACACATTTAGAGGTGGGTTCTTACAGAATGAGTCACTGACAGTTTCCTCAGACAACCTATATGGAAGTTTAGCAATGGCCGACTTCAGCGCGACCTTCACAACTATTCATTTTTAAAGGGCAGTGTTCATATTTTAACAGTGGTGAATTAACTGATTATAAACAGCCTCTTTATTGCTCTTAAAAGACTACTGTAGATTAGTTTGGTAAATTACACTATCTACCTACACGAACTAGAGGTCACTGAAAACACTAGATTCATTAGAAGCAGAGAAGCCTGCTCCTCTCTAGCAGCCAAAAGTGTATTTTATTTTTATGTCTACTGCGCTAGAAGTAAAGAGGAAAGGCTCTTAGCAGGCCACTAGGGTTAAAGAGGAAGACACTTTATTTCTTATTGAAGGAAATACAAAAAACTGCAGTTCTCTGAGAAGGTTGCTAAATTGTGTATAAACTGGTTGAAGGGTAAGAGGATGATACATCATTCCAGTACACAGTACAGCTGCCTCATTAGCTGACGTTTTGCGCCTCTGCATTTCTAGCTTCTGGACTAACACCCAGAAATGTACATCACAAAGCAAGTCGAGAAAACAATCCGAGCGTCAAAACAATTATATTGTATAATGGATGCGAAAAGGAGCTCACGGGCACGGTACGAGGACACAAATGTGTGGTGAAGTGAGAGGCAACAATATCAAGTCTAAAAATTATTTTGGTGTTGAATATTAAGCTAGCAAAACTGCAGAATTGAATTATCTGGGGACAGAAAGTTTCTTTGGGCAACAAGGGTCAAGATGAAAAACAAGCGTGCATGCCTAAACTCTGGGTGGCATAATAACAGATATACTGTTTAAAAGTAACTGGCGCACACGCGCACCAACGGACCTTAGTAGCATTTTTACATAAAACCATACAAAATATACAATAAACACTTTTAGACAATAAAAAAAAAGTCAAGCACAAGGCCAGCAAAAAAGAAATACAACTGCATTACAAAATAAAACTCATCTATTCTCAAGTCGGGTGAACGCGTTTTGTAGCCAAAGTGCATTCAGGCAGAAACAAACAAAAAGAACATTAAAGCACTCAAACAGCATGCACGTCCCTGCTCGTTCCCGCGGCAATACTCCATGGGAGTTAACTTGCCCGGAAAGGTGGGACATACACCAACCATCAGCCATTAGCACACTTTCATTTTTAAATGACACACACAAAAGCCAATCCTAAGCAAAGGATGAGTCAGACCCCACAAAGTAGATACAACAGATTGTCTAACAGCACAAGCTCTGTTTAGACTCGATCTAAAAAAGGGTATTGTGAGTCAGTGGTTTATATAATAATTTCTAGGATCTTGTAGCATGAAGAAAATGCTGAGTTTATCTTTAGGTTCTCAATATGAGTGTCCCATTAATCTTTTGGGGCAAGCAAAAGCAGTTACAGGATAGGCTGAAACACCTCAGGTACAGCTTTTCAACACAGACTCATAGCCTGCTAGATGACACTCTGACCAAGAGTGGGGACAACATGAAGGGACTGGTGTGGTAACCTTAATTGGGGCACAATACTTTCCCAAAATCTTGTAGTCAGCTGTAACCCCCTCTGTCAGGGAAACTGAGGTTTCTCTCTACTGAAAATTCTGTGGGGGGTGGGGGAGTGGGCAGACATAGAGTGTAAAATTCCAGCCCACTTGTTAGGAGCTTCTTAGAGGTATCATCCAAATCTCGATTCATGTGGTTGATGCAATAATTGATGCCACTAATCCATATACGTTACTGAGCTATCATCGTGGGAGAAATTTTAATACTAGAATGGATCACTCTATTTGTATATGTATACAACAGTATGTCAAGATGAAGATGACATGGTTTTCATTTGGCTGAAAAGGAATTGTCCCTGCACTGGGTTATCATGCCCATCAGTACTAGGTTCCAGATTTGATACCTGATAGCCAAATGTATGTACAGAATGGCTAGAGATTACCTGAAAAATATCTCTGAATCATTTTAGCAAGTCCTGGAATCAGCAGAGATCAACTGGTGCGCATTTCTACATGTATACTGCAGATCATTTAGATTCCATGGTGCTACAAGATGAACGTAAGGTTCGAGGATTTTACTGTCATTATTACCTCGTCAGTCTTTCTCATCAAAGTATTTTCACACAAGATGAGTCCTCATCCAATAAACAGACAAATCACTTGCACCCCTCCCCCCAAAGATATTTTTTTTATTCCCATCCCTGTTCATAGGTGTAACCGCCTGCAAGACCCAAACAACAACATGCTTTATCCACCTTCTTCAGACAGTGTTTTGCAGTGAAACATTTCAGGCAGGTGCCTAGTTTTTCTCTCTCTAGTGACTTTGTGGCTTATTATATGTTCTGTACATGTGGGAGTACATTCTGTGCTTGATTTGCTATATCAGTGTTTCACATTATTTGAATACTGTGTCTACCAAATGGGAATTCATTTCTTACATTTCCATTTCCTTTGGGGGTAATTAGCAGGCCTGGGTGTAGTTCACTGAGTTTCGCTATGCAGAACTCCGCGAAGTGGCAAAAAATCCTCACGGAGTTCCGCAAGTGGCAGAGTGCAGTGCGAACTGCAGTTCACGCTGATCTTCCTGCCCCTCGTGTAGAAATTCTATCAGTAAGTTGGCGAGCGCGAATGGGGAAAAAACTCAGATGCACTACGCAGAGCAGAGTTTTCTGCACTCCGCGAGCTCCGCGGAGTGCGGATAACTCGGCGTGGGAGTTCACCAACTGAGTCAGTTGATCAACATCCTTGAGATTGGTTTGTGCTTTAGTCCGTGGTCATGGGTTCATGTCATGGTTGGTCTGCCCAGCTTCTTTCATTCTACATGTCATGTACAGCATTTTGTCTTCTTTGATCTGCACAACTTTCTCAGGTTTCGCCTGTGCTTCCCTCAGCAAACATTCTTAGGTTTTTCACTGATACTTTGGGACTGCTGCCTTTTTCTCTATTTTAGATATTTTCTTGATCTATGCAGTCCTGTTTTGGAATGTGGGCAAAGTCAGACTAGAGACCATTTTTAAGAAATTGTATTATTATTTGTGTTGGTGACTACCCACTTAAGCAATAATCACAACCTGTACCAGTGTGAACCCTTAAAGTCAGCAAATTAAACTGAGTTCAACCCCCTGGTAGCTATGGCAAAGAGCAGAGGGCTCATCTTAGGGCAATGTGCACAGTAGTTTTGTAGTACCAAAACTGTGGTAAAGTCGAAATGCAAAACAATAAAAATCCCAAACCAAATTAAAAACGTTGAGAAAAATGTTATGAATTAAAATGACAAAAATCCAATAATGGGAATGTAAGCTATGAGTTTGTAAAGCTTTAAGGGAAAATAATGCCAAAAAGCACAAAGACCCAATGAGAGACTATGTTCACAGTAGACCAGGGCCTAGGCACAATTAGAGATGACCACAATGGATTGTGGGTCATATACACCAACCATGTCAAAGATTTCACCTTGTGATTTAGGGCCTAATTTATATGTTGGTGGTATGCATACTCCATCGCAACAGTGACGGAGTTTACATACTGCCAATATGGAGGTCTGCCTGATCGATTTAAATGTGGGTGGAACTTTGGTTTGGCTACAGCGGTGACAATTCCATCACCGCCATAGCCAAACCTCTCCGACGTTCCGACGAAGTAAGGGCCGTCGGAGAAATGGCTACATGTTCGCCCGCCAAATAACAATGAGCAGACATGTAGCCAATGTCTTTACTGTTCATCAGGGCCAGGCAAACACTAGCAGGGGTGGACAGTTAAAACCAAATAATGCTCCCCCACCATGGGATATGACTCCCATGGTGAAGGGAGCAATGCGTTTTTATTTTTCAAAAGAAAATCCTACTTTGGGATTATCTTTTGGAAAATAGTAAAATAATTCTTTTTGGTGCAGGGTTGTGTCATGCTGACACAGCCCTGACCCAAAAGTGGTTTGCATTGACAGGAACCTGTGTGGTGGCAGTTCCTGTCAAATCTTTATGAATGAATGCCAGCTTGGCGGTTATTTATAAATTTGGCAGTTGGGACCTTCAGCAGGGTGATTGAGGTATTTACTGCGTCGCCCTACCGGAATAATTGCCCGAATGCCAAAGTATAAATAAGGGTCTTTGTCTTTTAAGTCCCATCCAACCACAGGAGTATACTTCTAGAGCCCTCTTGCATGTCAGGGGAGGCACTTAGAAATTAACAGGGTGCCAGGCAGAGGCCAGCAGCAGGGTGCAATCTAGGTCCAGTTGCTAGTTGTCAACTGGGTCTTCCAGAAAAAAGCCTCTTGCAGCTTGTTGCCACTCTGTAGCCACACAGGAGGCCAGTGACCCTTGGAGTTCACTTCTTTGTTTTGGGTACAAGAGGGAGCAAATCTAGTCCTTCAGGTCACAGACAGCAGGTCCAGTCTTCTTCTGATCTTCTATAGGTCCAGTGTTTTGAAGTGGGTGCCTGGAGACACCACATTTATGCCTGGAACAGATGAGGATGGAGTGACCCCAAGGCATGCTCTAATTAAAGGAGTAAATGTTCCCAGGCCCAGACCTACCTACATTTGCACTAGTTCCTGTTTGCCTTACTCCAAACAGGCCCAAAATGGAATGTGTCAGGGATTTTAAGATGGCAAAAGTCTTCGGCCCCACTAAACTTGGGCTTAGGGGCTAGGGGTGTGAGTGGGGAGGGCACTTTGGTAATCCTATTGTTTTCCCACATCTAAAACTAAAATCCAATTTGAGACAGGCATTGTACCCAAAGCAAGCCCAGGGAAAGAAGTTTGGTAGGGCAAAATCATGGTGCTTCAGCAACCAGTCGATACACAAGAATTGTCTTGCCACCCTGTTCGTTCCCTTTCAAGTGTGCCCCGTGTGTTTCATGTGGCACAACAGATCTGTCAATCAGTATTTGACGTCACTATTAAAAGGAGGCCCACAGCCCCCACTCAGCATATTCTGCTGAAGTTAGAGGAGTCAACTCAGCCCATTCAGGTTGGCTTATTGCTTGCTCCTGGGAGACATTTCACATAATTTTCATACCTATTCAATGCTAATTACTAGCTGGGAAAAGCTGGAGAGCCAAAGCAAATTACTAATTAGCCTCAAGGAACTACAAGCAGGGAAAAGGCAACGTTGTAAAAGTTACCTTTCCTTAATATTTATTAATTTTCAGAATTCACTGGATTTATTGGTTTCATTAAAAATACTTGTTTAATAGTTTTTCTGGCTAGTGCCATTCTTGAGATACGGTATTAGTATTTAATATTGCTTCCCAGTGTTTCTCAATGGGCCTGCCAGCCTTCCTGCAGTGAAAATAGCTTTTGTGTGCTAGTAACTCTAAAGACATGTTAACATTACATTTCTAGATGTCCTGCTTTTAAATACCATGCACCCTGCCTTGTGGACTATAAGGCGTACGTAGGGGTGACATTATTTAAAAAGGAAGTTTTGACCAGGCCTGGGCGTAGTTCGCGGAGTTTTGCTACGCGGAACTCTGCGAAGTTACAGAAAAACTCTGGGAAGTTCCGCAAGTGGCGGAGTGCAGTGCGAACTGCAGTTCACGCTGGTATTCCTGCCGCTCGGGTAGAAATTCTACCCGAGTGGCAGCTCGCGCCCGCGAACTTACCGTTCGCGATCGCGAGCGGGGAAAAAACTTCTCTGCACTACGCGAAGCGGAGTTTTCTGCACTCTGCGAGCTCCGCGGAGCGCGGAGTGCAGAAAACTCCATGAGCTCCGCGAACAGAGCGGAGTTCACCGCCCAGGCCTAGTTTTGACCTGTTGAAAGGGTTTATTTTAATGGGTCAAATTGCAGTTTTCAAGCTGCTATAGCCAGGCTACAATGGTTGGGCTCAAGCCATATTTGCACTGCCACTGTAGTGGATGACTCAAAAGGTGTTGCAGTCCCTTAGTATTTAACTTCCAGGCCCTGGGTACACTTTGTACAATATACTATGGACTTATGAGCAAGTTAAATATGCCAAATAGGAATATGCCAATAAAACCATGTTTAAAGGGGAGAACAGCTACTTTACTACTTGTTAGCAAGGGTAAAGTATGCAGAGTTATAAGGCAAGCAAAACTATAGGCTCCAACAAAAGGTGTAAAAATTGGAGTGACCATACAGAAAAGGAAACTTCCTACACTTTTGTAGATGGTAAGTAAATTACCCACACTGGAAAAAGTTTTGATGCTTAATTTAATTTCACCTCTAGTTGGGGCCCCACAATCATTTTTTGTACCAACTCCAGACTTAGAGCTAGCAACACACCAGACTTAGAATTAAGTGAATGAATCTGAGAAAAGAAGTACCAGCACCGTAAAAGTGTGCTTGGATACGTAGAAATAGCAGGATTAATAAAATAATGAATTTAAAATGTTTATTAACAGATTACCTATTATTTTAACCAAGTTGTTATGAAAAATGAATGAGGAAACTTAGCATCTTTATTGCTTTCATTGTAATGCACCATAGCAAACGATAAACTGGTGCAAAAACATGCTTTCTTGTATAGGTCTGAAACTTTCAGCATAAGTGCTTGACATTATTAGGCTCTTATATTTCTTGAAGTGGTTTTATTTTAATGATTTTTAGGAATAGTGTGCACATAGGTACTTTTCAAATTTCAATAGTAGGCCATAATTAGAGTTGAACATTTTTGTGTAAAATTCACTGACAACATTACAACTATTTCCATATATGATATATTTGATTGATTTCATCATGCTTGAACTTAATTCTGAGTTTATTTTACTAAGTAAGAAATGCTAACTTTAAAATGCATTGAATTGCCTTTTTCTTTATGTTGCATTATTTCATAGCCGGGTGTAATGGACTTATATTACATTTCCGCAATTGTTGCTTTATTGCTTCTGTTTTTGTAACATTCTTTAATCAATAAGACACTTTTCCAGTACTTCATTGTGTGTGAATTGGTGGGAACTTGACCTCTCGACTTAATCCATGAAAAGCAACAAAGTAAATAAGCTCTTTGTCAACTAACTTGTGAGGACAGAATAGATAGTAGTTTCTCATGAAAAACATGGGAAAATATGTTGGAGTATCAATTTTGCACCTGATGAATGAATGGAAGAATGATCACATGGCGGTCACATAATTGTATGGTTACAACTGATGTCACAAATGGAAGATTTGGAGTATAAAAAGTGACTTTCCAAAGAGGGGGATGGCTTCTTCTTAGCAGATTGATTGGAATCCTTCTCGATTGCCTGCCAGACTATCGATACATGCCCCATGCCTTTTCCCATTGCTGATGAACTTGCCTACTGGACGATTTGGAGCTGTCTGGTGAGAGACCAAACCTGAACATTCCTGATTATTGCTCCACTCCACTCCCCTTGCCCATGACCATGGACTTTTCCTTAGTGGACTCTAATTTGATCCCTTTGCCCACGCTAAGAGAACTCTTTTGAACCATCCTCGTGCCTTTGTTGGTGGAAGGAAACCGAAACCATACTCTTTATGGATTCTTTTATTTAGCGATAGATTTGCTTTGACTAAATGTGTGGGTTTATACTATCAGCTGTAAGATATATGACTGAACTGCTTAAAATGTTACTTATATGCATTGATTTTGGATCTTTAATACAATAACCAAATTACTTACAATTGTCTGAGTCTTTTATTGGGTCTTAATGTTCTTTCCACAGAAACTGTGCTTACAAGATATTAATTTCTAAATGCATGAGAGGGAGAGTCATAGATTATTCTCAGAACATCAGGTTATTTTGCTCTTGTTCTGTATAGCCACAGATGAGCCTCAGGTTTGTGTAATTCTTGTTAGACTGAACTTCTTCTGAAGGTTGGTCTTCCAATTGCAATACTCTATTTCTATAGTATGGTTCTAAGAGTAGTATACTTAAACCTGATCTCTAATTTGTGAATTGGCTACTAATTACTGGTCCTCATTGGGTAGCCAACAGTTAGACACCCTGATTTCTCACCCCTCACTACGTTGAAGAAAGGTCCATCTGAGGACCAGTGCCTCTGTGGGTGAAGTATAGAATCCTAGTAAAGTGACTAAGCTAGTATAATAACTGTATGGGCCCAGTAATTGAAAACCAAAAGGAGCTTCTGCTGCAACAACATCTCTACAGTTCTACAGACAGAAATTTGGCAAAAGGTTTCACCGACCAAGGGTCATGGATCTGGGGGCACTACTTGAGGTTTGGGACTCCCTCCAACAAAGGCCAACAGCAAGTTCAAGAGTAGGTCCAGTTGGTACTGGTCAACTGGCAGTTGCAGAGAAAGGTGACTCTTGAAGTTTGTTGTGTCTGTGTATCTGAAACAGAAGGTCAGTCAACTGACTCTGGAGTCACTTCTGGGGTCCTGGGTTCAAGGCAACCAGTTCCAGTCTTCTTTCAGGTTCTTCAGACAGCAGAGTAGTTCTTCTTCTGATTCTTCACAGGTCCAGGAGTGTTCTGCCTAGGGGTCTGTGGGGTCCACATTTATGCCCTGTTAGTGGAGGGCAAGCCTTTGTAAATCACATAAACCAGTTCTAGTCAGTTCCTTTACACCCAGTGGGTTTGGTGCCAGCCTGACCAGAGAAACAAAGGGGAGGCAGGCCTAGGTGTAAGCTTCATCTGCCAGGTACAAGGTCAGCATCCTTTGAAGCTCAGGAAAGGGCTGGTCACAACCCCCATGTCATCCTGTTAAAGGAGGCTGCCCTCCCAACTCTCAGGGCCCTTTGTTCACTGTCTAGGTTCAATACACATCTCACCTCATGGAAGCAATGAGGGGTCAGGTAACAGCCTGATTTAAAAGATAAAGGGGGGCAGGCCTAGGTGTAAGCTTAATCTGCCAGTTACAAGGTAGGCATCCTTTGAAGCCTACAAAGGGGCTGGGCAAAGCTCCAAGGCCATACTGTCGAGGGTGACTGGCCCCTTCCAAACTCCCAGGGCCCTCTGTCCACTGTCTGGGTGCAATACACATATCACCACAAGGGAGTCATCAGGGTTCAGGTGTTGGCGCGACACTGGCAGGAAAGCCTTTTTGTTATAGGCATGAAAATGACAACTTTCTTAAAGTGTCATTTCCGAAACAATAATATAAAATCCTACCTGACCATTAGGTTGGATTTTAAATTACTATTTCTACTTAGTCCCCAAATCAATTTTCTAGCTACCCTTAAACTGAATTTAGCACCTATTGAAGGTAGTATTGTAAACCAGCGTTAACCTATGGGAGGGCAAGCCTTGCCACAGTGAAAAACGACTTTCAAGGTTTTTCACTGCCAAGACATGTAATACATTAAATATACAGTTGCTACCTTTTAGATACCATCTATCCTGGCCTATTGCGCATTTAAAGCTTACCTTAGGGGTGACTTATAAGTATCACAAAAGAAGAATTAGGCCTGGCAAAAGGTTTGTTCTGCCAGATGGAAACAGCAACTTAAAACTGCATTCCCAGGCTTCAATGGTAGGCTTGAAGACATGTTGTACAGTGCTACTTTAGTGCGTGGCACGAGTGCCGCAGCCCTCTAGTAGCATTTATTTACAAGCTATGGGTACATGTCGTACCAGATACTACTGATTTACAAGTAAAACATATGTGCAAATTAGGGATATGCCAATTCTAACATGCCTAGAAAAACAAGAGCACAAACACTTTACCACTGGTTAGCAGGAGTAAAGTGCACAGAGTTCTCTGACCAGCACAAACTGGTTCAGCAAAAAAAGTCAAACATTTGAGGGAATATCACACAAAAGATGGTCATTTTGAACACTGTTATAAACACTTGACAGCCGCGGCCTGTGCAGGTCAGAGGTGTGGCGTGGTGTGGCCGGGTTGGGGGGGATTTGACAGACAACCATGAGGGAAAATTAAATAAATAATTAATTTTTCCTCATTGTCGTCTGTCGAAATCCCCCCCCACCCTGCCCCACCACCCCACCGCTCTTACCTGCACGGGCCGCGGCTGACACTTGAGAGATTTTGCATATTGGTTCTGATTTTAGATTAATATTATTCAAAAGAATGTAGAGAATGTAGGTAAAATATTCCATTCTGCTTTACAAGCATTGACAATAAATACACATTTAGGTATAAGCAATGTATTATTCCATGATGTTCGTTGCAAACTACTATACGTGTTAAAAGTTCAGAAAAAACTATTTTATAAATGTCTAGGTTATGGAGGGACATGACCATAAGTAATTCTCTTCTGCTGACATGATTAACACTATTTTCATTTATAAAGCTATATATAATTCGTCATGCATCCCGTACTCTGACAGGTGGTAGTCTTACACAAGCCTTTCCTTCATCATAGACAATAACTGCATTGGTTGAAGGGCATTGATGCAAAGATTTCTCTTCATACCCCAGTCTGCTGTGTGGGTGCAGGTTATAAATGCACATAGCAGCTATACTAACATTGCACAAAAAAATGAAAACCTGCACCTTGTTGATGTGTCCGAAGTAAATGTTCTCATTGCTAGGTTTGAGTTAAGCCTGGTTGAGCATAGCTTCTATTTCTTTGCATGCAAACTCCAGGCTATCTCTTTGTCAGCACTGGGACTTGATCCCCAGCATTAAGACTTATGAAGTAGTCATGGAGGTACGGCAACAGATCCCCGGGGCAGTGGCCTAACACAGGCACCCGCAGCCCCTGTGGTTCGGGGGGACCCCCAAGCTCCAGGGGGCCCTCTCAGCACAGTAGTCTGGCCGGCAAGCTCCCAATTGAGTCCGGAGAGGGCTCCTTAAAATACCTTGCATAGGGGCTCCCTCAAGTTTCGTTACGCCAGTGCCCCGAGGCGATCATGAGATGATCATGCCAGGTCTAGCACTCAGCCTTCTCCACCATGTTCTCCTTCTTACTACAGGTCACCTTTTGTTTGTAAGACTCAAGTGAGGAAAGGAAGGAAGAGTAATGGGGGAGCTAGTATATGCCTGATGAGGCTTTTGATCCTTCTTGGCAATCAGTACATGGGCTTTTCCAATCAGGCTCTCTCTGCCTTTCTCTGGGCCTACTACTGCTTGGGAAATGAGAGTGTGCAGGAAGATAAGATGAAATACAAGAGGGCTAGTTCTTGATCTGGCTGGAAACACAGCGTATATGCATGGATCAGTCCTCTGAAACATTTAAAAAATGCACATTCATGCACCCAATCTTCGCTTTCACCCACACATTCAATTAGAAACCTGCCCAAACTCCCTTCCAACACACCCATTCAGATGCAGTAATAAAAGACAGTCCCATGCTTCGCTATAGTTTTTAATCATCTCTCTGCCCCCCTCCCCTTAATAAATAGAAATATCTGGGATAGGACTTGGGGATGTTTATGCTTTCTAAATCCTGGTTCCACTAAATACCAACCCTAAAAGCAATACCCACAATCACAATGGGCTCATTCTCCATTTAAATTTTCTCAGGTGAATGTGGCATAGCCAATGATGAAGCATGGCACCCAGGGATTAGGGGGGTGAGGACACACCTTTCTTTTTTTTGTGAATCTCTGTGGTCCTATTCTATACTGTGTGGTACAATATGGAAGTCCCAGATGGCGGATAAGTCCTTATGAGTGACCCTCTACTCAGTCTATTCGGGACCGGTCATATTTGCCTTTGGTGTTCTTGAAGCTTTTTATACAGTCAACTCTCACTAAATAAGAATTGCACACATACACTCTACGGTCTGCTATACTCCTATGTACACCATCACCAGCACTGCCACTATATGTCAGTGCACATATACACATATGCATAAATTGAACACAAAAGTACACCGCTGTATACTCTCACACACCCTCACATGTTGTCCAGTCTAACAAACAACAGACATTATGGTGTCTTACAGACATCTCACAAGAAATATATAGAAAACCTCCCACTTCTTGTATCTCGTAAACACCCACAAGCACACACACACACACACACACATACTCTTGCACTACCTCACACATTGTCCAGGCCAACAAACAAGTCATTATGGTGTCTTACTGACATCTCACAAACACCCAAAATCATCACAGAAACAAGCTGAAGACATAGTGATATCAACAATACACACACACAATTTCTCTCAGTAATGTGCAGAAAGAAATAGAGAAACCCACACTTCTTGTATTTCGTAAACACCCACAACACACAAGTGCACACACACATACTTTATACTATAGAACAATACATGTGCCCGCTTCACCCGGATGAAGACATTCGCGCAGAACTACACACACTACACACACACACAAACACTACACACTACACACACACACACACAAGGTGACCATGTAGATCACTGAATAACACAGAATAGAAACATAGACTAACACAAGTAGTGTAAGCAGGCCAGAAACACACCATGAAAAATAGAAATGGAAAAAGGGGTTTGGCAAACTTTCACTTTACGTAAAAAAGCACCCCCTGTGAAAAACTAGAATATATTAATGACATTATAATTTATCGACTCGGTTCTCTGTTTTGGGGCAAATCCTTTCATTTTTGGGTTATTAGTTGAACACTGCCCACGGGAGGCCTCAGGCAAACCTAATCATTTGCATTTAAGGCAATGTAACTTTAAGCTTTGTA
Organism: Calotriton arnoldi; assembly: GCA_963921515.1. Taxonomy (NCBI): domain Eukaryota; kingdom Metazoa; phylum Chordata; class Amphibia; order Caudata; family Salamandridae; genus Calotriton; species Calotriton arnoldi. Next base: position 271,980 of record CAWUFW010014325.1, read on the forward strand.
AAATATCTCATAATTGTACTTTAAGCCCAACAAATCAACCCATGGTAGCCGATCTTACTCTTAACAGACCTCATCAAAATAATTCAGAGTAGCCCAGATACTGCATACAAGTCATATTACTAAACTGCTCATAATCACTAAGTTGCATAAATTATGCAAATCTGAATAAAGAGCTCTGGGAAAACCAAGAGTATGGATTTGTACATTGCAGCAGATACACACTCTCACAAGTGAAGTTACGATCATTCGTGCATTATACTTTTAAAATATATTAGGTACTCAACTGAAATCTTACAGTGCATTTACCATGTGAAGTCATCAGATTCCCTCTCTTGCCAATGTATAGTGTTTACCATTTGGTGCTTTGGAATTTTGCCCAAAAACATTTTACAAAATCTGATATTAGAATTATGAAGAAGTACTTGCATTGACACTGCACTGCCTGGCGCTTAAAGTTGAACTCCATTAGCTAGTTAAAGTTTCATGAAAGATATCTTCCAAAAGTTACACTTTTCATTTGTAGAATACAAGTTGTTCCTTCTGCAGCCAAGACTCCTGGTGACAAGGCTCGCGCACTTCTACCATTATGCTGCAGGTGATTTCTCTTTGTGGCGTTTGCTTCAGATATAACAGCTTTTGACCTTCTTTAATATCTGTACCATAACAATATTTCAGAATGACTAAATGTCAAGCACAATGCTAGAAAGAGAAATGCTCGCTGCAGTGACAGCTCATTTTTGCGAGTCTGATTCACGTGCTGCTGTGTCTGCTCTTTCATACAATCATCAAATGGGAGAACATTGTCAGGAGGGCTCCAGGCTCAGAAGGAGAAGCATGGATCGTTCATCCTGATGTTTACAACAGGCCTAGGGGACATCCGGAGCAGTTAATAATGATAATCCAGTGTGTGATCATGAAATCTCCTGACAGACGCTTTTGCAGGAGCAGTATGGTTTCGACAACTTGAGTTCTCAGCCCTGACTTCTCTAGAGGTTACCTGGTCGGTGAAGACATAGAAGAAGGACTGGTGACCCATGAGTAACAACAGTACATGGTGCATTTTCTAACAATGAGCTGTACTGCTACATACATAAGCAGTGTACAATACATAAGCAGTGTACAACGAGAACCCAGTCTTAGTCTTCAAAGAACAGCAATCCCTCTGTTTATGTTCATAAAGGAAAAGAACTACAGCGGCAACTGCACATTGAAGGAAGCAGTTTAGTTTGCCTTGCAGTAAACAGCAGGTGGGCTCCTCAAATAGCCAGAAGCAGCTGTTTCTGCTTTCCAAAGCACATTTCACAGCAGTCTTAGGCAGGGTGTTTTTTTTTTTTTATATCATCCATGTGTTGTGCAAATGGATTCAGCACAGATGATTGCACTGTTATTGACCTCGCCAGAACAATCTCTATTACAGGGTGAGCTGGGTCAATGTAAACTAAATCACGAATCTCCTTGGCTCACTCAGCCCTGACCAGGCAATCCCTTTTGAATCAAAATTTTGAAAAAGTCCTCAGCACAGCCAAAGGCAAATAAAGGTCGCTTCATCTCTAGAGGACTCGCCGTTTTATTCCTGGTTTTGTGGATTCTGACAACTGTGCATCAAGGATGCAGAATGACCTGTCACCTGACCTGAGTACTGTCATTCCCCTCTCACTTCACATATTGCTACTGAAATAGTATTCCGCCTTCACGTGGCTCATCATGGATGGAATGCAGAGGCAGACTTGTTACCATTATGTTTCATCAATAGGAGGTGATTGTCAATTTCCCACATCACCAGCCAGTTTCTTTGGTTGTCGTCTATAAACCTGATTTCTTGTAGAAAAGGCCACGCCCATTCTGTACCTGTGCCTCCCACATTATCAGTCTGTGACAGGTTTAAAGTTATGAACTTTCAATGAATGCACTATCCAATAGTTGTATTAATAAATAATAAACACAGCATCCAATATTAAATACAGAAACAGATGGATATTCACGAAATCCTCAACTTCATTCGGCCGTTTTCAGGAGGGTTCAGTCTTGCTGGAAAGGAGCCCACCCTGGCTCCTACACGGAATTACCTGCAGTGCCCTCAGAGGTATCATAACACTGACATTTCTTGACCAGCGAGAGGTATTGACATTGGATTGTTCTGTTCTGATCAGCTTCTTGGAAGAGGAGGCCATCTACACCTTAGCCATGGACTGGTCCCACTCGTTCCTGAGTGACAGATTCCAATCTAAGACCATCCCTCCTTTCACTCAGCCTTTCACACCCACTACCTTCAGTGTTACACAGCAGTTGTGTTATGCTACTCATGGCACACTCATGTTCTGCGCTCCTCATTTTGTATTATGCCGTCGTGTAACGATATAGACACAAGCGGACACTGGTGTGTAAGCTTGTGTCTATTTCGTATGATGCAGGTTCAGGGGCAGCTCCTCCACTAGGGCGGAGGAGCGTCGCCCCACTGCTTTCTCGCAGTGCGAGAAAGTCAAAACATAAAATGGTAATAACTAAAAGATATTAACATTTTATGTTTCCTTTGTGGGTTGTGGGCGGGCGGGCGGGTGGGCTGGGCTGCTCTGCGAGCAAGCAGGGGAGGAGTGGTTTGCCCACTCCTGAGTGCGGATGACTGGTTTGGTCGGCCCTCTCGGGTCGCCCAAACCAGTCATGCGCACTCTGCCCTTTCTCCAATCAGGCTGCATAGCAGCCTACATGGAAAACATAGCCAACCCATTAGCCCCTGGCTGGGCGGCGTCCCGACCAATCACAACACTGCTTGCAGCGTTGTGATTGGCTTTGGGGAGGGTTCAGAGGGAGCCTGGCTGCCTGCTTCCTGTTCCTGTTGGAGGCAGGAGAGCAGGAGCAGGAGCCAGAAGATGCGGGACCCGGCAGAAAGGAAGGTAAGTTTAATTATTTTTTTATTTACCGTGATCCCCCAGACACCCCCCCATGCATCCCTCCCACCCGTGACCCCTCGCGCACGCCTCCCCACCCGCGAGCAATGCCGGCCGCGTCTTTGCAGGTTTATGCTTGAACGTGGTGTGTACATTCAAGGGGGGAGGTTGGAGAGTGGGGTCCTTGGACATGCATATGTATGGGTGACCGGTTAACGGGATTCATTTGCTTCCTCTCCTTGTCTCTTGTTTATGCCGTAAATAAAACCTTCATTGTTTTGGAGTCTCCTGCATTGCTGCTGTCTTCTTTTGGATGTGTGCTCCCAGGGTATTTTCTTACACTGGCAACGAAAAGCTTTCAGTATCATCTGGAGTATGTGCTTGGGATGAGTAATGTGCACGCTGATTGCATGTCCAGGTTTCCATTACCAGGTGATAGCCACAATGACGATTTAGAAGAGTGTGAGATGGCTTTTACTATTCAGGATATTAATTTACTAAGCCCAGGTCATTCTGTTGTTCAGGAAGCTAATTGGAACGAGGAAATGCAGCAGGATGGTGAGCTAAGCAAGGTAGTCTGGTTCATTACGAGTGATTGGCCGGAGGAGAGGAAGAAGCCAGGTGAACTATAGTGTTACTTTAAGGTACGTGAGGAATTGGCTGTGGAGAATGGTATTATAGTGTGAGGTGACAAATTTGTATCACCTTTCAACCTGAGGAATGTCTTTGTAGATACTGTCCACGAGGGTCACATGGGCATACCATTTACTAGAAGGAGTGTCAGGGAGAATTTCTGGTGGCCAGGAATAGATGTGTTTGTTGAACAACATGTGAGGATGTGCATTGCGAGTGCTTCTAGTGACAAATCAGCGAAGGCGTTGTCTCCTGATCTGCATCCTGTTGAATTTCCTGAAGCACCATGGCAGAAATTGGGTTTAGACATTATAGGCCCGTTTTTGGTTTTGCCGAAACAGGAGGCTTTTGCATTGTTCTAGTTGACTACCATTCAAAATGGCAAGAAGTCAAAATGGTAAGGGATGTCACTTCAGAAAATGTTGTAGAGTTTTTAGATGAACTTTTCTGTAGCGAGGGTATTCCATAGGAGGTATTTACGGACAATGGGCCTCAGTTTGTTAGTAGTTACATGGAGAGTTATTTGGAGAGATGCGCGGTGACTCACAGGAAAATTGCCATATTCCACCCCGAGGTGAACAGTCAAGTTGAGAGATTCAACTGTGTAAAGAGGCATTACAGCTGTCAGTGAAAGAAGGTTTGAAATGGAGGAATGCTTTACAATCTATGCTGCTGGCGTATAAGATTCCTTCCAATTCAATGACTTCTGTGAGTCCATTTGAGCTGTTGAGGGGTCGGAAACCTAGTGCTAGACTGGTGCCATGGTGGTTGAAGAACAAAAAAGAATTGTTGGTGAGGTTGCTGCAGTAGATTTTAAGGGGATTCAGTGCAGGATAGAGGAGTGTAAGATTCAGATGAGGAATACTTTAAGGAAAAGTAAAGGAGCTGTTAGTAGGCAAGAGGTGAGGATTGGCGATATGGTCCGCCTCAGAAAGGTAAAATGGACGGTAAAGGGACTTCTTGCTAGTCGTACGGAATGTGGGTTATTGAAGTTTTTAGGAATGCTGTACAAGAGGATGAAGGATGTGTCTGGAACCTCAACCGAATCTCTTTGTTAAAGGGCAAGGCGGTTCGTCTTGGTGATCACATGGATAATGTTTTCTTAGATGTGGGAGAACATGAGTGTGTCAAAAATATGGGTATGAACAATGCAACTTACTCTAGAGAAGCAGATGCAGCCAAGAATGCTTCGAGGAGCATAAGGTCACGTAGACCTCCCAAGAGGTTACAGAATTATATGTTGACATTAACAAAAATGTAAAGGGGGAAGGTGTGTTATATGCGTCATATGCACGAGCGTGGCATGCTACTCATGACGCACTCGCGTTCGGTGTTCTGTGCTACTCATGATATAGTATGCTGCCTTGCAACGATATAAATACGAGCACATACTGGTGTGTACGCCTGTGTCTATTTTGTATGATGCAGGATTATGCTTGAACGGGGTGTGTACATTCAAGGGGGAGGTTGGAGCGTGGAGTACTGGAGCATGTATACGGGTGACCGGGCAGTTACAAAGATTCATTTGCTTCCTCTACTTGTCGCTCCTTTATTCTGTAAATAAAACCTCTTCTGTTTTTGGAGTCTCCTGCATTGCTGATGTCTTCTTTTGGATGTGTGCTCCCAGGGTATTTTCTTATAAATTGCCCATGACTTCTACCAGCCACTGTCTGTGCATGTAACAGCTGTGGGGCGTTGGGGCTGGGTGAGGGGAGATTTCATGGGACGATGCAGAGGAAAAATTAAATAAATAATACATTTTTCTTTCGTCATTGTCCGTCGGAATCCTCCCCCTCCCCCCCAACCTGGCCCCACCGCTGTTACCTGCACGGGCCGCGGCTGACTTCTACCCTCGTTTACCTGTGTTCATCCTTTAGCATGCCCCATCAAGTACTGTAGCAACCACTTCCATTAATTTGCTGTCAATACTTTCAGGGGTCTTTCCCTAAGCAAGAACACTTTCCTAATTTCATTTCTGTGGCCTCTTGACAGCAACAGGGACTGGATTGTGTCTTAATATAAATATATAAACATAGATGAGTCTATAGTACCGTGATAGGGTGAGAGGTATAGTGAAGACTAAAGGCCCAGGGGGAAAAGTCTTTTTCAGTACTTGGCACCAGAGCCTGGAACCAACTTCCGAATTCCCTCCGTACTATAGACAGTACAGCAACATTCAAGAAAAGTCTGAAGACTTTACTGCACCTGACTCTCTTTGCCATTCTTTAATTTCAAAACCTCTTCTTCCAATCTCAGTCTGTCTTATGGTATAGGCCCATGTTCGAGCACCAAGACGTTCCATTTGGAGAGACAGTTTGCGCTATGCAAAAATACCATTCATTCAAAAAAATTTTTTTTTCATTCATTACCAAATTGATCAGAGATGTTGCTATCATCCAGAACTAGAAGCCTGTTTATTTATTTATTTTAATTGATTTTCAGTTTTACCTCTTTGTTCGGGGTAAATATTCAGTAAATAGCTGTTTATTTAGGAGGGGATGATGTTTGCAGCCAAGGGTGTTAGGAAAGTCTTGCTTTTTATTCCCAAGGCTCCTCCTGTAGATTATCGTGCTCAGACATCTTAATGGTAACCTTTACTACTCCAAATTGAGGTCTTCCTAGTCACAGTCTCTCCTAAACTTTCCTTTAGAGACACACAACACCTTTACTCGCCCAGGCGAGAAAAGCTCCTTTGTATCATTAATAAAACAGAAGCAGCACAGAGCTGAACATGTTAACAACAGGTGCTGTACCCACAAGCCACTATGTAGGTCTATCAAGTCTAGAGCAGGAACCCAAAAGGAAGGGCACATGGCCCAGCCAGATATTCGCATGTAGAGATAATGCAAACTTGACACCAAGGATCAGGAGATGGATGGATGGTTTGTCTGATTTCAATTTCCAAGCAGAATTTGGCAGCAGATTGCCTATCTAGACTACTTATTGAACTCAATGGAGGTAGGTTGATCCTGTTACACCAGTAGCATGGGTGAAGGAAAGGGCAATTGATAAGGAAGATTTGTAGTGTGTTAAGAGTAGTAATGAGCTTAGTGCAGTGTGTAGGTAGATGATAAATGGATAGTCAAGTACAGAGGGACGTTCCTGATGCAATTAGGAAATACTGGAATGTGAAAGAGAAGTGAGTCTGCTAGATGGAGATCTATTCAGGGGTGCACGTTTGCTTACCCCAAAGGTTTTGAGGGAAAGGATTGTTAATATGGGCCATGAGGGACATATTGAAAGGAATTTGATAAAAACTTGCATATGGAAATTATACTGGTGGTCAAATCATGATCGTCAGGTGGAAGAGTTTGTCAAAGATTGTTGCAATGTGCAAGGAGTGATAAAAGTAAAGTAATTCATGCAGCGCCATTATTTCCTGCGATGGTTCCAAATGTACAGTGGGAGAAGCTGGGACTGGATATAATGGCAGAGCCAGACTGGGACCCAAAGGCAGCCCTGGCAAATTTTGTCAGACCAGTAAGCGCAGCAAACAAGACTGACCACTACAAGGAGCGTTTGTGGGACATTTTCCCCCAAAATAGTTTGGGAAACAGTGACAAAAATGGTGCATTCTACAACACATTCTTAATTATATTCAATTGTATTAGCTTTTTTAACTATAGTGAATGATGACCTTACAGTGCACCAGGATACCCAATCATACTCACAGACATTCTAGCGGAGAACACAAAAAATAAGATGTCAAGCATGAAAATGAAGCTAAATATAACATAAGTGCATGCAGTCACTGTTAAGAATAGACAAAAAGCTGAGAACGTAATGAAACACCATTTTGAGGGATGTTAGCATCCTCCACCCCAATAAGCGACACAGCAGGGTCGCTTTAGCAATGGTGCAACAATACTTGTGGGCACCTCCCCATGGCATCCACCTCCACAGATTTTCTCACTATCACTCACCAACACTGCCCATTATCTCACCAAAGCCCCTCTCTCCCTCTCACATGCATTTCGTTCATTTTATAGCACCTCTCATACCAGTGTAGGGTGTTGGAGCACACATACAGAGATAATGAATCATACGTGTGTAAATCAGTGTACAGAAAATGTTACATAAGACAAAGGTGACTACAAGGTGTACGATTCAAATGTCATCCATACTGGTAGGCGTTTTTTAAGTGTGCTTTGTCTGGAGAAGCACAAATTCAGGAATGAAAACGTAACACAGTGGTTAGTGTTGGCATTTTTACTAATAATATATTTCTACCGAAACACATCCTTTTTAGCAACATAAGGATAATGAAAGACTGGGAAAAAACATAACTTTCCAACCTGTATCTTGCAGTTTACAAGCAGCTCTTTGATGGCAGTTCATAGCTCACTGTGCTATATTATGATTGTAACTTATGAATTGCAAGTAACAAAAGGATCGCACTGACAAAAGCACTAACCCAGTGAGCTATCCACTTAAAATACAGTTCTGTGATCTGCATTCTACACATTTGCAGCAGGCATGTTAACCCTCTGTGCTACTTTTGATGAGTCAAAACTGGCACTAGAAAAAACTCTGATCCCTCTCCAGGAGGAGTGTTAATCACCAGCGCCATATAGACATTTTTATTGTTGCCTGAAAACTGCTGGATATAGAAGGAACACTAAAGAGGGTGACTTTAAACTCATAAAAATTTGCCCCACAGCTCTGCGATAAACTGTCCCCGAGTAACAAGCCCGGCTTCCACCCTTCCAGCCTTCCGGGGAAACGCCCATTGTCTGGTACAGTCACTCTGGACTTGTATAATGGGCCTGTCTGAATTGTTACAACCAAGGAATGTGTTGTTGTACGCTGACTACACAGCCAAATGGGTGGTGACCAGGTGAGTAAGCATCCCTAGAGGTATTATTACAGAAAATTAGTTTCAGCTGAGATGAAAGAGTCTCTTAAGACCCTCTTGATTGATCATCAGAGAACTGTCCTTTAGTCCTCACAAGCATACGGTCTGGCTGAACGCATGAGCAGAGCAGTCAAGTCATGATCACATAGAGCTGTTGATACCTGGACCTCGCTCGAGGGGGTATTGAGGGAGACCTAGTGGGTACATCAAAATGCTCCCAACTCAGTAACTTTAAAGTCTCCTTTCTTTATGTAAAAGGGGAGTATCCATTTTTCAAGGTAGAGAAGTGGCCGTGTAAGGAGGCAGGAGAACCATATGTTGGATGGTGGGGACAAAGAGACAGAAGAGAAACATACCAGAAGAGCTATAAAGCCAGATCTGATAGGAGGTCTTGTGCGAAAAAAAGATAGATGAATGATGGGGAAACCTGTGTTGGTTGAAAAGGGGAGGTGTAAATTTACAGGGCCATTCAAGATAAAAGAAGTATGGAAATGTACTGGTTTCGGACACTGGGGGTGTATGGAGTATGCTGTGTATTGTCATAGCTAATTCAGGAGCTATGTGTAATACAAATGTGAAATTTCTTGTTCCGTCTATTGTATATCCTGGAGTGGAGTGTGGTCATACAAAGAGGGGTTGTGGAGGTCCTAGGTGGTGGAAGGATTATTTTGTGTAATAATCTTGGTACTTTCGGGGCCTGCAAACTGATATTCTAATGGCATTACCATTGTTCCTTGGGTTGAATACTTTTATTTTTATTATTTAGTTTTTTTAGTTCACCCATTGGGTAACGAGGGTTTAGTCCCATGCTGTGTAAATACAGAGACAGCACCCCACCGTGAGTGGTGGCAGAGGGGTGCTGCCTCAAAATGGCAGCCTCTGAGCCCAAACACAGACAGGGGGCAAAGAGTCAGAGGATGCCGAACGGCTGCAGCAGTAGAGCGTCCCAGCAAAGCAAATTGGTGCGAGCCCTCAGCAAACGCACGGGGCCTGCTGCAGAGGCCATTCACAGCTGTGAGGGATCTTGGTGCGGTGTGGGCTCAAGATGGTGGCCGCCAATTGCTACCACAGACCTCGGGAAGGAGGAGGGGAAGGGTGTTGATTGGAGACTGCAGCAGGGGAACCCGGCGTGTCCTCAGAGAAGTGAACTGGGTTTGTGGCAGTAGACTTGGACCAAGAGTAGGGAAACAGAGCCATGGTGCATCCCTGAGTATAGCAGCCGACATCATAAATGGGTGAGTGATACGCTTGCGCAAATCAGCCCCCTGGGAAACTTGCAGTCCAATCGCCCTGGGCCTTGAGGCCATCTGGGTCCAAGGGGCGCCCCCCTGTCTGACACTAGGTGTGAACTACAGCCCAGGGGCAGGGGTTCCCCTGCATCTTGAAAACCTTGCAGAGTGGCCCAGACATGCGGGTGTGCAACAGGTGAAGGTGGTCCAGGCGCCCCACCGCCACTTGGAGTGGACACTGCAGAACGGCACCCTGGGGGTCCCGCACCAGTCCCCACAATGGGAGCCTGCCTGCACTAATGGCGCAACCTCACAGAGTGCACCCCTGGTGCCCTGATGAGCTCCATTTGATGTCCTAAGACTACACAACAACCAACACCAATGGCTACACTATCAGAGGTAACCAAGGAGGCGGAGACAACGGCAGCCATCCTCAAGGCAGAATGTCTTGCCAAAATATTATATGCCATTACAGCAACCAAGGAAGCCCTCAAAAAGAAAATAGACATCATAGCCATCGACCTGGGGCTATTGCGAGATAATCAATAAAAGTTAGCAGGCAAAATGAGCACAGCCAAAACGATATTGGTTGACCTAACTCCCTGAGTGGATAAGACAGTGACGGCCCACACAGACACCATTCACATACTGGAAAGCAGGGTGGATGATACTGATGGCCCCAACAGGAGGAACAATTCCAGGGTCGTGGGCCTGCCTGAGGTAGTGGAGGGCAGGGATATGCTGCAGTACCTCAAAACCTGGCTGGAGATTATGGTGCCCCATGAACTGTCATAGTTCTTTGCATTAGACAGAGTGCACCGTGGGCCTGCTAAACAGACCCCTCCAGGGGTGACACCACAGCCCACAGTAGAGCATCTCTTGCACTTCAGGGACAGAGACATAATCCTACAGGAGGCCATGCAGACTGGCCCTTTTGGGTTGGGAACCACAAGGTGATGATTTTTCCAATTACACTTTGGCAGTGCAAAGGATTAGCATGTCATTTGTAGACATCAAGAGGGTACTGAGAGACAAAGGACTGCAATACAAGCTATTATACCTGGCCAGGCTGATAGTACTCTTGGATAGGAAATCTTATGTCTTCATCCACGTTACAGAAGCATGGGCATGGTTGAATAAATATAAGGCCGGAAATGGAGGACAGCGAAGGAACCCAAAAAGGAGACCAAAACACAGGCGCCTAACCCAAGGCCGGTATGGAGGAACACAGAAACAGGAACAGGAGAGCAGGGAGGCAGAGCTGGCAGCAGCAACACTTCTGAGAGAACAGGACAAGCCCCTCAGCTTGGGATGGCATCAGAGGACTCTGAAGATGGGACTGACTCAGAGCTTCCGATGTCCGACAATGACAACCCCCTGGCCATCACCCCTGGAGCAGGAGATGACTTGTAGGACTCACTAGCACATGACCCACATTGTATGGAACTATAGAGGCCAAGGTATTGACAACAGTCATAGATTGTGATCCGCATGGAACACTCCGGGTACATGAACTGGTAAACCCCTACTCCTCCCATAAGTATGGAGTGGAGTAGCGTCAACCATATTATAATTTATTTTTATGTTAATTTATAGTTTATGTTGGTAGGCGAATGGCCGGTTTCTATTGGCTCTTAGGGAAGGAGAGTTGGGGTCAGTTTTAATTTTGTTTCAATAAGTCCAATGCCACCTACTACGGCCAATTTCCAGAGTCAGAAGGAGACAGCTGCCATGGTTGTTGGATGTTGGCAAGGACAGCAGGAAGACATGGGACTAGACGGGATCAGGTGACATTACACACAACTGACATGACACACACTGCTACTTACACCCTTATGAAGTGGAACATTAGAGGTATGGGATCAGCTCTTAAAAGACACAAAATGCATGCATATCTGGGGAGGAGAGGGGTGCAGATAGCACTCTTACAGAAGACCCATTTTATGAGATTAGAAGCTGACAAGCTTTGGAGCAAGTGAAGGGAAGAAATATTTGGTACGCGCTACTCCTTCTTTGCCAGAGGGGTGCTAATATGGATCAGCCCAGAAGTGCCATTTGAGGTTACCTCCACCGACATTCATGGTGAGGGCATATTCGTACTAATCATGGGTAACCTAGATGGGAAGGCCATTATGCTGAGAGGGGTGTATGATCCCAATGTTGTACCACAACAAAGACTAGTAGATTTATGGTGCACAGAACATACCCAGGCACGTCAAATATTTTCATTCTATTCATCGAATGCATGACTTACTTGTGTACCTGGATAGAATACTTGCCTCTGGTGAGGGGAGACCTGACAACACTAGAGCTGAATATCTAGTGGGTAAGATCTCAGACGAGAATCCACTATTGGCATATTTGTGTTGGGGTCCACCAACACCTCCTATCCCAATGTGGCACCTTCAAGGGACCTCGCTTGATGATAAGATGTTCAGAGAAGGATTGCGAGAAGTGATAGTGCACTAGTTTCGGTAAAACGCCATTACAGCCACTTCAGCATTAGTTGAATGGGAAGCATTCAAGACAGTGGTGAGGGGCCATTGTATCAAAGCAACGGTAGGCAGTCCCAAAACCCTAGAAAGGGAGCTGATGTCCATGAATACAGAGCTCAGAAACTTAGAAAACACTGTGCTGCATAGCAACACAATAAATGAGAAATTGCCTGCAGCTAGTGAACAATACATGGCAGGGCCTACCAGGACATCATTTGTTCCTCTCAAACTGAAATAAATTAAGTGTTTCTTGATTACTATGTAGCACTTTATGGGTGGCAACAAGTGACCCCCCAAGCAAACGATGATAGATTGCCTACAGTAAGGAGCCCTACAAAGGGTCTCCGCTATTCATAGTAGGCCTGGGCGGTGAACTCCGCTCCGTTTGCGAAGTTTGCAGAATTTTCTCCACTCTGCGTTCCGCAGAGCTCGCAGAGTGCAGAAAACTCTGCTTCACGTAGTGCAGCGGAGTTTTTTCCCTGCACGCAATCGCGAACGGTAAGTTCGCGAGCGCGAGCTGCTACTCGGGTAAAGTTTCTACCCGAGCGGCAGGAAGACCAGCGCGAACAGCAGTTCACACTGCACTCTGACACTTGCGGAACTCCGCTGAGTTTTTTTGTAACTTCGCGGAGTTCAGCTTAGCTAAACTCCACGAACTACACCCAGTCCTGATTGATAGAGAAAAAGGGAGCAGCTATAATGGAACCTAAAATCCGAGGGCAATTAAAGACTTGGCCTGGGGTAAGGCTCTGGGGTACAACGGTCGGCCAGTAGAGTTCTATCATACATATTTGGGCATCTTGGTTCCACACCTCACTAAACTACACCACCACACAGGAGGAAGGAACCTTTTTTTTGGGGGGGGGTTTATATAGCTCAAACTAGACCCGAAGGTATCAGAGCGCTTTACATGAGCACCATGTAACACATTCATGTTTTTTTTGTTTGGCACAGGGAGATAAAGTGATTTGCCCAGAATCACAGGATGTGGAGCATCCCTGTCGAGACTTGAACCTGGTTCCCCAGCTTCTAGGTTGACCGCCCTAGCCATTAGGCCACATCCTCTCCCTTGTCTGTGCATGAGGCAATGCTGGTGCCACTACCTAAGCCACACAGAGACCCCGTGGATAGATCTCCCTATAGGCCACTGTCTCTCTTGAATACGGACTACAAAATATTGTGTAAAGTACTGTCCACCCAACTACTACCCTTTATGACTGGCCTGATCCATTCGGATCAATCAGGCTTCATTTCTGTCAGGAAAATATTGGAGAATATTAGGGTGCAAGAGGAGACTGAGCATCGACAGGGTGAAAGCGATGGTGCTGTCAATAGACTTTGAAAGCGCATTTGACACCCTGAGCTGGGGATTTCTACTGGGGTCCTCCGTCATATAAACATAGAATAGATGTTGACCCAATGGATCCAGTTATTGTACTCCCATTCCACTGCGAGGGTCTGCACTGAAAACATTATTTAATTTGCTTACTAAATCTATAGAGGGACTAGACAGGGATGCTCGCTATCCCCGATGCTTTTCTTTTTTTTTTAAAGATATTTTTATTGGCATTTTATACAAATCATCACACCGGATACAGAAAGGAAAAGAAGGAAAAAAACAACATTTTACATCATCAGATATTGACTACATTCGCCAGTGCTTGCTCCACCATTACAGTTAAAGTATATCAATTATGTGGGCAGCCATCCAACGTCGGTCCATCGTAAGCATATACTACTCATAGACATGTGCATATTGTGCTAATAACTAGGTTCAAACCGTGGAAAAGAAAAGAATAGAAGAAAAAAGAAGAAAGAAAAGGTAACTTGTGCAGAGGAGTGGTGCGGATGTGTTGAATCACTGCTACCCAAGGGTAGAGACAGCAGAAACGGCCCGAGCGGGTCCGGGAGGGGCCCCTCCCACAACCGGCATCCCATCTGCATCCAGCTAACAGTCCCCACGGCAACCAAAGCCCATGTACAACCCCCCTGCAGGTTAAACCCTTGAAGCCACGGGGGATCTGAGAAGAGCGACCTGTGCAGCGGCACCAGATTGGAGTCCATGATCTGGCCCACCCTCCTCACTACTAGAGCCCACTGGTTTCTCCCACTTGGCCATTGCCTCTCTCCACTGTTCAGCAATTGGGTGCTTTCTCATTCCCTTGGCTTCCTCCCAGCTTAGTACTCTGCCCTCTGCCCCGGCCCATGCGATAACATCCCGGTTCCAAGTTGCAAACTGTGACTCCCTCACAGATTTCCACTCCATCCCTATCCTGCGCTTAGCGAGACCCAGCACTAGATCTATCAACCTGTTCCCGACTTTGCGCTTAGGCGGCCTAGGAAAGAGGCCCAACAAGCACGTCTTTATTGTTGGGGCCAACACCCTTCCTAATACGTCTTTGATCTTACCCAACACTGCCTCCCAGAAAGGACGGAACCATTGGCAATCCCAGGTCATATGGCCAAAATCGGCATCCAGGTGGGCACATCTGGGACATTGTCGCAACTCCCCTCCATATGTCACGTTAAGCCGGTGTGGCGTCATGTAGGTCATATGTGTGTAATTGAATTGGATATATTTCAAACGGGTATTTTGGGACATCTTTTTTGGGTAATGCAAAACCTTACGGCACTCAGAGTACAGACTCTGCCCCCGATCCTGTCCCAACGCGCCCGCAACCCATCCAGGGGGCCGACGGAAACTTCTAATAACGTGGCATAGAGTCATTTCACCAAGTGTCTTGCGGTGCCAAGGGTGAATAGGGCGTGGAAGACCGGGTGCGTATGAGGTTCTCCCCTCCCGCTGCCCCATAAGTGTGCAAACGTGCATGTCAGCGCCCCGTATTGTAGGAACTGACCCGGGGGAAGCCCACAACCATCCACTAACTTTGAAAAAGGAATCAGTACCTTGTCTAAATAGCAGTCCCCAACATTGTCCAGTCCGGCCTCTGACCATCGGGCCAGATGGTCACTCGTAAATTTAGATTGGGGGTCACCATGCGGTAGCCCTACCAGCGGCAGCATGGGGGAATACCTTGTGTATTGCTGCCCTCCTCTGTGACACCTTCTCCACGTCTGGACGTGTGTTGCAGTAGGGAGCAGTAAGGAGTGGGCATAGCCGGTAGAAGTAGCTTCGCCATCACCAGCTGGACGCCGGGTCTGACAGGCACGTTCCCTCCTTGTTTACTCCCTCCACCCACTGTGCGAACCACTGCAACTGGGAATCCAGCATGTAGAACTCGAAATTCGGCACCCCTAGTCCTCCCTCCGACATAGGGCGCTGTAGAGTTTTCAAAGACACCCTCGGGCACCCGTCTCCCCACACCAGAGCCCACAGAAGGGTGTTCAGAGGGTGTAACCAGCTGCTCTGCATCAATACTGGGAGATTTTAAAAAAAAGTACAACAGCCGGGGCAACATAACCATTTTGGACAGGGTGATCCGGGCCATGATGGGTAATTGTAACGTGTGCCAGAAATGGATGCAGGAGCGAAGTGAACGCAGCTCCCCTCCAAGGTTCCCGTCCTTTAGGTAGGCCTGGGCGGTAAATTCCGTTCCGCTCGCGGAATTTGCGGAATTTAGGTAATTTCACGTTCCGCAAAGAACGCGAAATTGCCAAAAATTCCGCGATCCGCGGCTTCGCGGAATTTTTTGCTTCTTTGCGCTTTCAAAGTGCGTGTTCGCGAGATATTTCTCCCCGAGCACGCAAACAGCGTTCGCGGACAGGAAAAAAGCATCGCGAACGGGCGGAACAAGCAATTCCGCGTGTTCGCTGAACTTTTGCGTGCTCGCGGAGATTTTTTACCGTTTCGCGCAGCTTTGCGTAGCGCGACTACGCAAATTCCGCCCACCCCTACCTTTAGGTCCTCTAGATCATGAAAAATATGGATGCCCAAGTATTTGAAGGTGCGCTGTGCCCAAAAAATGTCGATCGGCAATGCCACTGGTCTGGGCAATGGCCCTGCTATTGGAAACAGATATGTCTTGGATTTATTGACCCTGAGGCCGGAGAGCAGAGCGTAGTCATCCAGGATATGTAGAGCCTCAGAGGCGCCCTCAACTGCCACCACCAGGTATAACAACAAATCATCCGCGTATAGAGAGACGTGGTGCTACCGCCCGCCAAGGATCAGTCCCAGCCCTTCCCCTCCTAGGCGGAACCGTTCAGCAAGAGGTTCAATGGCCAAGGCAAATAGGAGTGGGGAAAGGGGACATCCCTGCCGTGACCCTCAAGATATCCTATACAGCCTGGAGATGGTTCTGCCCGTCTTGACTCTCGCAGTGGGCGCGGCATAAAGAAGCCTTACCCACTGTACCCAATCGTCCCCCAGACCCATGCGCAGCATCACTTCAAATAGATATGCCCAGCTCACCATGTCGAAAGCCTTCTCCAAATCGACAGATAGAACCGCCGCCCGCCGGCGGGTTGGAGCGTCCGCATGGTAAAGTATGGAGTAGAGCCTGCGGAGGTTATAAGACGTACTGCGAGAGGGGATGAACCCATTTTGGTCTGGGTGGATCAGGGACTTCATATGCGGGAGCAGTCTGCCTGCCAACACCTTGCTCAAGATCTTAAAGTCCAAGTTGAGCATGGAGAGAGGCCTATAATCCCTCACTCCAGCTTCTGGCTTCTTGGACTTAGGGAGAGGGATCACAAGCGCCATCTGGGTGGAGTCGGGCAACCGCCCCTCATACACTTCTGCAAACAGCATAACAAGATGTGGGGCTAGCGTGTCAGTGAAACGCTGATAGAACTCGGCTGGAAGTCCTCAGGCCCGGGCTTCTTACCAGGCGCCAGCGCCGCTATGGCGGCCTGGACCTCCTGCGAGGTGATCGGGTCCCCCAGGTCCTCCCGTGCGTCAGCCTCCAGCGTACGGAGCTGCAGAGGGCCCAGAAAGCATTGTATATCCGGCAAGGGTGCCGCAGCCGGAGCCTCATACAACCGTTCGTAGTACGTTAAGAAGGAGTCATTAATTGCAAATGGGTCATGTACCACTTCCCCCGAGTCCAAGCCAAGCCGTGTGACAGGCGCTACCCCCAGCTCAGGTTTGATTAACCTTGCCAACAATCGTCCCGCCTTCCCCTCCTCCCTCTGCACTCTATCTAGGTGGTCCTTATAGTTGTAGCACCTCAACCTGCCCAGCGCGTCATTATAACGTACCCGTGTTTCCTGTAAGGTCACCCGAGCCACATCATCCGTACCCTGTAAATTGTCTGGTCTACGGATAGTCCCCTCCAGGTCCAGGAGTTCCTGGCGAAGCTCCCTATGAGCTCCGCAAGCTTGACCCTTACAGTGGCCCTGTACGACCACCTTGAATGCCTCCCACTCCACCTGGGGAGATGAGGCTGTGTTAGCATTAATAGGGAAGTATGATTTGACCACTGCGAGCAGTGAGGCCCGGAAGGGGGCATCGGCGAGCAACGATGGGTTCAATTTCCATGTGGGGATCGGAGGACGCCGCCCCGGTGGTTGGTGTGACATGATTAATGGGCTATGGTCTGACAAAGTGCGCCCCAGATATTCGGAGTGGGAGATGGAACCATTAAAGGCCGGGGAACAGAGGAACGCATCAAGCCTAGTATGAACCTGGTGGACCGGCGAAAAGAAGGAGTTCTCCCTGTCTCCAGCATGCTGCAGTCTCCAGGTATCCTCAAGGCCCCAGTGGGATATCCAGGTTCGGAAATCCAATGCCATACGGTGTGGCTGAGTCCCCGGAAGGGGAGGGTGGGAACGGTGAGCTGCAACATCCGCAACACAGTTAAAGTCGCCCCCCAAGATTAGGGAACGGTTCAAGTGGTGAGCCAGGGAGGCAGAGAAAGACTCCAGGAAACCGACTTGGTCCTGATTGGGTGCATATACATTGCCTAGCGTCACCTCCTTCCCCGCCAATCT
Organism: Calotriton arnoldi; assembly: GCA_963921515.1. NCBI lineage: Eukaryota > Metazoa > Chordata > Amphibia > Caudata > Salamandridae > Calotriton > Calotriton arnoldi. Next base: position 289,969 of record CAWUFW010014325.1, read on the forward strand.
CCCCGTGAGCAGGGCATACCGCCCCTCTGTGTCAAGCCATGAGTGTCAAGGGCGAAGGGAACCCCAGATTTTACCCAGATCAACACCCCCCTGGAGGGTGGGTGGCCTGACGCCGATGTAGGAAGAGGCAGGCATCGGAGCTCCTCCGTGGCCTTCCTCCACAGGCATTGATCCTGACAAGGTACGGTGGTCCCTGGCACTGGATCTGGGGGCGGAATGTCTGGTGCCCCCTCGGCTGCATTTTCCAGGTGTGGGGACACTGTGGGGCCGAGGAATAGCCGGTCTTCGCCTCTGCTCGCGCTCCGGCTTGGCCACGGCTAAAATGGCGGCCGCATGGCATGGCGGCGGTTCTTGCTGCTAAGGGCGCCAGAAGCACTGGGGATCCACCATGGCCGGACCGGAGGCGTGCGGGACCTACCCGTAAGAGGGGGCTGCAGCGGAGATACTGGGGAGGCATGAGCGGTGCGAGGGCAGCAATTGCGGAGCACACAGCGGCGGCCGCCTGACCCTAAGATGGCGGCTTGCGGGACATCGGGAGAGCTGCGGCGCCCATGCTGACCACCTTTACAGCATGCTACAGTGAGCACACAACCTGGTGGGTGCCCCATAGAGCCTGGACTTGACTATGCTGTGAGGCTGGTGGAGGGTTCAGTTTCCCTTGACCCTCGGCGGTGGACCTGTGCCCTGGAGAGCCGCGGCCTGGCGGGGGCCTGGTGGAGTGTAACAGGCGGAGCCCGATTGTTACCTGGGATGGTTGGGGGGCCCCCCCGGAGGTGTGGTAAGGCGTCCTGCTGTGGCAGGGAGATGTGAAGGGGCAAAGAGACACCCTGCCTTTACTGCGGACCGCAGGAGGCATTGCCCTGCTTGAGGCACCAGAGACGGACCGTCCCTGAAGGCGAGGACAGGTAATTGGGGCTTCTTGGTCTGGCCCGCGCCCCCTGAGCAACCGGGAAGCTGCTACTTTGCACTCTGGAGCGGAGGGATGGGTGGGGACGTCCCTGCAGGGCTGACTGATTGGCGAATCCGTGCTTGTCCCTGGTCTTGGGTGTCTACGGCGGACGCTGTGGCGGGCCCCGGAGGGGGCAATTGGTTGTCCTACTGTGCCCTGGAGCGGCCCGCCTGGGGATTCCTCGGATCTCTACCGACTCTTCTCCTGGGAGCAGGGGATTCCACCATCGACTTCCTGCGGAGGTGCGCCTGGGCGCTTGAGAGGGCGAACACGGACATTGGAGGGCCGCAGGTGCTGAACTGGGTGTTGGGTGACCCGGGGGACACCTGTCTAGGGGTTTGACCCTGCTGGAGCTGCTGCTGGGCCCTGCTGCCCCTCCCTCCTGACCGGTTGTAGGATGGGGAGAGTGTCTAAAAAGAAGGGGTTCAAGGTCCTGCGAGTGGACAAGCTTGAGCCCCACACGGACGACGAGGAGGGTGCGTCACGAAAACGACCGGAGGGTTTGTCGGGGGACCCCACCCTGGCTGATATCCTACAGGCCATCACTTCCTCGAGGGAGGCACTGGAGACGAAGATCGACGCCATCGGGACGGATCTCACCCTCTTGAAGGATGATCACCGTAAGCTCAAGGAGCGAGTCATTGCCCATGAAACTGCCCTGAAGGATGTCCCGGACACGGTCGCCACGTTGCAGCAGGCCTTGGGGGCGGTGGAATCCAGGGTCCAGCGGCTAGAGGTGAGGGCGGAGGACAGTGAAGGGCGCTCGAGAAGAAATAACCTGCGCATAGTAGGAGTGCCGGAGCGAGAGGAGGGGGTGGATGCTGTCCAGTTCCTGGAAGCATGGTTGAAGACAGAGGTGGCCCAGGAGGGCCTCTCTCCTTTCTTTGCCCTGGAGCGTGCCCATAGGGTCCCGGCCAGGCCCCCCAAACCAGGCGCTCCGCCTCGGCCGCTGGTGGTCCGGCTGCTACATTATAGGGACCGAGACTACCTCTTACAACGCGCTCGTGAGCACCGGGGTCTGCAGATCGGAAACAGTAGGGTGATGATTTTTCCGGATTATACCCGAGAGGTACAGTGGCAACGATCCTCATTCCTGGCTGTCAAGCGAAAGTTACGCCAACTTCAACTACCGTACGCCATGCTGTTCCCGGCCCGACTCCGGGTGTCTGCGGATGCGGAGACACACTTCTTCCTTTCCCCACGGTAGGCCTGGGATTGGCTTGAGCTACGGGGCTGCGGGTGATGCACTCTCCGCGACGAGGCTCGCCTCGCCGACAGTCTCCTTCTCCTTCGACTTCGCCGCCCCGGAGGGTCCCTCGCCTGCTGGACAACGTCAGGAGCGGGATGAGGCGGTACGAGCGGTGGTGGAAATCAGTCGGGGGACTGTGAGTCCAACCAGCAGCACCACAGAACATACACGACTCAGCTCTGGGAGCTCAAGCTCTGGCACTGGCCACGGACCTTCGGACAATGAACTTCCAGAGGTTACACCCCAGACCGCAGATGGCGTTATTTGACTGACCGGCTGACAAGTCGTATGTGGTGCAGCTTGCTTGTTGAGGACTGCTCCCTCTGTTTCCGGAGATCCGAGCTGCGAACTGTTGGGGGCGCCATTGCACCATTGGGACTTACTGAATGTGTCATGATTGTGGGGGGGTGGGCGGGGGGGTTCTGGGGATGCCATTGGTAGGACACGCTCTGCCACTTTCATGTCTTACTGTTTGAGTGCCTTAGTTTGGATGGGGACCTGTTTGTGTAGACCTGTCCTGGGGAGTGGGAGTTGGGGTGTTGTTATGTTAGGGGGAATGGGTTCTGGGGCAGGCATGTCGCTGCGAGAACGCTGCACCGGGAAGGATTGGAGATTCTCTTATGGGTACCGCCGTAGGTTTTAAGTGTATGACCTGGAATGTTAGGGGATGCACACCATGAACCGCCGACACAAAATCCATGCCTATTTAACCAGAAGGGGGGTACAAATTGCATTACTACAAGAGACCCACCTCACACGTCAGGAAGGGGTAGCGCTGCAGCGCCGCTGGAGAGGGCAGGTTTTCAACACCACATACTCTGCCTTTGCTCGGGGGACCCTGGTTTGGGTGCGGGCGGGAGTCCCTTTTCAATGTGTTAGGCAAATCATAGACCCAGAGGGCAGGTTCGTGGTGCTGATGGGTCGCTTGGATGGCCGGGACATCACTATAGGGAGTATTTATGCCCCCAATGTGGACCAGCCTGCATTTCTGGTCCGGCTCTCGCGGACGCTGGCGCAGGCCCTGACTGGACCGGTGCTCCTGGGGGGAGACTTCAATAGCATAGCGGACGTCTCCCTGGACAGATCACACCCACCGCTTCCTGATGCCCCAACACATAGAGTTGCAGAAGCCCGTAGGGATTGGCAACGACATTGGGAGCTGACAGACACTTGGAGGGCCCACCACCCGATGCAGAGAGATTACTCGTATTTCTCGGCTTTACACGAGCTCCACGTTAGGTTGGATGCTATCCTCTGCTCCCCGGACGTCCATGTGGGGATTACGTCTAGTGAATACCTATCCAGGACGATATCTGATCATAACCCATTACTGGTGGGATTGAATTGGATGAGGGTCAGACCCACGATTCCCAGTTGGCGCCTCAGGCCGGAGGTTTTAGAGGACCCGGTCTTTAGGACTTCCATAGGTACTGCCATCGAAGAATATTTCCAGGCCAACACCGACACGGCCACCAGCCCCCACGTTGAATGGGATGCCTTTAAAGTTGTCATCAGGGGTCGTTGCATTGGTGAGGCAGTGGGCGTTCGGAAGGTCCTCCTGGCTGATGTGCAGAAAGCGGAAAACCGGCTCCGGGATGTGGAAAAGGATAGACTAGGAAGGGTAGACAAACAAGAAGAGTTGTTGGAGGCTAGGGAGGCGCTGGCGATACAGGTGGAACGGCTGCGATGCTTCGATCGTAGGGCCTATGAGACCCGGGCACATGCGGAGAGGGATAAATCGGGGGCATTATTAGCCTGGCTAGCCAACCCAGCGCGAAGGGGGACGCCGATCCTAGAACTGCGAGGGGGGGATGGGGCGACTTACTACGGGCAGCAAGATATTAATACGCAGTTCTTGAGCTATTATACTACTCTCTACCAGTGCCACTTAGACCCGATGGCCCTGGCGGATGAGGGATTCTTGGAGGACATTGAACTCCCACAGCTTGATGCGGAGACAGCGGGGGCTCTGGGCCGAGATGTTGACCTCGGTGAGATCAGGGTCGCCATCAAACACATGGCCAGAAATAAAACCCCGGGTACCGACGGGCTCCCGGTTGAATTTTATGCCGCATATCTGGATGTTTTGGCTCCCCGGCTGATGGCCCTGTATAATGCCTCGAGACGGGTTGGGTGCTTGCCTGCGTCCACAAGGGAAGCAGTGATAGTGCCGCTCCTAAAGCCAGACAAACCTGCCTGGGACCATACGGCATATCGTCCACTTGCCATGCTAAACCTAGACTACAAAATACTGAGTCGCATTTTAGCTAGTCGCCTGCTGACCCACATGACGGCGCTTGTGCACATTGATCAAGCGGGGTTTATTCCGTCCCGGAATACGGCCATGAATATACGGCAACTGATCCGACTGCTGGACGCTTCCACTCTCGCTGATGGCGAGGCGTGCATTCTGTCGATTGACATTGAGAAGGCCTTCGACAGTCTGGAATGGCCATACCTTTTTAGAGTCTTAAGGGCCTTTGGACTGGGGGAGGGGTTTGTGGCCTGGACGGCGATCTTGTGCAAGAACTCTACTGCCAGAGTGCGCACGGGTGGTGTGATTTCGGCGGCCTGCGCTGTGGACAGGGGAACGAGGCAGGGTTGTCCGCTGTCTCCCTTCCTGTTCGCGCTGGCGATGGACAGTATTATCGAGGTCTGGATCGGGGGGGCCAACCCCAATTTATTGCATTATATGCCGATGATCTCCTGATGTTTCTTGCCGATTCGGAGGCTGATTTGCAGGGTGCCAGAAACCTGCTCTCCCGACTGGGAAGGGAGGCGGGGCTCCGGGTTAACTGGAACAAGACGCGACTATTTCCTGTCTTGGGTGGCAGAGACCACCCGCCGGATGGCTTAGATGTCGCGTGGGAGAGTAGGTGCCTGCCTTATCTGGGGGTCCGGGTCTATCATGCGGCTGCCGATCTACTAGAAGGCAATGTTGCACGGGCAATACGATCCACCAAGAGTAACTTCGAGTTTTGGGGATCTCTGCCGCTTTCGGTGGCAGGGCGGGTGGCGCTTCTAAAGATGGTCACACTGCCGCGCTTGCTCTATTATTTTGGCTCCTTACCGCTCTGGATTCCGCGAATTTTTTTTACCCAACTTAATACCATGATTACGGGGTTTTTATGGGGCTCTGGAAGACGCAGGGTGGCGCTTGCCACCATGATGCGACCCAGGCGAGAGGGGGGCTTTGCAGTGCCTGATTTTGAGGCCTACTACCATGCAGCGCAACTGCAATGGTTCACGAAATGGATGGCTGGGAGGCTTTGCGCTGAGGAGGTCCGGGAGGGCACGGATCCAGATCTGTGGCAGCTTTCTCGGGTGTTATTGCGGCTTCCTTTGAGTGAAAGAGAGACTCCGGCGGACTTATGGGCGATGCGTCAGTGTTGGAGCCGGGTTGGCAGGAGAGCCCAGCGGGGAACCCCTTATGCACCTGAGATTCCACTGTTGGTTTGTGAGGCCCTACCTCATGGGGGAGACTGGCAGGGACTGCGGGCCTGGGTAGAAGCGGGGATCTCCACGATTGGGGACCTATACGAGGCTGACACCCTGCTACCTTTTAATGACTTGACCGAGCGTTATGACCTGCCTAGAGGAGACTTCCTTTTACACGCGGCTCTGACAGCAGCTATCCGCAAGCACTGGCGGACAGGGATGGTAGAACCACCGGTTTCCCTGCCATGCCAGTATGTGGTGTCAGCGGCTGGGACGTTTAAGGCGGTCACCTGCCTCTATAGGCGCCTTACCCAAGAGACGAGACACCCCTTGGAGAGCTTGCGGCTTAAGTGGGAGACAGACCTTGGGTTGCCCATTGAGGAGAAACCATGGGAGGCAATAGTGGAGAGGGCATGGAAAAGCTCCAGAAATGCGCGCGTCCAACTTATTCACTTTTTTGTTCTCCATAGGGCCTACCTCACGCCACACAAGATACATGAGTATTTTGGAGCGCAGTCAACCTGTCCGCGATGTACACTTGACAACGCCGACTTTTTGCATATGTTCTGGGCTTGCCCACGGCTAGACGGGTTCTGGAAGGAGGTATCGCATACCCTGAAAGCTGTAACAGACAGAGACGTTCAGCAGATGCCGGGTTATTGCTTGTTACATTGGTTCCCCCACACTGCCCGAAATAAAGTCACTAGTAAATTCATTGACTTGGGTTTAATATTGGCAAAGCGGGAGATTACCAGTCATTGGAAGGCGACGGGTGCCCCTAGTGCTCCACGATGGCTGAGGGAATTTATCAAGTGGGCAGACTATGACGGGATCCTTAGGTTACAATTGGCCCAGAGACGGGACAATGACAAGATGTTGGAAGAGGCGAGAGCATGGGTGGCGCTGGTAGAGTTGCTTAAGAGCCCGCCTGACGATGATGCGCCCCCCCGAGTGAGTGAAGCAGCCCGTGCAAGTAGAACTGGTGTCCTACCCTGACGCACGGACTGGGAGACTGGAGGCGCTTAGGGTGTGGTGGCTCCCCCTCATTGGACCTCTGCTTATCGGACTCATAGTACTTGATGCCTTCAGTGCTTGGTTATACTTTCTGCAGCGATGGGGAGGGCGGAGCGACATGCCTGAGAGGGTGGGGGAGGGGGGGAGTTCTGGCAGGGGGGAGGGGGGTAGTTTCTTGATCTTTCATTGTTTACTGTGGTATTTGTGATGCAGTACTGGGATGGGTTGTGGAGATGGAGTACCCCTACTAGAGGGGCGTAGCAAAAGCCCGCTGGGGCACTGCTCCATTGTGTGGGGTATGTTGGGGACAGTTGGTACGTGGACCATGACCGCTGATAAACTGCAACTAATGCTGGACATTTATCAACCACAGGTCTCTGCGCTCAATGTCAGCGGTATGATGTGAATGCCCAATTTTCAAAGCACTGTTTTTATGTACCTGCAGATACTCGAATAAAATCTGTTTTCAAAAATCAACACCCCCCTGGAGAAGGCCGAGAAGGTGGTCGCAAAGATCTGACCCTGCCACCTCCTCTTCAACTTCCCGGCCTTCTCCCTATTAAGATGCGTCTCTTGGAGGAATGCAATATGCACATCCCTGCGCCGCAGGTAAGAGTAAATGTTGTGGCATTTGGCCATTGGTCGCATGCCTCGAATGTTCCATGTGAGGAACCTTACAGTGTTAGGTGTACCTGCCATGGCTGCAGGAACAAGCCCCAAAGCAAAATAAGGGCGACCCCTCCCCCGCCCACTCCCTCGCTTATGCACAACCACCCTCCTCTGCAAACAACCAAACAAAAAATTCCAACAAATGAACCCCCATGTTGAACAAATCCCCAACCCCAGGGCAGCCTGACAACGGTCAGTCGCCCAAACAGCATGTGAAACCTAGCCCTTGATGAGACCCTAACCCAGTAAGGCACTCGGGGGGATGAACAGAAAAAGACATAGTTCTGGTGCACAAACTGTCCGGAGTGCACCGGCCCCTCAGGAAAATATCAGCTTGAGACCAGGGTCTGCCACCAACAGTTCGACAACACACCGGGAGCCAGGATCGCCGCAATGTTCAAGCAGCCTCAGATGACTTCATCAGCCGTCTTCGGAGTCACCACCGGCAACTTTACGCTGTCACTACGGGAGTTGTCGGATTCGTTGTCCCCAGTATCCCTCGAAGAATGGGCCTCCACCTCCGGGGAGGGGCTCCTGCCCCGCATGAGCGCCGCCACCGCCTGCAGGGCTTCAGCCCTCTCCCTCTCGGTTTGCGATGAAGTAGGATTCTTAGGGGCTCCACTGCGTGAGCGCCATCTGGTGAGCTTCCCAAGCTCCGCCGTTTTCCTCGACTCAGGTTTAGGGCCCGCAGGCTGGGGGCCCCAATCTTGTAGGCCTCGAACCAATCCCAGGCCTCTTTCGGGCTGCCACAAAAGTGAGTGTCGCCATCCAAGATGATCCGCAGTCGGGCCGGGAACATCAGGGAGTACTGGAGGCCTTCCTCCCTCAGAGCCCTCTTGACCCTTATGAACGAGGCCCGACTTCTCTGCATCTTAAGGGTGCAATTCGGGAAGAGGGAAACTTTACTATTGTTAACGTTGTAGGGGCCCTCTGCACGCACCTTTCGCAGGAGTACATCTCTGTCCCGGAAATGGAGCAGCCGGGCCACTACCGGCCGCAGAGGACGCCCTGGTGCCAGGGGCCTGGCCGGGACTCTGTGGGCCCTTTCGAGAGTGTAAAATGTCGACAGGGCCTCGGGCGCCACCACGCTTCTCAGCCATTGCGCCAAATAGGACACCATGTCGCTGCCCTCAACTCCCTCCGGCAGGCCCAGGACTCAAATGTTGTTCCACCTGTTGCGTCCCTCTGCATCTTCAGCCTGCCACTCCAGCACTCCCACCCTGTCCATTAGGGCCCCCAACTGCTGCTCCAAGGCCTTCTGGGAGGGAGTTATTGCGGCAATGCTGGACTCGGTCTCCTTCACCCTCTCAGAAAGCTTCTTGTGTTCCTCTCGCAGGAAGCTGAGCCCTACCGCCACCGTGCTGATGTCCTGGTGGAGAGTGGCCTTCGTGTCTGCTATGGCCTCCAGCATCCTGCCCAGCTGTTGCTGTATTGGATCCTCTGGAGCAGTCTGCGATTGATCCTGGGCACTGTCTTCTGGGTCATGCGAGGCCCCAGCCTGTTGGCCTTGAGGTTTTCCCATGGCGCCAGAAAGCCCGCCCAACTGACGGACCTCGCCAGGAAGGGAAGGCAACCCAGCAACTAGCTGCGCGGCTCTACCACACGCACAATGGTGCAGGCCTGTGGCACTCGGGAGGGTCCCAACACTTCAACCCCCAAAGCAGTCTCTCTGCTGTAGGGCCCACTATCCTGTGTGTCTCAGTGCCGTTCCAATGGCCGAGTTCTCACCCAGGCCGCCGCCCGCACCGGAGATCGGGGCCACCCTCGCAAGGTCCCAAGCGGCGATTTGCCCGCAGCCACTCGTGTCGTAGTCCAGGGTGCACCCCCCCTATGTTGCCTCAGCTCTCCTCAGGGAGGCCCGCCAAGCTCCAGGGCGATATCCGATGTGTACCACAGGTAGTGGACTTGCCGTGCTCAGACCCACTCTGCACGCCAAAATGGCTGTGGCCGCTCCCCCGCAGGTCGAATCCAAAGCCCATCGGCAAGGCACTGCAGGCTCCGGACCCGGTAAGGGGGGGCACCCAGGCCGCGCTCACCCCCAGGGAGCCCACCGCCCCCTCAGCAGCACTTTCTTATCAGCCTGCAGGCACCGGCAGGAACTCTTTGCCTCCGCATTCAGCCCGTAGTGCCCCCGCACTCCCTCGTGGTCAGCGGGGATGACAGGTGCTCTTCCGCCACCAGGGCCAATGGCAAGGCCCACACTCCAGTCCTCGAGCCCCGACCTGGGCTCCGAACACACGCCCTGCCCTGCTCCTCACCTCCATAGGCCGTGTTGCGATGCGTTCACCTCCATAACGGGAACGCCACTGCTGTGTGCCACCGGGCCCCCACTTTGCTCCGCAGCCCAGTCCGGCCGATAGGCGATGAGACCTCAATCAGGGCACAAGCCCCAGCAAGCTCCAGGCTCCGCCACGGCTGTTGGATGCCGATCAGTCCCGGGCTGCCATTTTGTGGTTGCCCTGCTCCGACCGCCGCTGGAAATTCAGGCTCTCCCCCATCGTCTGGGAGCCGATAGGACTGCCGGAACCAGCTCCCCAATGTCCTGGCACCACCAGGCCAGACTCGGGACGGTCTCTGGGCCTGGGCGCCAGTGATTTGGGCTAATAAATAGCGGGCCGGCACGGAGCTCCAAGCTCACGCGTCCGCCATTGTCGGCTCCTTGGCCACGCCGCCCGATGCTTTTCTTATTGGCGATAGAACCCTTTGTGGCGATCGGGTGGCTTCTCAATAGACATTTTTACATAAAATTCATGTGATGCCGACACAGTGGAATTTAATCTGAAAGCATAAGATTGCCTCATTTCACAATATTATAATCGAATTTCACAAAATTCTGCAAAAAATACCCAATTTTGCACTGTATCTCTCAGTGCAAAGATTAAGGGTTAAAGTTCCACTGTTCCCATGGGTTGTATGATGGAACAACTACCACTTGAACAACTACAGTCTAAACAACGACTCCTTAACCACTACTTAGTCTAAACCACTAAAGTTTTAACAACAACTATCTTTTACAACTACTATGCCTTTACCACGATTGCCTTTACCCCATTAATGTATCTATTTTACAGGTAAGTATAAACCCATATTTATTTATATATATGTGTAATGGGTTTGTATGTACCTGTAACAAACTTAAATTTCGTGGTAAAGGCATGCATGCTAAAGACATATGCGTTTTAAAATTAATATTGATAATTATTAACTATATATATATATATTTCAGAAAGCTACTCGCCGACTTAAACTCCTTTGCGGAGAAATACGAGCGTGGACCACAGTTCTGTGCAGATAAGTTGTTTATTTATCTCCGTCCACCATAACGTGTTTCGACCGTTGCCGACCTTGATCACATGACCATATATATATATATATATATATGTATATATATATATATATATCCTTAGGAAAATTTCACTCGTAGCACGCTCTCAGTCAAGAAGACGCTGTGCAAATCAAAGTTACCGCTGTCTATTCACAACGCGTTTTGCCTACCGAAAGGCTTGATCACGTGAAAAGTGCCACCAATGTCGGCAAACTAAGTAAGAGGGATGGTAAACATAATCAAGGGGACTTACACACAATAAAGTAGCAGACATCTTGGAGTGGTAAGTAGACCTCGTACATGTTATATGTAAATTACATTTCATGTGAATACATTCAAACAAGGGACAAGGCAAACCAGTTATAAATTATACCAAAATAAATGATATAAAACATACTAGATATATTACTCACAGTAAAAGTACGTAAATGCGCACTGAAAGAGACTAGCATGTTTGAAAACAGCGGACATCTTATCAGGGTAAAATACCTTCCAATGCAGCAAGACCGATAAAGGGCCAATCAGCAACATGTGTAATTGCACGATGATGCAGGTGAAACATACTGAACATGTAGTTCTAATAGAAAAATATCGTTCTAATAGAAAAAAAATATCGTTCTAATAGAAAAAACATGTCAGTGCCACTGACGGGTATACTTACAAGTATTATGAACCCGATGACCCCTTACAAAACGTCCAGGAAGTATCTGGATCGTGGAGAGGCAGACGGTGTCTGAGATAGTGACACTCACTGTGAGGTAAGGCCAAAGGCCTGTGTCGGCAAGTGCCCAATCTCATGAAAGTAGCGAAGTGTCCCTCTGGGTCAGCACCCACCCCATTTAATGCCCCAAAATATGTCGGTGGGTGAAAAAGATAGTCAGTACGCTAGAATCTCAAAGGAATGTCCATAAACGGTGTCCCCCATCCTCCTCTCACCAATCGATGCCGTAGTGAATCAAAGTGCTCCAGTGCTCATAAGGAGGGAGAAGTGGTGAATGCTGGTGGTTGGGCCCCTTCCTTTCCTCCTGGGAGTGAAAAGAAAAGAAGAAAACAGTGATTAAAACCAAGGTCACTAAGACCTTTCAACAAAGTATATTTTGACATAAAAACCTAACAAGGTCTCACAATAGGTAACAAATTGGGTGAGGAGAGGAGTCAGTAAAGAAAGGGGGGGAATGGGTAAATAATATCTGCATCAAGTGCCTCAGCAACACTACCCAAGTAACTCACGAGTGTGTGAGATATCGGCCACACTTCACTAAGAATGGAGAATGCGATATTAAAAATCATACACACTTTAAAAACACTCTCAAAGAAAACGTAGTTGTTTCACCTAGACCAATCACAAAAATGCCCTCGGCTAGGTGACAGTGCCATATGGTGTTTATGCATAATATGATTGACTAATACATTAAAGATTCATACTTTTGTTCATGTCATATTGTTAAAAACACAGAATTCAATTACCAGTTAAGAATCTTAATAAAAATACATATGTATATATACAGCTTCAAAAATCATTGCTGAGCCAAACATATTACGGAGACCATAGGCCAAGAAGTACTAATGCCTATGTCCCGTCAAGTCCATTGTGCCCAAGTGGGCCACATCTATCAAGGTAAAATCCTGATAATTGGACTAGTCCTGCAGGTAAGACACCATCTCTTACTAATGCACTTCTGCCTCTTACCCGATTGCATCACTACTCGGTGACAAACAATAACAAAAATATTTGGCCTTACCATACTTCCAATAATTTGATCTATAGACTAAATCCACATCATAATATCTTGTATATGAAAACCGTGTTCTACATAAAAACCATATATGTGCAAATGTGCATAAAAATATGTGTAGTGAATCCATGTGAATTATCTTTAAAATTAAGGATGGGGGAAAAATATTAAATATAAAATGTAAAAAGATCTAAAAAATCTGAGGAGGAGTTTGACCATAGAGATACAGAAATTGCTGCTCAACAATTTGCATGTTGACTCACAGACATGTGTAGAGGTCATCACTGGAATTAAGCCCATTGGGCACCTTAGTATCTAATTCCAGTATATATTTTGTCTCTAATTTTCTCAATAGAGATTCACGGTTACCTCCTCGTCTTAATGGTGGCACAGTGTCAATCACAAAATAACTAAGATGGTTGAGACAGTTATCATGAACATCTTTAAAGTGTCGCGCAACAGGATATGCTGCATCACTATTTTTGATTGCTCTAATGTGCTGGAGTATTCGTTTGTGGACCTGCAACTTGGTACTACCCACATATTGCAGGCCACACGAACACTCCAGCACATATACAGCATATTCAGTTTTGCAAGTCAACCTCCTAGGTATGGTGATGGGCATTTCTTTGAATGGACTAATTAAGGTGGTTTTATTCTTACCATATTTACACGCTTTGCATGTGGCACACCGAAAGAAGCCTTTGACATTTTGAAGCCAAGATTTGGTTGTTAAAATCTCAGGACTACTCTTGACCAGCATATCACTCATTGATCGAGCTTTGCCAAATGTGATTGCAGGTGTTTTTGGAAGGGAATCACCTATTGTTGGATCACTGCGGACCACAGCCCAATTCTTGTTGATTAACTTACGTATCGTGCGATGCTGCCTATTGTATGTCAGAATCAGGCGTGGTGGTTCATTCATCTGTTTAACACTATCAGACGACTGATTCAATCTCTTAGGTTCAAGAGCCTGTGATCTAGTGATTATACCAGTTTTGCTGATGGCTTTGTCCACCATCTCAGCAGTATAACCCCTGGACACGAAACGTTTTTGCTCTCCAATTGTGCTGAAATACATTCTGATTCTATGCTACAGATCCTTCTGATTCGCAGCATCTCTCCGTAGGGAATGCTGCGAATCAGATGTTCAGGATGATGACTCGTAGCGTGTAAGATAGTGTTGCCCGCAGTTGGCTTACGGTGCAAGGTGGTCTCTAATTTTCCATGTTTGATATAAACTTCTACATCCAAAACTTGACTCTTTCTCTACTGACATGAGAAACAAACTGCAAATTAAGCTCGTTGTCATTAATTCGGTCAATAAAAGCAAGTGCTCCTTCCTCACTGCCCCGCCACACAAGGAACAAGTCGTCAATGAAGCGATACCATCTAATTACATTGTTGACCATGACATCTTTGAATTTGTTGCTGAGGACTTGCTCCTCCCAAAGGCCCATATGAAGGCAAGCATAACTTGGGGAGAAGCAAGCCCCCATCGCAACCCCTCTCATCTGTTGATACACCTGATGATTGAACATGAAATAATTGTTAGTTAAACATATTGAAATCATATTCAACAACATCTTATTATGGTTCAGCATGCATAGAGGTCTTTTGTTTAGAAAATACTCCACTGCCTTGGTGCCATCACGGTGGAATATACTCGTGTATAAGGAGTTGACATCCAAGGTAATGAGGAGATAATTATCTTGCCAAGTAACATCGTTCAACTTGCGGAGGAAATCACTCGTATCCTGGATGTATGAGGACAGTTGTTTAACATGCTCTTGCAAGAAAAAGTCCACATATCTAGATGTATTTTCCAGGATACTGTTACGTGCTGAGATAATTGGTCGACCAGGCGGCTTAGTGGCATCCTTATGAATTTTCGGGATGAAGTAAATGACCGGTATTACTGGATGGTCATTTTTAAAAACTTGAATTCATCTCCACTGAGCAGCCCCATTCCCTTCCATGCTACAAGTTTGACATAGACTTCACTCCAAGCCTGTTTCATTGTTTTCATGTCGCTGTGCTTGTAACAGTTGCGATCATTAAGGTGCACACACCCTATACTCACTTTTTATGTTATAAATTCCCTTTCCACCCAAAAACCTACACCTACCCCAAACCTTCAAAATTCCCTTGTCCTCCAAAAACCTATACCCAGCCTAAACCCTAAAAATTCCCTTTCCCCCCAAAAACCCACACCCACCCTAAACCCTAAACATTCCCTTTCCCCCAAAAAACCCACACCCACCCTAAACCCTAAAATTACCCTTGCAATCCCAAAAACCCATACCCACCCTAAACACTAAAATTACCCTTGCCACCCAAATATCCACACCCACCCTAAAATTACCCTTGCCATCCAAAAACCCATACCCACCCTTAACCCTAAAAATACACTTGCCACCCAAAAACCAATACTCACCCTAAAATTACCCTTACCACCCAAAAAACCCACACCCACCCTAAACCCTAAAATTTCCCTTGCCCCCCAAAAACCCATACCCCCTAATGCCTAAAATTACCATTGCCACCCAAAAACCCATACCCACCCTTAACCATGAAAATACACTTGCCACCCAAAAACCCATACCCACCCTTAACCATAAAAATTCACTTGCCACCCAAAAACCCATACCCACCCTAAAATTACCCTTGCCACCTAAAAACCCATCCCCACCCAAAACTTAAAAATTACCCTTGCCACCCAAAAACCCATCCCCACCCAAAACTTAAAAATTACCCTTGCCACCCAAAAACCCACACCCACCATAAACCCTAAAAATACCGTTGCCACCCAAAAACCCATACTCACCCTAAACCCTTCAAAATACACTTGCCACCCCATACATACATACATACATACATACATATTGCACAGCACTCAAACAATCCAAGAGTGCCATCTACTGGCCTCAGAAGGTAAATTTAAACAGGTCGTTGTTTAGACTCGATAGTTGTAAATGCATTAGTGGTTTAGACCGGATCGTTGTTGAGGTATCGTGGTTCAGGCCCCTCGTTGTTGAGGAGTAGTGGTAAAGGTTGTTTCTCGTTCCCATGGTCAGGTGCTCTTCATGTTCATGCTGAAAGTCAGAGACCTTCCCCCTTTGCTGCTGAGGCTTTACCACCCCCATTACGATTCCCTTTTTGGATTTTTAAGGGACTGTGCGCTAAACCTTTGTAACTTTTTTTCCACCTAAGGGATCCACACCAAATTTGCGACCTTTTGTCCCACATCCTGGGGTTTCTAATGGTACCTAGAGTTTGTGGATTTTGCCCAAGGGCCATAGAAAAAAGACAAACTGTAGCTACATTTTTTTTTAAAAAGGGAAAAAGTGCTGTGCAAGACTGTATTTTTTCTAAAAATGGCTTCCCAAATTTCAGACACAAGCAGAGTTGTAAAAAACATTTAGTTTTTTAATCACAGTTTTTGCGTTTTTCCTATTTGTTTGTGGTTTCAAACTACTTACAGTTTGTGGTGAAGACAGATGTAATGCCCGTGTGAAGCCCATGGGTGATGTTGGAAAGCTATTCATTTGTTTGAAAACTAGACAACATTCTGAATTTAATAAGTGGTGATTTTGAAACTAGCTCATAGTTTCCCCAAAAATTAGTCATTGAAATAAAAAAATATGGAGAAAATTGCAAAAAAAATAGAAATATCTGACAATGTTTAAATTTGTAATTTTGTGCTCCAAAGGCTTATTCACAAAAGCAATATACTGTTACGTCCATCAGATCCTTTTAGTTACAGGGATACATAGTATTGATTGGTCCAAAACACATGATATCCACAGTGAGCAACAACTGAGCTATAGTTTACAGTGATATTTCCTTGTATACAGACAATGCATCAATAGATATAATGAAATATAATTAATGGAAAATATGTATGAAAGAAATCTAGGCATTTTTGAAATGTGCCCTAGATGCTAATTTTAGGAATTGTGGTTATTTATGCACCTTTGAATTTGGAGTTACCCATACTATCAAGTAATTCACTGTGTAATTTGCAAAACGTCATCTTTTTTGCACACTGGCTTACATTCGGAAGCTAATAATGGACAGAAATGAAGTTCATAATAACAAATGTTTTACTGTTCTGTATTCCCCCACTTTTCCTGCTCCTGTTAAAAATGCTATCTCACTGTGTGGCTGGGCCAAGCTCCTGTGCCACAAAAGGCCCCAAAAAACAACATAGAGACGTCAGTGTTTCATGACCTGTTTTGGTGATCAGGATATCTGTGGTAATTGGGTCCATGCTCGGCCATCACCCACAGAAACCTACCAAACACAGGCGTTTAAGAAAATCAGACACTCAGGAAAGTCCAGGGTGGTGTGAGCTGAATATATCTCCTGAGGTTTTCTTACCCACAATGCCCTGCAAAGCCCAAAATTTGGCTAAAATCACACATTTTCCTCACAATTCTGTGAGGACAAGTTCCAGAATCTGAAAGGGATCCTCACAATTCCTACGACCCAGTGTTCTCACACTTAAAAACAGTACCCCGCATATGTGGCTGTGCGTAGCACCCATGACAGGAACAGATAAAACCAGGTGCATTTTGACTTTCATGCTCTGTTGCAGAAGTTAGGCTAAGCAGTGGTGTACTGTTTTTATCAGGAGAAGTGTGGAGAATCTGGATGGTAGGAGATTTGTGGGTCTCTGCTGATTCCAGAAGTTTCCCTTACAGGAATATGAGGAAAAGGTGTGATTTTAGTCTGAGCTTGATGTTATCAGGACATTTGTGGTAACACAATCTAGTGGGACCCATGCAGGTCACACCACCCTGGATTCTCCTAGGAGTCTACTTTTCAGAAATGTCTGGGTAGTTTAATAGAGTTTCCTGTTAGCCAACTGACCCAGGCCCAAATATCTCAACCAATCAGCTAAGCAAGTGAGAGGAAATTAGAATTTACCCTCACTTTGCCAGCCTATATATAAAAACTATGCCCAAAACAATTCACATTTCCTCTTGCTTGCTGTGGGGATGGGGATACTGCAGGCCTCTGGTGGCCAGCAAGATTGTTTGGCCACATCATCCCTTTTGCTTTGAAATCTTTGATGTCTAGCTGGCTTTTCATCCCCCTGGGCAGAGAACAGATGGGGTTCAAACCCCCATTCTGCCCTCCAAGGTGGGGCAGAAAGAATACATTGCCCAGGTATGGGGGTAACACTGACCCTTTCACAAGGGGCCTCTTCTCATCTTGACAAAAGCCGTCCCTGGTGTCTAGTCGGCTTTCTACCCCTGGGGGAACAGATTGTGGCAAACTCTCTCTCCTGCCCTCACAGAGGTGGGGGAAGAAAGACTGTGTGCCCCTTTTGGGGTGAAGGAATGGCCGGAGTCCAGACTGGGATGCCCCCTCCTTTGGGTTTCAGATCCTTGGCTGTCTGGTGGGCTTTCCCACCCACTCCAGGGTGGAAGATTGGGGAGCGGAAATAATGTATTAACCAGGATTTGGGCAGAGCATTGGTCCTTTAAAAAGGGGCCGATACCACCACATAAAATAATTTACTGGTGTCTATTAGGGTGGATCTCTACTTGGGGATCTGCCTCTGAGGATGATACCCAAGCTGGAATCTACTAGGGAGATATAGCACTGGAATAGGGGCATTGTCTTTAAAACTAAGGAGTCTAGGAAAATGGTTACTGGAGACCAAAGAGCATTTCGCTTGATAGCTAGAGGCATTGGGACAGTATAAGCCCTATCTAGTCCATCATTATAGCCCCATTCCAGTGCTGCATATCCCGCAGAGATTGGTGCTCTGGGGCAGAGTTAAGCCCCTCCGACACTGATCAAAATTGAAAGTAATCCGCACCATTAGTACGGCTGCTCGTGCAAAGGGAAGCTATTCTCTCACATCCGATTTGTGAAAAGAAAATGCTTCAGGTGTTTTCACCAGCAGCATGTATTTTCTTGTGTGGCTATCGACCAGATCCCAATTACTACACTTTAAAAGTTGTGTGTCCATCAGGAATGGGGCGACTTCCTCACTAAAGAGGTTAACTACTAGCCCATCAGTGACACTGTATTCAGATGGCTGAAAGCTTAGATATGACATACAATCAGAAAATGGAAATCACTGACGTTCCATAGGTGATTTGAAGCTATCTTTCCCCACAGATAAAAAACATAGACGTGTTCTTGTCGAAGGGATAACAAGCCTTCTCTAAGAATAGTGAGAGCTGATGATATAATTGTGGCATCAGAATGCATCTTTTAAAACACTATTTAAAAATAGTTTTCTGTGAGGTAGATTGTGAGTTGTAATGATTCACTATTGACTTCTCAAATACCTGTAGCTATTTCCTTTGGAGTGTATGCTGTCTTCTGTCATAGTATGGAATTTTAAACCCTTTAAACATCTCAGCAGCATTCAACACTGTATTGCACTCTATACTAAACTCCCTCTGTCCTTTGCAAAAATTCAAGGCTGTCCACTTAAATGGCTCTGTTTGTTTCTCTCCTATCACTCGCAGGATGCATATAGTTCCTTCTAAGTCAGTCTTCTCCAAAACTCTGACATGCAACATCTCCCAGGGATCCTCAGTTAGCTTTACTCTTTTCAACATATGACCCCACTATCTACGCTTGACCACTCTCATGCGTTCTCTGCATGGCATAAGCTGTCAACACTCAAATTGCTGTCAGTATGGACAATATGTCTGTCAAAGTACAACCATCATTTTCACCTGTCTCTCTGATCTTGCTCTTGGGATGAGGAACAACACTCTTTTTAAGTTTTAAAAATGAAATGTATTGTGTAGGAAAAGAAAAATACCAAACGATAGGTTCACAATATGAATATAAGAACAATATAATGAATACATTTGATTAATAATGAAATAGTACAATAAAATATTTGCAAGTTACATGTAGAAAATGGGATAAGGGGGAAGGGAAAATAAGGTAGGCAGAGCAAAAACGAAATGCTTTCCATGCAATTAAAACTAGTGCAATCTTAAACAGTTGTAGAATTTCAAGAAGTGTAGAGTACATGTTATTAGAGAAACAAATAAGAAAATGATGCATTCAAGGAGGTTTAGATACTTCTTCAGTTAAGGGTTGATGTAGAGTAGCCCTTAAAACTGAGGAGTCTATGAAAACGGTTATTGGAGACCAAAGAGCATTTTGCTTGATAACTAGACATTGGGACGGTATAAGCCCTATCCAGTCTATGATTATAGCGAACACCATACCACCATGCTTGAAAGAAAGTATGTAGAGAGTTTTTCCAATTTTTTGTAATTTGATGAAATCCAACAGCAATTATTAAATCTACAATTTGTTTATTAAAAGTACAGCAATACCAATCATCAGGAAGACTACCTAAAAAGAAATTAGTGAAGGAAAACAGTATATGTGAAAAATTGAGTTAATTTGTTTCCATACTTGTAACCAAAATTAATAGGTGGTGGGACTTTCAAATAAATATGTTTGAAATGAGAATCAGGTGCAGAACAGGACCAACAAGACGATGGAGTGGCACTACCAAACTTATGTAAGGAGGCAGCAGTAATTAGAAGATGGTTGCAAATAAAAAGAGAGTTTGAGTTGTGTTGGCAGCATGTGATGTCTCGCGAATTTTAAGCCATAATTTGTTCCACAAAGGAACGGGAAAGGATGTGTGGAGATCTGCTTCGCATTGTAATTCTAGAGCTGATTTCTGTCGATCAACATGGGGAGAAGTAAGGTGTGTACATAAACGTAAGGCAGTAGGAGCAGTTAGCAGCAGTGGTGGTGTAAGTGAATTAGAATGAGGGGAAATGTATGTAGTAGAAATAGGAGAGATCAGTTACTGAAAATTGTTTTCGTATGAGTTAGGGAAATGAAAGAGTGATTGAGCCTGTGAAAAATAGATAGGTGCAGTAGCGGCGGGGAGGGGAGGGTAGGAAATAAATAAAAAGAAAACTTACCTGCTGTTTGCCGTCGCGAGCCGCCGCCTCTCCTCAGCAGGAACAGGAAGCAGCCAGGCTTCCAGACTCCCCTAGCCAATCATGACGCTGCTGATAGCAGCATTGTGATTGGTCTGAGCACCATGGTTCGGCGCTCAGAGAAGGAATGGAAGCCTGGGCATGTTCTCCACACAGCCTGGATGAAGAACATGCAAAGTACGTATGACTGTTTGGCTGGCCCGATATGGCCGGCCAAACAGTCATGTGCACTTTAGGTGCAGCAGCAGCCTCTCCTCCTCCCTGTGAAGCAGGGAGCCCAGCCCCACCCACCCTTACCTGGCTGCAACTGCAATACTAAAAATAAAATTATAATAATGTTCCGTTATTATCATTTAATTTTTTTCATTTGCACTACTTTACAGCAGTGGGTGACGTAGCGCAAAATTAATTTTTCGTTTGTAGGGGTGCATTGTAATCAGGAGTAGTCCGCACCCACATATATTCCTTTTTTGTATTAACATGTGGTATTAGGACGTGAACTGTAATAATGTGAAAGGTGACGTGTTAGGGATATTTTCAATTGTAACTTGAAGAAATTAACGTTGAAACTAGATGTGTTTAGCTGAAAACATTAACGTGTAGAATTCGTACTTGCTGCTGACAATTATTCACGTATGTGGTGTGCTTATGTAACGTGTTAATTTAGAAATGCTCAGTAAAAGTGTTCATTCTATATGTAATTTCGTGAAGCCTGTGTGCTATTCTCTTATGTTGGCCGATTTCTGTAGGTCTGAAATGCATTTTCCCTGGTAGCTCTTGCATTAGATTTAATAGTTGAAATTCTTGTGCATGTTAAATTTGTTCTTTCTCACGTTTCTGTTGCAGGTGGAGAATTCATCTTTGTTAGCTAGAAAAATGTCTTTGTTTTAGGAGTGAGGCTTATGGAGAAGGGGATACATTGAGCACTGATACTGATAATGGAGAACTGTTGTACTTTCTCATCAGAGCAAGCCTGGGAATCAAGGCCATCTCGCCAAGGCCAAGGCCTGGGAGCATTGCTGCCTAATGGAAAATCACCTACGAGGAGGTGGCTTGAGTGGATGGTGTGATGTTGCAATGCATCTTGGGATACTGCCTGTGGTATTAATGTATCGATTTAGGGAACGGTTCCTGAGGACTTCTGTCTTGCCTTGAGAGAGAGAGTATCTTAGAACGAGCTCTGTAGCTTCATGACCCATCAGAATGTGAAGAGACTTCTTAGGAAGACTTCACGCGCTGACACCTTAATGGTTCTTGCCTTGGAAAATGTTATTTAGGGATGTCATGCTAGTGGTAGTGTAGGAACAAATTAATGCTTTATACCCACGAACTTCCAATGAAGGGGAATCTCAATGTCTGTTCCGTTAATTTTTGTATACTAATTCTCGAGCTGATCATCCTGTACATGCTGCTCCGCCTTAACTTCATCCGTAGATTTGGCTTTGTATTAGCTCCAATGTATTTCTATACCCTCACTTTGAAGTGCCTCTACGTCCAGCTGTTTTTGGCTTTGTGATAAACTAACTAAACTTGACTGGGAGTCTGTGATTCTTAGGAGCCATGGTAAATTAGAACTGAAAAGTTTGATTGGCTAATGATTTCTCTCCCCTCCAAGCTTTCATGCTGACAAAAAGTACCATTGACCTGGGGGAACCCGGCTCCTTCAGGGGCGATGCTCCTCCACCTTAGTGAAGGAGCCACCACTGGATAGGTGAGTGATTATGTATCAATTCATGAGTCCATAATAGACCTTTGTCTCTCCAAGCTTTCAATAAAATAGTTTTAATATTTATTTTACTGAGTTTATTATACCAGATCGAATATTGAAGGAATTGATCTGTGGTTGAAAGATAAGAAATATGCAGTGAACGGAATATTCTGCAAGCATTTTTAAGAATAAGAAGTGACATGGAAGAAGGTCGTTGAGTAAAAGATAAACATTCTGCAAAGGAGAAAGGTTGAATAAAAGATAACTCCAATTCCGTCCATAAGGGACTTGTGGTGAGGCTATCTTGAAAAAGCATTGATTGTTTAAATAAGAAAGAATTTTGATTGAAAATGAGAAAAATGAACTCCCCCTTGCTTCTAATTCCTTTGCAGTTTGGAAAGAGATATACAATGTTTTTTATTGTTCCATAAGAATAGAATAATTTTAAGAAAAATAGAAGCAGGAATGTTAATAGGAATTGCTGAGAGATAGAAACGAATGACAAGGACTAATATTATCTTAATAGAATCTAACCTAGCCCACCAGGAGAGAAATATCAGATTCCATTGTGAAGTGTGGGTAGATAAAGTAGAAAATAGAGTTGTAGAATTAAGTGATATAGTGTCTTTTATAGAATTAGTGAATGAAAGTCCTAAGTATTGAATTTTTGTCTGGTTCCAAAGAAACCCTGAAGTGAAGGAATCATATTTGAGGTACCATTTGTTAGGGGGAAGGATTTTACATTTGTCAAAATTAAGTTTATAACCTAAAAGAGAGGCAAAAATGCAGACTGCATTTAAAAAGGGTTCTAAAGAATAATCACAGAAGCCTTACATAAAATAATATCATCAGCGTAGACTGAACATTTAATTTGTTTCTCTCCGTATTTGAAACCTTGGATGGTACTATTCTGTCAAATTTTTGAGTGAAAGGGTTTGAGAGCAAGAATTAAAAGGAGAGGTGATAGGGGGCACCCTTGTCGTACACCTCTGCGTAAAAGAAAAGGAGAAGACATTAGCCTATTGACAAGAATAGATGCTGTATGGGAAGAGTATAAAAAAGAAACTAGATTGATGAACATTTCCCCAAAACCAAACCATGAAAGTGTAGAGAATAAAAATGTTCAATGTATCCGATCAAATGCTTTCTCAGCATCCAAGGAAATGGCTGCTAAAGAGTGTTTATAAGGTTTAGATTTACTCAAAATGTCAAAGGAAAGTTTGGTATTATCAGAAAGCTGTCTACCTTTAACAAAACCAGGCTATTCGTGACCAATAAAATTTGGGAGGTGAGGATCAAGCCGTAACGCCAGAAACTTGGCAAAAAGTTTACATAACGTATGATTCTTAGTATCTTTTGGAAGAAGGCTTATTAAGTCCTCTTGAAACATCCCAGTAGCAGAATTAGAAGACGCACAAAAAGAAAATTAATTGTTTAGAGAAGTGACAGTAGAATTAGTTTGGAAAGCCATCAGGGCCAGGAGCTTTGCTTTTTTAATGGAGTTAATAGCACTATGAATGTCATGGGTTGTGTAATCAGAATTAAGGGAAGAAACATCTGTGGTTAAATTGAATTCCGTAAGTATGGAAGAGAAATATGAGTTAATATCAGATTGTACAGGATCTAGTTCTGTTGGATAGAATTTCTGTTGGAAAGAGGAATTAAGTCATCTCTTAAAATAGTTTCTATTTTAGTTTTTTCCTTTTTCATTTTCAGATAGTTTGCTAAGAGTTTACGTGCCTTGTTTTGACCACCATAATATCTAGAAATAGGTTAAAGAAGATAAGAGATAGCATCTTCCGTAGAGAGTTTATTGAAGTCCAATTTGGCTTTAATCACTTTATCTAAGGAGTTCTTGGATGTGGTTGTGAAATAAGATTGTTCTAAGGATTTAATGTGCTGTTCAAGGTTCTCTTTATGTGTCACCAATCTTTCAAAATAACTGCCCATTGTATCTGCAGCACATGTTTTTTCGCTTATACATCAGCCCATTCTCTCTGCTCAGCCCACTTGAATCTTCTACAGGTTTTCAAGGTGAAGAAAGTATGTCATGCTATGTTTACCTTGTCACCAAGCACTGGAATCTAACCCCTGTCTCTTTCTATCTCTTTGTAATGAATTTCTGTTCTAGAAAGCTCTGAAAATGTGGCTATTTTCACCTTCACAACCATACTAATCTGTTCCTTTGGCAGTGTGAGCGTTTCCCAACTCCACTAGAGGTAAGTCACTCTACTGTGTAACAGTTTGTGCTTTATGAATCCCTCACGCCCTATCAAAATTCAAAAACCCCATAAAGGCTTGGAATTTTAGTAATGCACTTGGAGGCTGCAGAGTGGCACATTTCTGTGGAAACTCTGCTTTGACTTTTGAAAATGTATAATATATAAATTGTTGGCTAGAATATTGACTATGTGTCAGGAGTCAATCTTTGAAGTTCCCGAACTTCACAGCAGCAGAATGAAGCTCTAGCCCAATGCCCCTTTAGAATCCTCTCCACGCCCCCAACAGAGTTAAAAAGGGGAGTGAAGAATTCTCCAGGGGGAAAGGGGATTGGGGATAAGAGAAGAGACTGTCTCGTCTTTTTCTTACAAGGTGTTCGTAACTTCTACTGCTACTTCTAGTGCTTCATAGCTTTTAATTTTGGCACTGCAAAATAAATAAACACATGACTTCACTCTAGAATAAACCCTGAAAAGCTTCTTATGCATTTCTGAATTCTTTTACCCTTAATGAGAACATACCCTTTTTTAGATAGGCTATTGCTCCTCTTCTAACAATTATTTTTTATTGTATTTTCTTTTCTTAATCTTAATTTCCTTTAATCTTATTTCCTTAAGACTTGTCTTTCTCTTTCTTAAAATGAGGAAATTCTTTTCTATAATTTTTAGCAACTGGTAGAACTCATAAGAAAGTTATAATTCAATAATGTTTTAGGAAAAATTAACTCTTTGCTGGATTTGGCATAACATTCTTATAGAAGCAACTTTTCTCTTTCTTTTTTCTGTATTTTCTTGGAACTGGAAGTCGCTGACGAAATAAGGTAAACGGCATTCAGCTGTTTTTTTAACTCTCTGGTCAAAATGATGCTCACATGAATAATCCTCTTCTTCTTTTCTTTTTTCTCACAGACTCCACCTTGGACTTGAAGCGAGAACCCAAAGAGAGACAAAACACTATCTCTACCATCGGGCATGCGCAACAAAATAACTAAAACTACACTACTCTAAACTCCGGTACGCAGAATCAAAAATACGCAACTAATCTTCTGACTAAACTTCAGTGAAGTGCGCCATTGGGAGGGTGCCTGTGCTCTTCACACTGCTCTGCAGACCTTGCGCTCCAAGTGAGAAGACTGGAGCGCTGGCCCCAGACCGCAAGTGGTGGCCATCTTGAAAAATCACCACCTAACCAATGCGGTCCATGATGTGTTCTTACACTCTCTCCGATGTCGGTGAAACCAGGAACTCCTCTTCTTTCTGCTCCGAAACACAGCCCCCACTACTTTGTAGGTTTTACTTTGCTTTTGGCCATGATTCCTGACAGAACCCCTCAGCAAGGATGGTTCCCCAAGACTTGCCTTATGGGGATATTGATCATGGAAGGGTTTCACTAATCTTAGCGCATGAACATCAGTATGTGACTCCCAAGACCTTTCTTCTGGCCCATAACCCTTCCAGTCAATCAGATAGAATAACTTCCCATTCTTCCACTAGGAATCTAAAATTCTTTTAACTTCAAATTCCACTCCTACTTCAGTTTGAATAATCTTTGGAGATGTCTTTTTCCTGAGACTAGGTGAAGATCTTTTTAGTAGAGAGACGTGAAATACTGGATACATTTTTAACTGTGGAGGTAGTTTTAACCTAAAGGTCACTGGACTTATCATCTTCTCCATGACGAAGGGGCCAATGAAACGAGGTTGAAATTTCCGGTTCCCTTTTAGTCTAAAATGTTTTGTACTCAGCCAAACCTAACTCCCAATTGAATAAGTGTCTTCCTGTCTTTTTTTCTTATCAGCATAGTTTTTATATGTTTCTTTAGATTTTTCTAATTTCTCCCTAGCTGCTTCATGAGTTTCACTTAAGTGCTGGACTAAATCTTTCACTGCAGGGATGGTTATTTCACTGGTACTGACTATTGAGTTAGAATGTCGTCCATAGTTTAAAAAGAATGGTGAATAACCCGTAGAACTGTTCTGAGTATTATTGTGTGCGAATTCTGCTGCCCAAAGGAGATCTGGCCAATCTCCTACCTGATCCAGCAGAAAAAGTCTCAAATACTGTTCTAACTCCTGATTCGCCCTCTCTGACTGTCCGTCTGTTTCAGGATGATAGCTAGTGGAGAACCTGGTTGCTATGTTCAGACCTCTTGTGAAAGCCCTCCAAAAATGAGACAGGAACTATCAACCACGATCAGAAATGAGAACCTTCGGAATTCCATGTATCTTTACCAAATGTAAGTTGAACTGTTTAGCCAGTTCTTTTGCACTAGGAATGTTCTTTAGTGGGACAAAGTGAGCCATTTTTGTGAAGGCATCAACCATGACCAATATTGTGTTGAAACCCTGACTAGATGGCAGGTCTGCAATCAAATCCATTGTCACTGTGTGCCAAGGATGGGGGGGAATTGGCAATGGTTGTAGCAAACCCTGAGGGGACTGCCGAATTGATTTTCCCTGAGCACAGATTCCACAGTCCACCACAGATTGTTTTATGTCCTTGGTCATATTGGGCCACCAAAATTGTCTCTTGATCAATTCTTCAGTTTTATTGACTTCTTTATGTCCGGCCAATGGATGATCATGACAATCATACAAGACTCTCTCCTGTAGCTTGGAAGTGGGCATATACAAGCCCCCATTGTGATATGGTAGACCATTCCAGATTTCCTTAGAAGGATCTTCCTTATCCTTAGCCCAATGTCGCATTTCTTCTTGTGTTAAGGCCTTTTTGATCTTCTTATCCAATGTTTCGCTGGCAATGACCCCCACTATTTTGGATTCTGGGATGATTTTCTGATTTTCAATAACCACCTTTTGCCCTTCAGTATTAATCCTGGACAAGGCATGTGCCTTTCCTTTCTAGTCCCTGGTCGGTAAGTTATTACAAAATTGTAATCTGCAAAATAGAGAGACCACCTGAGTTGTCGCGGTGTAAGGGTTCTTGCTGACTTAAGGAACTGCAGATTTTTATGGCCTGTAAATACAGTTACTGTATGTCTGGCCCCCATCAAATAATGTCTCCACTCTTTGAAGGCATCCTTAATAACTAGTAACTCATTTTCTGTGAAGGTGTAGTTTGTTTCAGCTGGAAGCAATTTCCGGGACCTGTAGGCAACAGGGTGCAATTGGCCTGTTTCTTTGTGTCTTTGAGATAGAACCCCACCTATAGCCTGATCTGAAGCATCAGTTTCCATTAGAAGGGCTCTGCCGGATCTGCATGAAGCAGGATTGGAGCCAAAGTAAAACTCTCTTTCAAGGACTGGAAGGCTGCCTCAGCTTCACTGGACCAGACAAATGGAATTCCTTTCTTTAGCAAGCAAGTTAATGGTATCACCTTTTGAGAGAATTCTTTAATGAATCTCCTATAGAAATTTGCGAATCAAATGAAACTTTGTATTTCCTTGATGGTCGTAGGAGATGGCCATTCCAGAACTGCTTTAATCTTTTGTTTATCCATAGTAATTCCTTCCTGAGATAGAATGAAACCAAGGAAATCCACAGTATGAACACTGAAGGCACACTTCTCTAGTTTCACGTATAAACTGTTTTCCCCCAGCCTTTCCAAGACACCTTTCACATGTTCTTGGTGTTCCTCTTCCGACGCAGAGTAAATCAGTATATCATCAATATAAACAATGGCACATCTGTCAATGTATTGACTTAGCACATCGTTTATGAAATGCTGAAAAGCAGCTGGGGCGTTACACAAACCGTAAGGCATGACCTGGTATTCGTATAGGCCAAACTTGGTTCTGAAAGCGGTCTTCCATTCATCTCCTTCTCTGATTCGGACAAGATGATTTGTGGGCCCCCCCCCCCCCCTTAGATCCAGTTTCGTGTAAATCTGTGCTCCTTTGACCTGGTCCAAAAGTACTGAGATCAGGGGTAAAGGGTACCTGTTCTTGATGGTTATTTGGTTCAAGGCTCTGCAATCTATATAGGCCCTTGAATCTCCCTCTTCCTTCTTTGGCATGAAAAACAATGGAAATGAAACTGGAGACTGGGATGGTCCGATAAACCCATTCTTTAAATATTTTTTAATGTATTCCTTCAGAAATTGATCTTCCTTTTCCGTTAGGCATAACTTCTGCTGCAAGGAAGATTCACTCCAGGTTCCAACTCTATTTTACAGTCATAGGATCGATGAGGGGGAAGCTTCTCAGCCTCTACTTCACTAAAGACATCCTGATTTCACAGGCAGCCATTTCAATCTTCCTCCCGACTGTCTTGGATGGCATACTCAGCCTGATACCCCAGCACCTTCACTTCCCCAACACTGTGCAGGAACAGATTGAGACCAAGCAAGGCTTTCACGCCATAGCCAGATTCCCGCAGGTGTTGGGGGCAATTGACTGCACACATGTCCTATTTGTGCCCCCTGCGGACAGTTCACACATATACTGCAACAGAAAGCACACCCATTCTATGAATGTGCAGGCAATAGTGGACCACCGGGGACTGTTCACCAATGTCATAGCCAAGTTTCCAGGGAGTGTGCATGATTCCTACATCTTTCGACAGTCCATCATAAACCAGCGCTTCCAGGATGGCACATACAGAAATGCAGTTCTTGTTGGTAAGTACTAACTTAACACACCACATGCCTCAACTCCACAGACATGCAACTCACAATTGTGAGAATCTACATGTCACAATCTCACATACAACATGGCAATCAACATGCCCACTTACCAGACCCAACAACACAAGGAACTGTGGTAACTGTGGTAACTGTGGCTAGCTATGTAGTTAAACCATCCCCAAAGGCTTAGCCCCTCCGCCACTCATTAGCAAATGTGGGGAGAGGTGGGAACCATGTATGTGCGACAGAGGGACTCGATCCATAAGGAAAGCATGTACACAGGGCCCAGTGTGTCGGTATTGTGCTGGACAGTCGGGACTAAGCTGAGTGCAGACTTGCCCATGTGGGCATATAGTGTGTTTCCCTAGACCAGCCTGATGGCAATGACTGTGTGGGTGACTGTCTTACCTGGCAATGGGGGAATCCATTGGAAGGTTGCCTGGAGGATGCAGAGGCAGGTGAAGCATCTGCAGGCCACTGCTTAGACCTGTTGGTTCATGGAGAGGGAGGAGTCAAATATGGTGCGTAGGTCCCAAGAGTTGGGGGGGCTGCTGAAGGCGTTGGCCCACCAGGTGATGCCACATGTTGATTGTTTTGTTACGAGGATGAGGACTCATGTCTCCTCTGCGGATAGCATGCCCCAGCTGTTGATCATCCATGTTGCAACTCACAGCAATCCTTCCTGGAAGCCCAGTTTGGTGTGTGGGCATATTGTTGATGGAGAATATGAGCTTTGTGTCCTTGTAGGTGGTGATGTTTAATGGTATCCTCAATCTTGCACCAGTTCCTCTCCATGTGTCAGCAGATGCATCTGCCAACTTTGAGGTTGTTGGTGACCGAGGTGGCATTTATTGCCCGCTGTATGTTGCAGTTGCATAGTGGGACAAGTGTGCATGCGCAGTTGGAGATACATGTCTGTAAAATGCGGTCTAGCGCCATTGGTGTCGACTGCAGCGTTGTGGGTGTTGCTGTTGATAGTGGTGTGTAGCATCTCCTCGGTGACTGAGCTCCACTAACCGTGTATGGCTACGCATGTGGTCTACGGTGGCTTGGGCTTCACCGACAAGGAAGTGTATGTTTTTGTGGTCACTACAGGTGCGTTTAGTGGGATTGATGAACTTGACGAAGTCTACATATGCAAAGAAGTTGTCAAAGGTGTACCCTGCCTTGTGGCTCAGTGTGGTGAAGATTTGGGACAGTCTGATGTCAGCAAACATTTCCCAGAGTGAAATGGATTTTGAGTAGTCGTGGTATGTGATTTGGAGGCTATGCTCAGGAATGAGTACGTAGTCCAGGGAGTGGACGGTGTGGCGTCTGATGATGTTGATGGTGTGGGTGAAGCGTTCCTGTCCTCAATGGGCCCTGCAGGCGAGGGGGCTGCTGAGTGTTGCTTTGTGGCAGCTCTGGACATGAAACAGCATGTGTTGTGCGGTGGGGCAGGTCTGGTGGCAGCGGCAGCAGCAGAACTGAACGTGATCCGTGTCTGGTGTGGCCTATTGCCATTTAAACATTCTCATGGCATTGATTGCAAGGAGGGCAGATGAGTGCCATCGCTAGACGGTAGGAGAGCCAGGGTGCCTGTTGGTGTGTGTGTTAGGCCTGCGGACATGCGCAGATGGCCTCAACATTGTTGCACAGTAGGAGTGCCAGTGATGCAACCGCGCAGCGCACACAATCAAATTGGCTCGGGGGAGGGAGGATCAACTGTGAGGCAACGTAATTAGCATTGATGCTGGTAATCAGTCTGAAGCGACACATGGTTAACATGAAATCCAATATAGCACAAATCACACAGCACACAACTATCAACACTTACAACACAGCCTGCATAACCAATAATGGACACATCTCTCCATCACATGTTACAGGTGATCAAGGATATGCACTCTGCCCGTGGATGATGACACCCCTCCGAAACCCCACCACCCAGGCCCAGAGGCGGTATAATGCGGCACACAGACACACCCGGTCCATTGTGGAGCGCACATTTGGCGTGCTAAAGTCACGTTTCCGTTGCCTGGACATCACAGGTGGCAGACTGCTGTACAGCCCCGAAATGGTCAACAAAATCATCATAGCATGTTGTGTATTGCACAATATATGTGTGTGCACCAATGCTCCATGGATCCACGTGCCTGCTGCACCGGACGATGGCCAGGATGATGATGAAGATGAGGCAGGTGGAGCACACCCCACAGTAAATGCAGCAGGAACTGCCCGAAGGAACCGAATAATAAACAACTTCTTCAACTGAGCACTTTACATTGTGACAGTCCCCATCAAATGTATCTCAGTGCAAAATTACCCCAATCACGGTTTGTGCCATTAAAAAACACAACACACATACCCTGTCTGCATGTTACTCTCCTGCATAAGTACATCACTCTGAAAAGTGTACGTTGCACAATAAGTGCAAAGAAAATCACAATACACAATTCATGGTGGGAATGTCTCCTCAGTACAGCGATGCTTCTCAGTGTGTCAAATGTGTAAAAGTAGAGTTTCCATGGTGTAAATTGTGCTACCAAAATCTAATATTTTGCGTGTCCTTTTGTGTAATTCATTAAATATAGGTTGTCCTCTGTGAAAAATTTCTTAATTGTAGGATGTCGTTTGGGGTCAATAATATATTTGAGTGTGTACGTTGTGTAAAATAATGAAAGTTAGGGTGTGAAATGGGGTAAAAGATGAAAAATGGGCGGGCAATGGTGTAAAAGATGAAAAATGGGCGTGCAATGGGGTAAAAGATGAAAATTGGGCGTGCAATTGGGTAAAAGATGAAAAATAGGCGTGCAATTGGGTAAAAGATGAAAAATGGGCGTGCAATGGGGTAAAAGATGAAAATTGGGCGTGCAATGGGTTAAAAGATGAAAAATGGGCGTGCAATGGGGTAAAAGATGAAAATTGGGCGTGCAATTGGGTAAAAGATAAAAAATGGGGGTGCAGTGGGGTAAAAGATGAA
Source organism: Calotriton arnoldi (assembly GCA_963921515.1). NCBI lineage: Eukaryota > Metazoa > Chordata > Amphibia > Caudata > Salamandridae > Calotriton > Calotriton arnoldi. The sequence continues at coordinate 321,774 of CAWUFW010014325.1, forward strand.
AATTGGCGTGCAATTGGGTAAAAGATGAAAAATGGGCGTGCAATGGGGTAAAAGATGAAAATTGGGCGTGCAATTGGGTAAAAGATGAAAAATCGGCGTGCAATGGGGTAAAAGATGAAAAATGGTCGTGCAATAGGGTAAAAGATGAAAATTGGGCGTGCAATTGGGTAAAAGATGAAAAATGGGCGTGCAATGGGGTAAAAGATGAAAAATGGGCGTGCAATTGGGTAAAAGATGAAAAATGGGTGTGCAATGGGGTAAAAGATGAAAATTGGGCATGCATTGGGGTATAAGATGAGAAATGGGCCTGCAATGGGGTAAACGATGAAAAATGGGTGTGCAATGGGGTAAAAGATGCTTTTCAGTGTGTCATATGCAACTAGCTTGGAACCTACTTCCACCTCAAGATCATAAACCTCTACGACAAGTATGTGGACCACACACTGTATGCAGCAGCTGGCCCACCCGCACCCCTGAGACACCAACCAGCCCACCATCTCCAAATGGACACCAGGCACGGATGAAGACACCGCCTCCACCATGAAAGGCATCCACTCGGGGGCCCACACAGACCCCTGGACCCCTCACATCTACCACAGAGCCGCATCTGCCATCACACACGAACCACTACGCAACATCAACACCACCTTCAACACATGCACCTTCACAGACAACTGGAAGCGCGCCGAAGTCATGCCCCTGCTCAAGAAGCACACAGCTGACCCCACCGACCTCAATAACATCAGCCCATCTCACTCCTCACCTTCGCAGCCAGACTCGCTGAGAAAACAGTCAACAGGGAACTGACAAGATTCATCAAAGAGAACGCCATCCTCGACCAGTCACAATCCGGATTCCGAAGCAACCCCAGCCCTGAGACCGCCCTACTTGCCGCCACAGACGACATCAACACCCTCCTGGACCAAGGACACTACGCAGACCTCATCCTACTCGACCTTTCAGCAGCCTTCACCAACGTCTCCCACTGCACACTAGTCACCAGACTACACGACGCAGGCATCCAAGGTACAGCCATGGACTGGATCCGATCATTCCTCACCGTAAGAAGGCAAAGGATCAGACTGCCACACTTCATCTCCGATCCCACGACAATCACCTGCAGAGTCCCACAGGGGTCATCACTGAGCCCGAGCCTCTTCAAAATCTACATGGCCCCCCTCGCAGCCATCGTCCAACAACACGGCCTCAACATCCTATCCTACGCTGACAACACCCAGCTCATCCTCTACCCCACCAAAGACCCCACCACTGCCTAAAACAACTTCCAGAAAGGAATGCAACACGGCGCAGTCTGGACAACCAACAGCTGCCTGAAGCTCAACCCCAAGAGGACAGAAGACCTCGTCCTTGTAACCACCCCTTCAGCATGGGACAACACCTGGTGGCTGACGGCCCTCAGAAGACTACCCCCCCCTCAGACCATGCTAAAAACCTCTGCATCATACTCGACTCATCACTCAACATGAACCAACAGGTCAATGCCGCCAGCTACAGCTGCTTCAATACACTCTGCATCCTCTGCAAGTCCTTCAAATGGATCCCCCCTGAATCAAGGAAGACAGTCACCCACGCACTCATCACCAGCAGAATGTACTACGGAAACGCACTCTATGCCGCATCAACAAGTCCATACTCTGCAAACTCAAGACAATACAGAACACCGCCGCCAGACTCGTCCTCGTCATCCCCTGACACAAACACATCAGCCAACACCTACGATGACTCCACCGGCTCACAGTGGAGAAAATAGTCAGCTTCAACAGCCTCATCTCACGCCTACAAATGCCTACACAACAACGGACACAAATACCACAATGACAGAATCAACTTCAACGTACCCAAAAGAAAACTCCAAATTACAAAACTCTCACTGGCTGAAACCCCACGCATCCACTGAGCCAGAGCAGGTGGAAGATCCTTCTCTCACATTGCAGCCAAGACCTGGACCGAGCTCCTGGCAGACATCAGACACGCCCCCTCCCTGAACACCTTCATGAAGCCCCTCAAGAGCAGGCTCTTTGGCTAACAGATCTCCCCCCCCCCAGAGCCTTGTGACCCCCACGGGTGAGTAGCACACTTACAATTCCCCTGACTGATTGATTGATTTGTTGTTAAATATGCAATTATGGTGTCACCTGGGGTGAAAGTTGCAATTTAGGGTGTCATGTGTTGTGAAACATTATATTTATAGTGTTATTTGAGTGCTAATCAAGCCTTTCATGTTGTTATAGGGCTCTGAAATGATTTTTGCTCTAAGACTGTACATCTGTGTATGGACTTGCTCTTAGCGTGAAGATCTGGCCGCTAAAACGACAACGCAATGCTTTTTTCATACGCCCGATGTAAAAATACATCGCGCAACACATTGTACAATACAAAATATTACTCATGAGCCTATTTGCGTGCAGATTTTCACCGTTTAGTCAAAAACGGGCTGCAAAGAGACAGGAAGTGATGTCTGCATGCTTCCTGTCTACTGGAGTAGTGTTCTGCACTTTCACTTTCTCTTTTGAGCACATTGCTGGTGATTGTGGAGAGTGTTGGAGGTGTTTGGTGGTGTGTGCTGCAGTTTTGAAATTTGGAGAGTGTTGCTGTGTCCTGTGTCCTGTTGATAGTGTCTGTGAAGTGTTGTGTACTGATTTATTGTGTTTTACTGTCTCTTGTCCTCAATCTTGTCGGGTGTCTGTCTTGGGGTAGTTAACTTTCTGTTGTTGTTGGGGATATTTTAGAGGGTTCTTTTTTTCTGGCTGTGGGCTCACAGGTGTGCAGGGAGATGCCGGCTGTGGGCAGGGAGGGCAGGATGTCCGAGGGGGCATTGGGGGGCTTCCTGTGGATGATAAAATTCTACCTGCCCCTGATGTTGGAGAGGGGAGGCCGTATCCTTCAAGGATACAATCTTAGTGTGCGGAAGATGAGGTGGGAGCGTGTGCGGGTGCAGATGCTCCGGTGCTTTGGAGTGGACCGTACCGTGCGCCAGTGGAAGCACCACTGGCAGGATCTTCTGGCATGTGAAGCTGACCTCCTGGACTACGTGGGAGTCATGACTGGCCTACAGGGTGGTAAGTACAAACTCCACATTTATTCGTGAATACTGTAACAAATGAAAATTAGGACGTGTGTGACAGTGGTGTCAAAGTGAAAAAAGGTTGCTGAGTGAGGTGGGAGACGTAATGCGTTCACGCCTAATGTTGGCACATCCGAGACACAACGCTGCATCATATTGACAAGCATAGGGTGCAAGGCTGTGTTACCCACTGCGTAGGAGCAACACTTAGCACTGTAGTGCCATAGCTGGCACACCTGCGCAAGGACTGCGTGCAGGATGAAGATTGTTTGTGTACAGAAAGGGTGACTGTACATGAACTATCCAAGGAATTGTTTATGTGAGCTGTGTGCAGGCCAAAAGGTGGTGTTAAAATGCTGTCCTCATGAATTGTGTTACGTTAGCTACGCTGGCCTGTGAACATAGTTACTGTGTACAATGTATTTTATAGGAACAATTGGTCAAAGGAAATCGGACATCTCCAGATTGTCATACACCAACAACATCTGTGAAACTGCCTTGTGCGATCTGCAGCGATGCAATCGTACACAGAGCATGTATAACATCATGTTGCATGTAGTAATGGTGCCTTGTGGATGTCTCACACTACTATTATGTGCATGTTAGCTAGCATTATAGTCTTGTTTGTCCCGACTCAGCATTCACAGGTCTGGTGTGAATGGCAGTCAAAGTGGACCCAATCATGTAGCCAACATGAAACGCAACACTACAGTTACGTAGCATTTTCTATCATGGTGATGATTGGTATGAGGAATATGACACATATGATTTCACGTCTGATACCAACACATATTTATTTTGTTGTCTCACAGATGGTCGTCCACCAATCACACAGGGGGACATCGAAAGCTTCGAGGACCCACACGCCACTGGTAAGTTTGGACATCATATATTGGCATAGTGCGGTGTCATGGATGTCTGGGTAAAATGATCAACGTTGTAGTATGCAGTATGGGTGTGTATCACATGTCCCTTGCCTACAGTGTGATGATGTATTGTGGAAGTCAGAAGTGTGCACAAATCGGTAAGTGAAGGTTGAGCAATGCATTTGTCTCACAGTTGTAACTTTGCCCATCCCCAGTCAGTGATACACAGTGAAAGTAAGGTGCATATCATCGCGGCCCTATCGGCAACACAACGTCACTTTCATTGAAGTTGTGTTGGCGATAGGGGCCTAGCATCATGACCGAGGCAGCGTTAATCCACTTCACGTGGAGCAACGCTTCCTTGTTAATAAGGCACCCTTTCACGCTGTGTTTAGCGTGAAAGGGGCGTGCAGTGGGTGTTGTGTTTGGCGTTCCACAGCAACACCCATTGTTTTTGACGCTGCCCCCTATGTACAAGTGCGGCGTTGCTAGTTGGCAGCGCACAAATCAACACCAGTGAAATCCTGTTCGTAATTTGGCTAAACGAGGATGAATGCTTTTTCTCATCATCTTTTTCTTGCTACATGTGTGCTGCCTTGTGCAGCACACATGGAAAAAGCTAAATGACATGGTTTGTATATGTACAGGAAGGTGGGCCTTCCAGTGCATACAGAAACATTTTTTGATATCACATATTGTATCTTTCCTGTGTGCTGCACGAAGCAGCACACATGAAAGTTACAACATGGTATTCTGGGATTGATTATGTGCAGGAAGGGGCACCTTCCTGTACAGAAACAAACCTCCCCTGCACACACACACCCTTGCACTCTGGTGCAAGGGTGCCTGCGTAGGCGCTAAGTTGTGAGACTTGGCACCATCGCAGGGGGAAACGCAAGTCTGCACCACATCCTTGATAATATGGTGCAGGCTTGCGTTTCCAAAGTGGCGGAGAGAGGCGTTAAGCCAAGGAGGCTAACGCCTGTCTCCGCCACTTCCTTGTCAATATGCCCCTAGGTCTATGGGTTCTGTCACCACAGCACATGCCTGTGGATTGCAGAGCGCACTGATAGGAGAGGAGACATGTAAGTGGGGTTGCTGATGACTATCAGATGACATGGAATGCATGTACATCCTTGACTGAGATGACTGTGCAAGTGTGCCCGATGATGCACAAGGAGGCAGTGCTTTTCAGTCCGTAAGTGCGCAGACACAGTTTGGCACTGCGAATTTGTAGGTATGCTGCATACCATCTTCAAAGAAGTGGCAGTGCATATCTTTGAGCCAAGCATATCAATGGCACGTTCCCCAAACACACAGCAAAGGTGGCCCTATGAATCTCATTGGCATGTTTGGCCACTGCAATGGTGTTGACAAGCTGTCTCCTTGAGGCCATTCCCTGATTGACTCTGGATCAGGTGTGGGAACTCCTCTGTCCCAATTGATGACATTACTCTGCACGCATTTACCATGCATGCTTCAGCTTTGCCTTCATTGATGTGCCATATATCTTACAATGCAGGGCTCTACAACGCTATCTGTGAGAAAGCATTACCCATAACAACACTATAAGCATCATGACTCCAGGGTGCCATTACAATGGGGAATGCATTGTGACTGTTTGCGTTGTAAAGGCCTGCGTATTTTGATTCACAACGGAGTGAGATTAGCGGTTACAAGACATGCATGAGTGAGTGAGAATTTAGAGGAAACGATGTTTCCCCTCTCTGCGGCAACACTTCACATATTGTGTAGTAGTGTTGGAGAGCGGGACAGCGCCTCATGTATGAGTCAGCGTTCAGCCACACAACGGGTTTCCATGTGTGCTGCATGATGCAGCATAGTTGAAAGTGTGAGTAGGGCTGTCCCAGGATTGCTCCTGTGCAGGCAGGGTAACCTTCCAAAACATTAACAAGCCCTCCGACACACAGACACCCTTGCACTCCTGTGCAAGAGTGCCTGTGTTGGCGCTGACTTGATGAACTGCAGACAGTTGGTGGGGGACAAACAGGCCTGCACATGGGCATTGTACATATAATGCAGCACTGTGTCACAGGAGAGGATGAGGGTGGTGCTACACACGGAGGGCTAATGCCTCCCTCCTCCGATTGCTTGTACATGTCACCCTCAGTCTGGGTATGTCATGGCACCATCGTTTGACACTGTCAGTCTCATTTGGTTGTGACAGTACATGTCCCATGCCATGCACTGTCATGTCAGTCTCCCCAGCATGTAGTCACTGATCCAGGCTTCAACATTTCGTAGTCCAGGTCACTCTCTGACTTCACATGGTTACGCTGGAGTGTAGGCTCACATGTTTAAGTGATCTTGTATTACAGATGTGAATGGAGAACATTGACATAGTCTAAAGGACTCAAAATTTCCATTGTTGATATTTTACAGACAACATGACGCCAGCCGAAAAACATGCGTTCCAGGTGAGGAAGGACCGCTTCAAGCATGTCAAAAAGGTGGCAAAAGGGTACCGCAACATGTCGAAGAGGCACCAGGAGGAACGGAAGAAAGGTACATGGAAGGCGGTGCCCGAACTTGCGACAACTGGCACACAGGCCATCCCAGGCCCCTCTGGCGTCAGTGGTGGGTCCCAGCCTGGACAGGTGTCCCATCCCCCTACGGCCACCCCCCCCCCCCCCCAAGGACAGTCCCACTGGCACCTGGCGATCAGGTTTTGCCCTTCACAGGGAGGGACAGGAGGATCCTGCATGACAACAATGTGTTTCTGGCAGAGATCAGGCAGGAAATAGCAGATCTGAATAGACATGTAACAGACATTAAGAAACACCTTGGACTGCCATGATGCCGGGACATGTTGGACCCCATCCCCCTCTTCGCCCTTCCCCCTATGTTTGTAACTTCGGACATTAGGTAGTGTTAGGTTAGTTCTTTTAATTGTTAGGTAGTGTAGTTTTAGCGTAGGTTATAGTTAGTGTTAGCTTTTAAGGTAGTTTTTAGATATGTGTTATTAGGCCGTATTTGGGGATAAGTTTCCTTTTCCTTTGGGTGGGGGGTTGATGTATTTGTTTTAAGAAAGTTTTAAAAAAAATATACAAAAAAATATATCTTTGTGTAGGTTACATGTGTAGTTAGTTTATGTATAGCTTAGATGTCTTTGTCCTGTCTCGTGGTGTGCCTTAAGGGTGGGAGGGGGGTTGATGTCTAAGATATGTTGTTGCGTGTTTAGGAATAGTTAGGGTAGATAGTTTAGGTAGGTAAGAATTTTCTAGTTAGTTTAGATTTTATTTTAGTAGTAGTTTTAGTGATCAGTGTTAGTTTAGGGTAGTTCATTCTTTTTGCTGTTCTAATAAATGTTTACTATTTTGGATTTCTGCTTGCACTGATGTCAGGGATGATGTTGGGGAGTGTGGCTTATTCCCTTGTATGCAACTCATACCATCACTGGACAATCCATTGGAATGTGTAAGTCTGGTCATGACATGTTAGTTAGCAGGATGTATTGTGTCAGGATACCTTAGATGTGAGCACAGTGAACTTGCATGGATGACAGGGTGGCAAGTGGGATTTACGGCCTAGTCTAGGGACAGTCGTTTGTGACGTTCTACATCTTAAGTGTGACTCACGGAGTTGGACAGCACATTGTTGCCCATTTACGACACAACCTAGGGACATGGCATTGAGAGGAAATACAGTTAGCTACTGTCATCCATCATGGAGATGGATGTATGCGCCGGGTACCACAGATTCCGTCACACACCTGCATATCAGATGCTCCTGGTGCTGAGTCCATCTACATTGCACAGACCTTGACACACTTGCTGTGTAGTGCCAGTGTGTCAGCTTCCTTTGCAAGATATGTTCCTGTGCATGGACGCTCAATCTCCGGGCCATGCATGATTTAGTAAATTTCTGTGTCCATTGTGAACAGCACATGGAACAACAGTGTTCCGGATTCACAAAAGTCATCTGAGAGTAAGTAATGACTTTACATTTTACGGTATTCGCAAATGGCATTTAGGAGTAGTGCTGTTAGGTATACTGACTGCACTTCTCCTAAATGCCTTTCGTGACTCACTTAACTTGTCAAGTTATGATTTTGTCCCAACTAACGTTTTGGTGCGGGCACACTGTTCTGCTGAACACAAGGGGGGAAATGTTGCATTGCTCCCTGTAGTGACAGTGTCATAGCCACTTGTCCCAGCTGTTACTTCTGCCATTGGCTCATAGTGATGCCACCCTTGAAATGTTGGCCTTGCATCTGTCTATATGCTGAGTGCAGTGCACCACACATCCCTAGACACATTGCCCGATATGCTCACAGTGGTCACAGCATGAGAGGGGTAAATATTTGGTATGCATAGTCTGTCTAAAGGAGGGGCTGACTGACGCCTTGCACTTTGGGGTGAGTCCCTATTTGAAACTCTACTTCACTGAGGCAGACATTGTGGTTCCATATGTGTATGGTAGACATGTGCCCTTCCGTGTCTTCATCAATGTGAATATGGTGTGCAACATCTTGGGATGTGACATGCAATGTGCACCATCACAACAGGCTTTGTCCACCCCGTAGTGTGTGAGTAGATATGCCAAGAGATATTTGTTTGCAATTGTTAAGGAGGACACTACTTGTGGCCTGCAACAGACTTGGACATTTTAGCACACATGCCTTTTCCTTAATGGTCGTGGGGCTATGTTGGTATATTGCTAGATTGTTGTTTTGGAGCAATGAGGGCACAGCTAGTTCACACATACCTGGCCATCTCACTGCCTATCTGTGTCAGGTAAAACAGGTACATTGCTCGTATTTCCCTTGGTGTACCTTCTGGTGGATTCAGTGTCCAAACACTTTTTACAGACTTCTATACTTGATTGGTCATGGACGACACACATTTGTGTGAGTTAAATATTTTGTATTTACATTCAGAGGATGAAGACTGGACCAGTGCTTGGCCATACATGCCCACATTGCATAGATGCCCGTTAGAGGGCCAGACAGAGTCCTTTGGTGGTAACAGGTCCAAGGGAAGAGGCAGAGTTCAGTCCGCAGGCTGATTGCAGTGTCATTGGTAAGAAAAAATGATATGGCAGTCCATGTGGAGGTCCAAGGTGATTGTCGGGGGACAGTGGAAGACAGTGCAAGATGATTTTCCGTGGCATGATACTAAGCCCGGCACCAAGGAGAAACAGGCCTTTTGGCGTTGATGGATGCTACCGCTTTCTCCTTAGCACAAATGCACTATCATCCTCCTCTTCGTCCTCTGATCTGTCATGTGCCTCACATGTGGGTGGTGGTATAGTGGGTGCAGCACGGTGAGGCACTGACACATCAGGTGGCAGAGCTGAGGATGTGGAAGCAGCAGCAGCATTCATCGGCGCCAGACCTTGTGGCAGCAATGAAGTGATGAGCAGGTGCAGGGCATAATAGATTCCAGCTACATCGCGCTGGTGTGCGGCCCTGGCAGCCATATCTTGTGCCTGCATCCGCTCCATGCTCTCCATTATCTGATGGATGTTGCCCAAATCCTGGCTGACATTGCTGGAGCCACTCTGACCAGGCAGTTGTTGTTGTCTCAGAATCATGACTCCAGCAATGTCAGCCATGGACCGTTGGAGAGCATCGAGCGGGCTGTGGGTGTCCGTGATCTTCTGTATGTGGTCCCGGATGGGACTCAGACACCCACGTATGGCCTCAAGTTTGTCCGCCAGCCTCTCAAACCCCACCCACACCAGTTCAGCCATCTCCCGCTGGACCTCTAGCATACGGCGTTGGAAGGCCAGATGTGGGTCCTCGAGGTCCTGGGAGCCAGCTGTGGTGGGAGGTGCTTGCTGCTGGTTGGTTAGTGCAAGGGGTGGGGTTGCTGCAATGCTGCTGGGTTGCCCTGCTCCTGGAGGTGGGGTGCTGAAGGAGTCTAGCAGATTTTGGAGTTCGTCCTGATTAATGGTGGGGTAAACATCCTCGTCATCAGTGAAGGTTGGGCCAGTCTGGTGTCCAGGGGGTGATGTCTCTCCCTCTGCAATGTGATAGGGGAGATACAGTTAAACAGTGTTTTTCATGTATGATCATGCATTGGATGAGTTTACAAGCAGACTGTAGGACAGTGTACATTCAGACTGTTTTTGAGGCGATGCCTATTTGTTGCGGGATAGTGATCATTTTGAGGACATCACGGATGTGATGTTGCTGTTGTACATTGTCATCTCACAGTTTCCAGCTATGACAAATGTGATTGTACAATTTCTACACACAAGCATCACCAGTTGTGTCCTCTGTTCATTTGTGTGAGTAATGCAGTTTGTACCACATAGTAGTCAATGTTGATGAGCTCAGATTTGTATGTGTGTTCACTGCATTGTGTGATGGTGGCACCTGCAGCTTTGGTTTAGCTGCCCGTTATACCTTTCAGGCAGTGAGCCTTTCACTTCTGTGCATTTACAATGCTGAGATGATGCAAACTGGGCCGAATATGGGTCTTGGTCAGAGTTGGGAGACTTGTGCATTGTTTGACATCAAATGTCTTGTTTACGTCAGGGGTTGTATGTACACGAGGATGTGTCAGAGTGTGACCTGCTCGTTTAAGGATGTTGTCCACACTCAGCCACCTCAGTGAGGTGGCCTGCACCATGTTAATATGTTGGGCCTGCAGGCATGCTATTCATCATGCACTGTCACTTGCCTTGTCAATGTGGCTCACGGACACGCAGCATTGCAGGGTACTGCACATGTGCATGTGTTTTGGGCACGATTAGTTAATTGTGAGGAGGGCCCCCTTTAGGCACATTAGCAATGAGAGCCTACTTGCTGTTTCAACATGTGCTGCACTATGTAGTACACATGGACATCCAGGTAGCTTTGTCTATTGTGATTTGTCTTGTGTGCATGTCGTCCTTCATGTTTTATCTTGCATGCATTGCTTACTACCCTCCTGTTGGCTTACCCGTTGTGAGTATGGTGCAGCGTGTGTTTCTATTGTTGTTGCTGTCTGAACAGACAGTGTCAACACCCATTACCCTCAAGGTTGACCCCACGTGTGGTGTGTAAGTGGTCAGTTTTCTTATGTATGTGCATTTCATGATGCCTATTTATGGTGCTCAGGCCTTGTCACCGCCACCCTCACAAGAGAAGCAAATGGCTGGGTGATGTGTGTTTGTGTATGTGCCACGCAGCTGCTGACATGGATGATACATGCTGTCCTGGTTCTGGTATTCAATGCCTGGTTTAGCGTGTGGGTGATAACTACCTGACTGCATATTTGTTCGCTAACACAGTTGACTTACCAAACAGTTACGTTTAATTGCACATGATGGTGTAATGGGCAACTCACGTCAGGACTGATGTGGAATGCTGTTTTCTGTATGGCAGATGTGTACACTTGGAGGTGGAGGAGTGCAATTTGACCTAAGGGTTGAGGGTGCCATTTGGGCCTTTGTAATTAATTGTTGCAAATTTGCTATCCCTGCTTGTTGTCATACTTTGGTTGTCATACTGCTTTACAGGCACATTGTGGTTCTGCGAGTATGTCACACAGACAAGGCATGCAGTACATATTTGTGTGACACATTTCTGATCTGCATTGTCCACGTACTGTGGTGTTGTAGGCATAGCCCCCTTGCTCATTGTATTCCATCGCCCTTTTGAGTGAAGTGTGCTGTTTGTGTGCATTTTTGGATGTGCAGCTTTTATCCAGCGGCCTACATGGTCAATTTGTTGTGACATTGCATGTGTGTGTGGTATGCAGACTCACTAGATGCTTCCCCACTTGGTGTACACCGGACTGCATCTCATGAACAGGCAAGGGGGCACATTGCCTGGAAATGCAGGTGGATGTCAGAATTTCCCCCTTGCCACATCACCACGCACATACAAATCGCCTGCACAAGGACGCATCTCTCTCTGATGCCAAAATGAGGATGCACTGTGAATGTTACTGATCATGTGCACGAGTAGGCATGCCACCACCAATGTCAGCACACCTGCAACATTGTGCACATGTGTCTGAGTTGTGTGCAGGAATGTGCATGTGCAAATAGGTGGACTTTACTGCGCATACACAACCTTGCACACAACTCAGACACACGTGCACAATGTTGCAGTTGTGCTGACATTGGTGGTGGCATGCCTCTTCGTGCACAGGATCAGTCACATTTACAGTGCATTCTCATTTTAGCGCCAGAGAGAGATGCGTCCTTGTGCAGGCGATTTGTATGTGCGTGGTGATGTGGCAAGGGGGCCATTTTGCCACCCTGCCGCATCTCAAGTTAATGTGCCACTTTTCCATTTGATGTAGCACTTATTTAGTGGTCTGATGTTGATCATGGACTATGTTGGGCTTACCTTTCTGTGCACATTTTCAAGTCTGTGTGCCCGCCAATATGTGTCATGCAATGTATTGTTTGAGTAGGGTGATATGTGTCTATGCCACCATGGACAGGGGTATCTGGGACATGATTCACAGTAATTGGGGGTATGCGCTTCAATATATTTAATTGTACATGAGTGCCATTGGGCCCATCCACCCCCGTCCACCCAGACCCTGGTTGTTGCTCACCCTGTTGTTGTTGTGTCTGGTCACGTTCAGCAGTATTCTGGACCGCAACTCCAACCACCGTCTCCTCACTGATGACTCGGGACACCTGCTCCTCCAACTCATCCAGCTCCTTCTGTGGCGCTGGACTCCCAACTCCAGTCTGCTTTGCTGCTTTCAGGTTGGCTGCTAGTTTCTCCTTGGTTTTGCGCTTGGTATCTTGCCAGACCTTCTTGCAGTCGTCCACTGTCCTCCTCCTCTCTCCAACGGCATTCACCTTGGACACAATGTCCTGCCATATTTCTTTTTTTCTTGCCAATGTCACTGTGGAGGTGACAAACAGTTCTTGGTGGTTTTCAGTCACCTCCGCAATCAGGACCTGGTTTTCCTGCTGGCTGAACTTGGGATTCCTCTTCCTCTTGGCCTTCACATGGGTCTCTGGCTGGCCCTCCTGGGTATTTGTGGGGTTGTTTGTGGCCTCTGCACTGGTCCCAGCTTCATCCATGGCTCCTCTGCTATTTTCCATTATTTATTTATTTTTTCTGCTTGGCGGGCCTTTTATAGTGCATTTTCGCGCTGAACGTGAGAAATGAAGGCCTGGTGCCAATTAGCAATCGGATTCTGTCGCTCATTGGCCAATCGCCACTTTTTTTACGTTAGCGTGAGATTTTTTATCGCCGTCACGCTAAATCTATCGGCGTCCATTTCCGCCGGAAAAGGAAGCTATCGCTTGTTAGCGGCGTGTTGCTAATACGCCGCTAATACGTCGATAGATTCAGGCGATCGGCGGCAATAAAAAAACTCACGCTAAACGCGAATTGCGATAAATATCGCCATTTGTTGATAATATCCCCCTTTGTTTGAATTCTCAGAAATAATTTCTTTGTATTATTAACAGATAGGAATGCACATTTCTATTCTTTAATATCAAACAAATATGAAAAGCCTTTTTTCTTGCTGTAAAATAAACTATGTTGATAGCCTCATCTACTTTTGGCAGACTTTCATTAATGCTTGGCCTAATAAACTCAGGTGACAAGTCCCATTTCATATTAATATCTGTATTGCTAAAGAGAGATTTGATCTTTCTTACAGATGATAAGTTTGAAAAGTCTAGTGTAGGTCAATGACTCAAGGTGTGAGAATATGAGTGAGAATATGTATTTACGTCATTTTCACTCCTCCTCTCGTTCCTTATAGCGAGTGTTTGTATTTTCGAAAATGAACTGGTGTTACTCATGAACTTTACGTAAGCGGAATTCTGCATGCTTACTCCTATGCCTCATCCCCAGTCTTTTTCTATAGCGCTTGCTGATTTTCAGCTTTATATGATTTTCAAAGTCAAACCTAAAGTTAATGTGTAATAAAACTTAACTCAAAATTATTTGTTCATGATCCTGTAGATGAACTCTGTATGACCAACCATACTACTTTCTGGTTAGGTATTGAATAAGTGATCTGCCATGTCATTATTTTGGGATCTTCGTTTTTTCCTATATCCTACGTAGCTTTATTCCCTAGCACAATTTCAGCTGAGCCCACCAACAAAATTATCTGTGGTGACTACACCTGTACAGCACAGATTAGGGTATCCATTAGAAAGAACATTGCAGCACAAATTTAAGCCACCTTCATCTTTCATTAAATGTTGTTTTTTTAAGTTGCACTGGCTGCTTCCTTACCCAGCAGCAATATATGACTCAATCATGGATTTCAATTGACCAAAGTGCCAGAGGTAGCAAAAGTCACATCAATCAATCAATCAATCACAAGATTTGTAAAGCGCACTACTTACCCGCGAGGGTCTCAAGGCGCTGAGGGAGAGGAGGGGGGGTGTTGCCGCTACTGGTCGAATAGCCAGGTCTTGAGTCGTCTCCTGAAGGTCAGAAGCTCTTGGGTCTGTCGTAGGTTGAGGGGAAGGGTGTTCCAGATCTTGGCGGCGTGGTGAGAGAAGGATCTTCCTCCGGTGGTGGTTCTCCGGATGCGCGGGATGGTGGCCAGGGAGAGGTCGGCGGAGCGGAGTTGACGGTTGGGAACGTAGAAGGAGAGTCGACTGTTGAGGTAGGCTGGGCCGGTTTTGTGGAGTGCCTTGTGTGCGTGGATCAGGAGTTTGAAGGAGATTCTCTTGTTGACGGGGAGCCAGTGCAGGTTTTTCAGGTGGGGGGTGATGTGGCTGTGGCGTGGAATGTCGAAGATCAGGCGTGCAGAGGCGTTTTGGATTCTTTGCAGTCGTTTGATGAGCTTGGTCGGGGCTCCTGCGTAGAGGGCGTTTCCGTAGTCGAGTCTGCTGCTGATGAGGGCCTGGGTGACTGTTCTTCTCGTGTCTGTCGGGATCCACCTGTAGATCTTGCGGAGCATGCGGAGGGTGTTGAAGCAGGAGGAGGAGACTGCGTTGACTTGCTTGGTCATGGTGAGTGTTGAGTCGAGGATGACTCCCAGGTTGCGTGCGTGGTCGGTTGGTGTCGGGGGTGCCCCTAGTGACGAGGGCCACCAGGAGTCGTCCCAGGCTGATGGGTTGGAGCCGAGGATGAGGATCTCCATCTTGTCTGTGTTCAGCTTAAGTCGGCTGCACTTCATCCAGTCGGCGACGGCTTTCATTCCTTCGTGGAGGTTGGATTTGGCGGCGAGGGGGTCCTTGGTGAGGGAGAGGATCAGTTGAGTGTCGTCGGCGTAGGAGATTATGTTGAGGTCGTGCTGTCGGGCGATGCGTGCGAGTGGAGCCAGGTAGATGTTGAACAGTGTCGGGCTGAGGGAAGATCCCTGGGGTACGCCGCAGATGATCTCGGAGGCTTCGGATCGGAATGGGGGGAGGCGGACGCTCTGGGTTCTGCCGGAAAGGAAGGAGGTGGTCCAATCCAGGGACTTGTCTCGGATCCCTGCATCGTGGAGGCGTGTGCGTAGTGTGCGGTGGCAAACAGTGTCGAAGGCGGCGGAGAGGTCCAGGAGGATGAGGGCCGCCGTCTCGCCATTGTCCAGCAGGATCCTGATGTCGTCTGTGGCGGCGATGAGGGCGGTCTCGGTGCTGTGGTTGCTGCGGAATCCTGACTGGGAGGGGTCCAGGATGCTGTTATCTTCGAGGTAGCAGGTGAGCTGTCTGTTGACGATCTTCTCGATGACCTTAGCTGGGAATGGAAGCAGGGAGATGGGCCGGAAGTTCTTGAGGTCGCTCGGGTCCGCCTTGGGTTTTTGAGTAGGGCGTTGATCTCGGCGTGTTTCCAGCTCTCTGGGAAGGTCGCGGTCTCGAAGGAGAGGTTGATGACGTTGCGCAGGTGGGGTGCGATGGAGCTGCCGGCTTTGTTGAAGATGTGGTGTGGAAAAGGGTCTGATGGGGAGCCGGAGTGGATTGTGCCCATGGTCTTGATTGTGTCCTCGGTGTTCACGTTGACCCAGGCTGTCAGGGGGTCATGGTCGATGGGGTGCGGCGGGTCTGATGTGCCGGGGCCTGTTGGGGTCGTCCGGGAGTCGAAGCTGTCGTGGATGTCGGCGATCTTGCGGTGGAAGAAGGTGGCGAGGGAATCACACAGGGCTTGCGACGGCGGGATGTCGTTGGCGTTGGAGCTGGGGTTGGAGAGTTCCTTCACAATGCTGAAGAGCTCCTTGCTGTTGTGTGCGTTGTTGTCGAGGCGGTCTTTGAAGGAGGTCCTCTTGGCGGACCTGATGAGGTGATGGTGGTTGCGGATGGCGTCTTTGTGGGCTGCACGGCTGTCCGGCGTCTTCTCGCTGTGCCATTTGTTCTCCAGTTTCCGGCAGGTGCGCTTGGATGCTAGGAGTTCCGGGGTGAACCAGCTGGCTCTCTTGCTGGTGTCTTTGTAGGTTGGTTTTTTCAGCGGGGCTAAGGTGTTGGCGCAGTCGTCCATCCATCGTCTGAGATTGCGGGCGTCGGGGTTGGAGGGGTCAGTGGGTGGGCTGAGTGCGAGGTTTGTCTGGAGTTGGTCTTCGGTGACTTTGCTCCAGCATCTGCGGGGGATCTGTAGGGTGCGGTGGTGTGCGGCGGGTTTCCGGAAGGTGAAGTGGATGCAGTGGTGGTCGGTCCAGGTGAGTTCGGAGGTGTGGCTGAAGGAGACGTGGGAGCTTGAGGAGAAAATAGCGTCGAGCGTGTGTCCGGCGATGTGGGTCGGCGTCGTGACGAGCTGTTTCAGTCCGAGGTTGGCGAGGTTGTCGATCAGGGTGGGAGGAGTTGCTGTCGTTGTTGTTCTCCAGGTGAAAGTTCAGGTCTCCGAGGAGGATGTAGTCGGTGTAGGTCAGGGCGTGCGTGCTGATGAAGTCGGCGATGGAGTCGCTGAACTGGGGTCGGGGCCCAGGGGGTCTGTAGACAAGGGTGCCTCTAAGGGTGGTGTTGGGGTCCGTGTGGATCTGGAAGTGCATGTGTTCGGCGGTGCTGAGAGTGTCGTCGGTGCTGGTCGAGACCCTGATGGTGTTCTTGTGGACGATGGCGATTCCTCCTCCTACTGCATTAATGCGGTCTCTACGGGTGATCTTATAGCCGTCTGGGATGGCTATGGCGATGTTGGGTGCGGAGGAGTCGTTCATCCAGGTCTCTGTCAGGAAGGCGACGTCGGGTGATGATGTGTCGAGCAGGTCCCAGAGCTCGACGGCGTGTTTGCGTGCGGAGCGGGTGTTCAGTAGGATGCATCGGAGGTGGTTGAGGTACTTTTTGGTGGGCGCTTCGGTGGCTCTGAGGCTGGTGTAGCTGCAGTTCCGGCAGGTGAAGGGACCATGGGTGCGTTTCGGGGCGGCCTTGAAGCAGTTGTGTGTCCGTCCGGGGTTGAGAGCGTGGAGTGTGGTGGCATCGTATCGGCGTCGGTCCTCGAGGATGGAGCGGGGGGCGCACGGCCCAGGGGTTCTGGCACTGGGCGCGGTCCAGGCGCGGACGAGCGCAGACGGGCTTGCCTTAGGCGCGCCTTCGGCGCACCAGCGGCGCGGCCGCGCTGCGGCCACCATATATGGGGAGGTGGGAGGGAGGAGCAGTTGGGAGGCGGGAGGCAGGGGCAGCGAGTGGTCAGCGAGGGGGGCGGGGCCACAGGGGACACAGCGGTGGGAAACAGGAGGGCGAGGGGGTACAGAAATCAAAAAGGGCACAGGGGGGCACAGAACGAAAAACTGTCACAGCAGTGGGGGCACAGAACGGAAGGGCAAAAACAGTGGAAAAACAGTGGGGGCACAGAACGAAAAAACAGTGCACAGCAGTGGGGGCACAGAACGGAAGGGCAAAAACAGTGGAAAAACAGTGGGGGCACAGAACGAAAAACAGTCACAGCAGTGGGGGCACAGAACGGAAGGGCAAAAACAGTGGAAAAACAGTGGGGGCACAGAACGAAAAAACAGTGCACAGCAGTGGGGGCACAGAACGGAAGGGCAAAAACAGTGGAAAAACAGTGGGGGCACAGAACGAAAAACAGTCGCAGCAGTGGGGGCACAGAACAGAAGGGCAAAAACTGTGGAAAAACAGTGGGGGCACAGAACGAAAAAACAGTCACAGCAGTGGGGGCACAGAACGGAAGGGCAAAAACTGTGGAAAAACAGTGGGGGCACAGAACGAAAAAACAGTCACAGCAGTGGGGGCACAGAACGGAAGGGCAAAAACAGTGGAAAAACAGTGGGGGCACAGAACGAAAAACAGTCACAGCAGTGGGGGCACAGAACGGAAGGGCAAAAACAGTGGAAAAACAGTCGGGGCACAAATATAGAGGGGAGAGACAGTAACAGTGACGCTCACAACGACAAGAACCTACCTACGGCCTACCACTGGCCACCAGGGATGAGGCGCAGGTGGTAGCCTGCGGGTGGAGGAGGGGCTCAGATCAGCAGCAGCAGGGAGCTGGACGCACAGGTGGCGCTGTGCGGATGGGGGGCGACCTACCCAGAGGTCAAGGGTCGCTCACCTCACCGTGCAGCGGCCGCCATATATGGGGAGGCGGGAGGCAGGGGCAGCGAGTGGTCAGCGAGGGGGGCGGGGCCGCAGGGGACACAGCGGCGGGAAACAGGAGGGCGAGGGGGTACAGAAATCAAAAAGGGCACAGGGGGGCACAGAACGAAAAAACAGTGCACAGCAGTGTGGGCACAGAACGGAAGGGCAAAAACAGTGGAAAAACAGTGGGGGCACAGAACGAAAAACAGTCACAGCAATGGGGGCACAGAACGGAAGGGCAAAAACAGTGGAAAAACACTGGGGGCACAGAACGAAAAAAACAGTCACAGCAGTGGGGGCACAGAACGGAAGGGCAAAAACAGTGGAAAAACAGTGGGGGCACAGAACGAAAAACAGTCACAGCAGTGGGGGCACAGAACGGAAGGGCAAAAACAGTGGAAAAACAGTGGGGGCACAGAACGAAAAAACAGTCACAGCAGTGGGGGCACAGAACGGAAGGGCAAAAACAGTGGAAAAACAGTGGGGGCACAGAACGAAAAACAGTCACAGCAGTGGGGGCACAGAACGGAAGGGCAAAAACAGTGGAAAAACAGTCGGGGCACAAATATAGAGGGGAGAGACAGTAACAGTGACGCTCACAACGACAAGAACCTACCTACGGCCTACCACTGGCCACCAGGGATGAGGCGCAGGTGGTAGCCTGCGGGTGGAGGAGGGCCTCAGATCAGCAGCAGCAGGGAGCTGGACGCACAGGTGGCGCTGTGCGGATGGGGGGCGACCTACCCAGAGGTCAAGGGTCACACACCCTTTGACCTCCATGAAATCACAGGAAGTGACATCCTATGGCCTTTGATCCTGAATCCCAGGAAGTGATGACACTTGACCTTAATCCTAATGACAAAACAATAATCAATGTCACTGAAGCCGAGTATGTATTGATAAATCACGGAAGAGTTTAAAAAAAAAAAAGAAATTTCGAAATATATGGATGTAAGAAATTGGGTTACAGGCTGAGGTGTGTGAAACCCTACTCAAGCAGCAACCAAAATCCTTGTCAGAGTGAAGTCACAAACAAACCCCAAATGTACCTGTGCTAAACCCTCTGGTAGCTAGGCACAAAAGCAGTCAGGTTTAACTTAGAAGCAATATGTTAAGTATTTCTACAGCACTTAAAATTGTAATAAAGTGAAATACGACTCAAGGAAAATCACACACCAATTTAGAAAAATAGAGTAAAAGTTGATAAATGCTTTAAGACCAAAATAACAAAATTCAAATCAATATAACCTGAGACATTCAATTTTAAAGATTTAAGTTAAAATAGCAACAAAAAGCACAGATTGGCAACTATAGTTATCTGGTAGAACCGGACCGGGACAAAGTCACAAGTTCAGGCTGACCGTGATGGAGTGCAGGCCAGCTATAGGGAACCGTTTGCCAAGCTGAACAAGAATAGCTTAAATTCGGAGTGGATGTTGCTAGGAGCTGCGAGGCTGCGATGCGAAATCCTGCATCAAAGAGGCGTCGTTCAACGGCTGGTTCCGAAGAAGAGGCAGGGCTTGCGATGCAGAGTCCTGTGTCATTGACAAGAATACCGTGGACGAGGGGCTTATGATGAGGTGGCCTGCGCTGAGGATGCGTTGCAATGTGGCGGTTTCTGTGAGGCTTCAGGCATCATCTTTGAGGATGCCGTCAACGAGGGTCTTGCAATGCAAGGCCTGCATTGAGGATGCATTGCACAGCTGAATCTTCTGGAAGGCTTCGGGTGCCGGAGATGCGTCACACAGCAGTCCCGATGCAGAGTTTGGGAGGCGATGCGTCACGCAGCCGCTCTGATGGGGAGTTTATGGGAGGCAATGCATCAGTTCTGCTGGGACCACAGTGAGGCCAGCAGAGCACTTTCAGGCCCACTTACAAGGGTCAAGGACTGGGGTGGTACCACTTGGGAGGGCAGGACTCACAGCAGACAGAGTCCAGGTGCTGGGTTCAAGACGGAGGACACCTGTTCTGTCCCTGAGGCTTCTGAACAGGAGGCCAGCCAACTAGCCCTTGAAGTTACTTTGTGGTCCTTGGTTCAAAATGCAGATCCAGTCCTTCTCATGCAGGCAGGAGGGGAGCAGGGCAGCACAGTAGGGCAGCAGAGTGGCAGTCCATCTTGCAGCAAAGTAGCACCAAAGTCCTTCTCCTGTTTCTTCCACAGGTCCAGATGTGTACTGAAGAGTTGGGGTCTGAAGTCTACTATTTATGTCTGGTGCCCACTTTGAAGTAGGAGACGTTTCTAGAGACTTTCAACCCCCCCCCCCTGAGGTGTCAGGCATCCCCTTGTTCCCTGGCCTGGGCCCAGCTTGTCTGGGGACACAAAAGACTAGTGACAAACCTTTTGTGCGAGAGCTCAGGCAGAGCCTTTGTGATGTGCAAGTGTGGTAGGTGACAGCCTCTCCCTCTCTTTAAGTCAAATTGGCCCATCCTGCCAACACCTAGCCTCTCTTTGTATTACTGCCTGGGAGCAATGCACAAAGACCAACTTCCAGCTACTCCTAGTCATGTGACCCAGGAAAAAGGTGCAGGTAAGACCTCCGACCCTCGGTCTAGGTCCACTCTCTCCCCGCAGCTCCTCTGTGCCGTCTCTTGCCTCCAGACCCCGACCTCCTCCTTGGGAGGTTCGAGGCTGCTGCCTGCTCCTGCGCCTGCTGCCCACTCCAACTGGGACCAGACTGCCTGCAACCACCGTAACCTTTCTCAGCCGTTTTCTTTTCTTAATTTTTCCCTGTTGTTCCACTATTATTGTGCCCATCTGTGTCTTGCTCTAATTCCACCACTGTATTTATTTTCTCGTGCCTGCCTGTTCCTTTCGCCTTTCGCCGCTGCTGCCCCTGCGGCCCCTCCCCCCAGGAATTCCCCCCCGGAATTCCCCCGCTCCCGCCTCCCAGCCTCTCCTCCCTCCCACATCCCCTACTTAATTGCGGCCACTGTGCGGTCGCGCCGCCGGCGCGCCAAAGGCAAGCCCGTCTGTGACCTGACCACGACCAGCACCAGGAACCCTGGATCTCCCACTACCCATCGCTACGACACCACCACCCTCCTCGCACTCAACCCTGGAAGACTTAGAGAATGCCAACAGGCCTTGCCGAACACGACCCACGGCCAGTTCTCCTGCCTCCACTGCCGCCAGACCCCCACTGCCACCCCGGCCTCCAACACTGCAGACGCCAGCACCGGCGACACCCTAAAATGCATCCTCCTCAACGTACGCTCCGTACACAAACACGCCATGGAAATCTAGAACCTACTCGACTCTCTCTCGCCCGACATCGCCTTCTTCACAGAGACCTGGACCAACACATCCTCCGCCCGACATCAGCACCGCCATCCCAGACGGATACAAGATCCAGAGAAAAGACCGCCCCAACTACCCAGGAGGGGGCCTCGCCATCCCCCACAAGAGCACCCTCCGCCTCACCACCTCCAGCGAAACCTTCCCCTCCGCCGAACACCTGCACTTCCAGATCCAGACCACCCCCAAAGCCACACTCCGAGGAACCCTCATCTACAGACCCCCCGGCCCCCGAACACCCTTCGCCACCACCATCACCGACTTCATCGCACCCCACGCCATCGCCTCAGCAAACTACATACTCATTGGAGACCTCAACTTCCACCTCGACAACCCCAGCGACCCCAACTCCACTATCCTTCGTGACAACCTCGCCAGCATCGGACTTAAACAACCCGTCAACACACCGACCCACATAGCAGGACACACCCTCGACCGCATCTTCGCAGCAGGAAACAGCGTCCAATTCAGCCACACAACGCAGCCGCCATGGACCGACCACCACTGCGTACACTTCGCCATCAACAAACCCAAGGCACCCAAACCAGCCCCACGCGAACCTCGAAGCAACTGGAGCAAGGTTACCGACGAGCAACTTAACTCCAGCCTCACCCGAGACAACCACACCTGGGCACCCAATGCAAACGACGCAAACGGTGCAGCCAGAGAACTCCACACCTGGATCTTCAACTGCGCAGACGAGCTCGCCCCGCTACGTAACCCCGACAGACAACGCCCCAGGAAAGCCGCCTGGTTCACCAACGCTCTCCAAGAAGCCAGACGCACCTGCAGACGCCTGGAGAAGAACTGGAGAAACACCAAGACAACCGAAAACCACACCACCTACAAGGACGCCATGACTGACTACCACAACCAGATCAGAGCCACCAAGAGGAACTTCATCCACAACAAAATCCTGGCCAACTCCACCAACTCCAAGGAACTTTTCAGTGTCATTCAGGAATTCACCAACCCACGCCGCGAAGCCACAGACATCACCCCATCCCAAGACCTCTGCGACAAGCTTGGAACCTATTTCCACCTCACGATCAAAAACCTCTACGACAACTTCATCGACCATCCTCCAGGCGCCACAGACGGCCCCCCGCCCACCAGAAACACCAGCCAGCCCACCATCTCCAACTGGACACCGATCACGGCCGAAGACACCGCCTCGACCATGAAAAGCATCCACTCGGGGGCCCCCACTGACCCCTGCCCCCCTCACATCTACCACAGAGCCACGGCCGCCATCGCACCCAAAGTACAACGCACCATCAACACCACCTTCAAAACAGGCACCTTCCCAGACGACTGGAAGCGCGCAGAAGTCAGACCCCTGCTCAAGAAGCCCACAGCTGACCCCACCGACCTCAAGAACTATCTGCCCATCTCGCTCCTCCCCTTCGCAGCCAAAGTTGCAGAGAAAACAGTCAACAGGAAACTGACACAATTCATTGAAGAGAACGCCGTCCTCAACCCGTCCCAATTCGGATTCCGAAGCAACCACTGCACAGAGACCGCCCTACTCGCCGCCACAGACGACATCCGCACTCTCCTGGACCAAGGCCACTCCGCAGCCCTCATCCTACTCGACCTATCAGCAGCCTTCGACACCGTCTCCCACCGCACACTAGTCGCCAGACTACATGACGCAGGCATACAAGGAACAGCCCTGGACTGGATCCGATCATTCCTCACCGGAAGAAGCCAAAGGATCAGACTCCCACCCTTCCTCTCCGACCCCTCGAAAATCACCTGCGGAGTCCCACAGGGTTCATCACTGAGCCCCACCCTCTTCAACATCTACATGGCCCCCCTCGCAGCCATCGTCCGACAACACGGCCTCAGCATCGTATCTACGCCGATGACACCCAGCTTATCCTCTCCCTCACCAAAGACCCCACCACTGCCAAACTCAACTTCCAGAAAGGAATGGAAGACGTCGCAGTCTGGATGACCAACAGCTGCCTGAAGCTCAACGCCGAGAAGACAGAAGTCCTCGTCCTCGGTACCACCCCTTCTGCATGGGACAGCACCTGGTGGCCGACCGCCCTCGGAAGCCCACCTACCCCCTCAGACCACGCCAAGAACCTCGGCATCGTACTCGACTCATCACTCACCATGAACCGACAGGTCAACGCCGTCACCTCCAGCTGCTTCAACACCCTCCGCAAGACCTTCAAGTGGATCCCCCCGAGTCAAGGAAGACAGTCACCCACGCACTCATCACCAGCAGACTGGATATGGAAACGCACTCTACGCCGGCATCAACAAGTCCCTACTCCGCAAACTCCAGACAATACAGAACACCGCCGCCAGACTCGTCCTCGGCATCCCCCGACACGAACACATCAGCCAACACCTACGAAGTCTCCACTGGCTCCCCGTAGAGAAAAGAGTCACTTTCAAAATCCTCACTCACGCCTACAAATGCCTACACAACAACGGACCCAAATACCTCAACGACAGAATCAACTTCCACGTACCCAAAAGAAACCTCCGATCTTCCAACCTCGCACTGGCCGAAACCCCGCGCATCCACAGACCCAGAGCAGGCGGAAGATCCTTCTCTCACATTGCAGCCAAGACCTGGAACGAGCAGACATCAGATGCGCCCCCTCCCTGAACACCTTCAGGAAGACCCTCAAGACCTGGCTCTTCGGCTAAACAGATCTGCGGACCCCCCCCCCCCTCAGCGCCTTGAGACCCTCACGGGTGAGTAGCGCGCTTACAATTCCCTGATTGATTGATTGATTGAGGCACTAAATGGCTAGAACAAGCTAATGCCTGTTTTCTAAAAGTGCAATTTTCAAAATTGTGAATTTAAGTCGACCTTACCACTAAAACAGGCTTTTAATTACAATTCTTTAGACACCAAGCTCGATCTGTCTGCCTGCTCTCAATTGAAAGTTATCACTTAATAAATGTAATAAGGAAATCTAATGTAATCCTATGGGAGAGGTAGGCCTTGCAGTAGTGAAAAACTAATTTAAGAGATTTTAACTACCAGGACATTAAAACTGTCCTCTAGGCTGTTCAGGGCCTACCCTAGGGTTGGGCTATATATATTGAAAGGGAAGGTTTGGGACTGGGAAAAATTTCAAAACTGCACGCAAAGGCTGCAAAGGCAGGTTTGAGACATGTTTCATAGGGCTACTGAAGTGGGCAGCACAATCTGTGCTGCAGACCCACAAGTAGCATTTAATTTATAGGAACTGGGTTCATGGTGTATCACATTACTAGGGACTCAAAAGTAAATTAAATGTGCCAATTGGGCATACGCCAATTCTACCATGTTTATGGGAGCAAGCACAAACACTTTAGTATTGGTTAGCAGTGGTATAGTGCACAAAGTCCTAAGACCGAAAAAATTTAACAGCGAAACCAGGAGGGCTGAAGGCACAAAGTTTTGGGGAAGACCACCCTAAAGCTGACAAGTCTAACACTGGACCATATATTGAATACAAACTATGTTATTGGCTTGACTAAGTTCTCAGGTTTGATTTATGTTCACTTTTAAGGAAATATTGTACTACGTGGAACAAAGTGGTGCCTTTTATTCAAACACATCTTTATGTGTGGCTTGTAAGTAAGTACATTCATTGATTGATTACTGAAAATTATTACAATATATTCTAACAAAACAGTTGTAAAAATCATTCAAATATATAGTGATAGAACAGTTGCCACACTCCTCACATTACATCAGTTAAAAGCAGGCCAAAAATAAAATTTGTACAACTATTAGATGCTTATCATTTACCTGCTGTTCTTAAAACCAGCAATACTACCTTAGGCAGCAGTATTCAAAAACAGCAATGCATGCCTTCAGCCGAGTTAATTCAATAACATAGCATGAGCTGTGATTTCAGGAATTATAACAGATTGATATTAAAATACTTATGATGATAATGTAGACTAGACATTATTAAACAAGATAATCATAAGGCAATACCAGACTGGATATAATTTCAGGCAGGTGTTATAATACATTTGAGTTTGTCAATACAATCCTAACATTGCATCTAAACCTACCATTCTAAGATCATTTCAGGGTTCTATTACTCATTAACGTTAGGATGCTTAGGCCATCTATGCCATAAATGGTATCAATACATTAATAATAATATAAAAATGCATAATATTCAAAAGTAAAACATATAAGTAATATCAATAAGGATAAAAATAATTTGTCCGATATTCAACAGCGTTACACTATCCAACCAGTTATGGCCAGAATTTAAACAGAATTCCCCATGTTCTCAGCTAGGGTCATGTGTTGCCTATTGTTAGAAATGGGATTTCTGGTTGGCTAGGGCTTGCGCCTAAGCCAGGCAGAAACCACCACTCTAGTCAGGGCAAGGGAGTTACATGCTGAAGATAACCCCTGCTCACCCCATTGGTAGCTTGGCACGAGCAGTCAGGCTTATCCCAGAGGCAATGTGTAAAGTGTTTGCACAACACACACACACAGCAGCAACACACTAGGCACACTACAAAAGAAACTCCACACAAGGTTATATAAAAATAGCCTTTGTATTATCATAAACACATTAGAAACATAATTATACATTTACACTGTGCCAACTGGCACTGGCGATATTCACAGGGGATTATATACAGGACAGGGCCAATTGGGCCACTGTCAGGACCATCAGAACAGGTAAGTAAATATAAAACACAACCAGTAACTACTGGTACCATAATGACCTAAGCATTATCACATTAGCATTAGACACCATCCTAAAATATCATAGCATGACATTAGGCAATAAATCACATTAGGCCCACACCTCATTAGCATAAACACATTACGCATTAGGCCTCACCAGCATAAACACATTATGCATAAACATCCTAAACATAAACACATTATGTCATAGGCATCACCATAGATACATTATGCAACATCACATTAGGCCTAAACACATTATGCCTAAACACTGGACATACGTCACATCACATTCCAGTAAAACAACCAGTCATGACTGGTAACATTGCATCTTGCCTGAACCTGTTAGGCAAACATAGTAGGCCTGAAAACTGAGCATAAACACATTATGCATTGGTATCACATTAGGGCCTTGCGCCCTACCAACACCCTAAACTGACCCCAGGCTAACTGGCCTTCCTCTGGGCTCAAATGCCCTCTGTCCAGAAATGTCAGGGCTCTAAGAGGGACCTCGCAAAGGGCCCCCTGGCTGCCTCAGCAGCAAACACAAAGTGCGCACTGCGCTGGGGCCTGGGGTGCTTCTCACCCCTTTTCTGTTGCAGACACAAATGCCCCCAAGTTGCAGCTGCCCACTGTCTGCTGGGGCAGCTGCAGCAAAATGGCCTGAGCCCCACTCTGGGACTCTTAAAAACAAAAGTGCCCCAACGTTGCAGTTGCCCGCTACGGCGGCGCAACTGGAGAGCAAAAACAAAACAAAGAGGCACTGGCACTTCTGTGCCCTCTGGACCCCCACTGGGGCCCTGACAACAATGTGCCCCACGTTGCAGCGGCTCGCTCTCCTGCGGGGCCGCTGAAGGACACAGGCACTATCACCATGGTGCCTCGCAAGCAACGAAAATGCACACATTCTGCCCCCACTCACCAGGGCTGCTGGCAGACTCCTCCGGGTTTCCGCCGGCCTTCCGCTGGCCTCCGGGCACTGACAATGTCCCCCATCAGTCCCGCTACACCAGGACCTCCTCTGGCTGCTCCAACGCGTGGGACAGACACGGACATGGCCAATGGGAGCCCCACTCACTGGGGCTCTCCCTCACTGCGCTTGGCCTCCTCCTGTCACCGGCGATCTCTACCTCCCCTTCTGGCAGGTGGGGGGGTGGCGGCTGGAATGGAGCACGCACTGTTCCAACTTCTCGGGTGGCCGCGGGCTCTCTCCGACTCACGAGAGCCCCGCTCAGGCATGCGCCACTTCCGGGACCTTCTCCTTCGGCCGCGCTGCGATTGGGTGGCCCTGGCAGCTTCCGGTCGGCCCGCCCACAACCAGGCAACGGTGCCTGTCTTCCGGGTCACGCTAGCAGCGGCCCGGCGGCTCCCTCAGTTAGCGGTGCAATGCGGGGTGGGCACCCGCTATAAACCAAAGATAATTGCGGGGTGGGCACCCGCTATAAACCAAAGATAATTGCGGGGTGGGCACCCGCCATCAAAAAGGCATAAAACAGTGGGGTAGGCTCCCGCTAAGGGAATAACACAGCGGGGTGGGCTCCTGCTAGAGTAGATGCAAATGCGGCAGAAATGCGGGGTGGGCTCCCGCTCCGTCACCAGGCACGGGGGAACCCCTCATGCCGGGGTTCCCTACAGGAAACTTCCCATAGCACAGCACTACACGGCAACAGCGCTCCTCTTCAAGCTGGCACCAGAGAAGTAAGTTGTAGCGCTCACGAGGCGCTAGGGCCCACAGTTCCTGGAAAATTCAAGGAAAAGGATCAAAGGGGCACAGCTTGGCCCAGGGAGGCCAGCCCACAGGGTCCTCCAGCAGGGAGGCAAGCCCCCATGGCGGTTCCTCCTGGGCCCCCAGCAGCAGCACGCCCCAGCAGCACAGGAACAGCACACCATCATGGGGTCACAGCCCCTATATTTATACTGCCTTTTCCTTTGTCTGCAGTCCAGGGCTTTGGGGGAACCAGATGCAACTGGTTCAGGGGGGAATTGGAGCACTTTGCTTACAAGGCTCCTCTTCCCCTTTGTCAGGTAGGGGCTCGGTGATCAGACACACCACAGGGGGTGGAGCCAGCATTCACTAGGGCAGGCACAATCCTATTCAGGGACCAGGGACTTCTCCTCCCACTACTCCAAATGCAGATGTCCCATTCAGCCTAGCGCTGACTCACCCTGCCCCTCCTGGAACCACACACACCTCACCAGCTCCTGTCACTTAAAAGCCAGACATGCAATTCACATCAGGCAAGCAGACACATAGCACACAGAAATGCCAACTTCTAAAAGTGGCGTTTCTAAAATAGTTATAATAAATCTGCGCACACCATTGCGCAGCATTTATTATCACTATTCCAAATATACCAAACTTGACCACGCTGCGCCTCCCATATCAGGAATTACCACTGAAACACTCATCAGGGAATCCCCAATGCATTCTTATGGGAGGGCAGCCCCACAGTAGTGAGAAACCAAAATGGCTGTTTGTCACTACCAGGACATGTCACGCACTTAAGGTACATGTCCTATCTTTTACCTACAATGCACCCTGCCCATAGGGCTAGCTAGGGCCTACCTTAGGAGTGACTGACATGCAGTAAAAGGGGGGTCACAGACATGGCACACACTTTAGGTGCCACGTCACAGCGGCAGTAACACTGCACGCACAGGCCCTGCAATGGCAGAGGCCTGAGATAGGTTTGAAAGGCTACTTTGGTGGGTGGCGCAATCAGCGCTGCAAGCCCACCAGTAGCATTTAATTTACCAGCCCTGGGTATATGGGATACCACTTTACAAGGGACTGACAGGTAAATTAAATAGGCCAAACAGGTGTAGACCAATCTTACCATATTTATCACAGAGAGCACACGCACTTTACACTGAACAGCAGTGCTAAAGTGCCCAGAGTCCTAAAACCACCAACACCATGTCAGAAAAAAGGCTAGGAGAAAGGCAAAAAGTGTAGGCATGACCCTGCAAAAAGGGCCAAGTCCAACACCTATAGATAGATTTAGCTGTTTCATCACATTAAAGTAGGAACTTTTCAAAATCTATAACATTTCAAAGCTAAAAAGGGTTTTGATAACTGTTCCAAATACACTTGCCCATGCTGTTCTATCAAAATTGGATGTGGTTGCTATTTGTTTTAATTTAAAATTGCTATTGCAAGCATATAGTGTCACATTTAGAAAGCATGCTTCCCTGTTGATTGTTGTGGCTTATCATTGTAATAATAAAAAAAATGCTCCCTTTTCATATATTCCCAATAATGAAGCATGGCAACAAATTAAAAATGTGTATTTTTCATGTGTTTCCTTTTTATAAATGATTCGAAAGAATACTGCACTGCTGGATGCATTTATTCTATCAAACAGAAACTGTAATTTCCAACGGGAGCTGGAGAAAGTAAACAGTAATCTTCAGGGCACAGTTTACCATATGTTCTTGACTTTGCTTGTGTCACCTCTAAGGTGAAGGGGGTGGCAAAGGCAGTGTTAGGAGTTGCATGTGGCAAGCCAGGTTTATAGCTGCAACACCAGGCGATCTCTAAATGATGTCCACAGACTCGATTCAGTTGCCATTTCCACTTGACAGTAAGTCCACTTTGTAGATCTCCTTCAGCATAGTATTTAATAGCATATTGGTTTGCAGCGATGATAAAGTCTACTAAGTTGCGAGAGGCTCCCCCAGACAGCAAACCCTCGCATTGAGCCCCTAAGTTCTTCCTCCATCTTCATCAACAACCCATCCTTCACAGCATTTGAAAAACGTTTGGACAAGGAGTGAAATTTATTTTTGATAAGTGATCCAATAGAGGTTGTCATAGACAATTCTTGAAGGGCTGGAACATGCTAACTACTTTGAGCAAGCGTGTTAATTTCAGCTAAGGTAGACAGTTTATTTGTCATCTTGCCACAATATTTGTCTATGATATGTTTTTTCCCTGAGCCCAGCATCCCAGGTACACAGTTGAATCCATGAGAGTAAAATATAAAAGAATATGTCTTTGTTTAGAGAACTAGTGCACATGAAGCACACATCTTGGCCCTGCGTTTTTGCAAGGCTGCAATCCTGTGAAACACTTTGAGCACTTTGCATGCTGCCATATTGTCGAGGCTCCACACTGGCCTGTGAAGCTTTGAAGTTGTGGGCAGGGTCATAGTTTAGCCAGTGTGATTTGGCGGGAGTGAATTTCAAATTTACCTACCGAAAAAGCAGTGGGGTGGAGGGCTGAGACGATCAAGGTTTGGGATGGTCTGTGTCCTTGAGAGACAGGGTCAGTTCTAATTTGCATTAGGAGAGTGTTAAACCTGTCAGATTTAGGCTGGTCTTCCCCCAAACCTTTTGCCTTCTCCCCTCCTGTTTTGCTAATTTTGTTTTTGGCCTAAGGACACTGTGCACTTACAATTGCTAACCAGTGCTAAAGTGTTTGTGCTCACTCCCCAAAACATGGTAAAATGGACTTATGCCTGATTGGCATATTTACTTTACTTATAAGTCCCTAGTAAAGTGGCATACCATATACCCAGGGCTGGTAAATTATCTGCTACTACTGGGTCTGTAGCTCTTATTGTCCCACTCACTTAAGTACCCTTTAAAACATGTCTCAGGCCTGCCATTACAGTCTGTAAGCAGTGTAAAACTGCCAATTCGACTGGGCAAAATAAGCCCCTTTTTAGGCATTAAACTCTATTTTTAATGCATATGAGCCTGAATCAGCCCATAGGGCAGACTATATTATATTTAAAAAGTTGTGCACGTACTTTTAGGCTGTCATGTCTTGGAAGTGCAAAACTCACAAATTTGTTTTTTCACTACTGTAAGGCCTACTTCTCCCATATGATAACATTGGGTTACCTTATTATAAGTGATAACTTTGTTTGGGAGCAGGTAGAAATGTCATGTTTGGTGTCTCAGGAATTGTAATTTAAAAATCTCTTTAATGGTAAAGTCAGATTATAAGTCACAATTCTGAAAATGCCACTTTTAGAAAGTTGGCATTGTCCTGTCCTCACCATTTGGTGCCTTCAGCTTGCTTTTTTGGTCACTTGTCTAGGTGTAGTTGGCAGTTGAACATTGTGTATTTCTCTCAGACAGCCACACATTAGAGGGACTGGGCATTGGCAGGATGGACCATTCAAGCAGTATGTGGGAGTGGAGCTGTGCACAGCCCTACTTGTACTTCAAAGGCACTGCCTCAGCTCACACACAAAGAACTTCACACTAGCCAATTAGGGCAGCAGACAGTTTGAAACCAGGGTAGGGAGGCACGATAGTCCAGACACGTCTGTGTGGGGTAACTCCAGAAGTTTCTTCCACTTCAAAGCTGGCACAAGGCATAAAACTAGGACCCCTGGACCCACTCTTTATTTCATTCTGGAAAGAAGGGCCCTGAGAGGACTGCCCTGCCTTCGGTGCCTGCTGCGTACTTCAGAGGTGTGCCCTGTTGCACTAAGGCACCACGAGGACTGCCCTGCTACTTGAAGCCTGCAATGTGCTCTCAGAGGACTGCCCTGCTGCTTGAAACCTGCTTTCCTTCTTGAACCCAAGACTTCCACAGTGATTCCAAGGGCTAGTTGGCTGGCCTCCTAATCATAGCCCCAGGGACAGAAAAGGCTCCAACCATCATGAACCTGCAGCTAGACCCAGCTTGAGTGAGTCCTGACCCGCCAAGTTGCGACCCTTCAGCATTGGAAGTGGTGCTAACAGTACCCAGATATCCAAAAACCCACACCTGGGACTTAAAAATATTTCCACAAAAAGTGCACAGCGAACCAAGAGGTAAGTGGGAGAGGGGAAGAGCTCAAATGGACCATCGCGATGGTTGGGTGATGAAGGCCCACCCAACTAGAAATCCGGGAGCATACAGCCTGGTGTACAAGGGTGAGATCTGTACAGGAAGGCCCCACTTTGGCTGCTCGTGCCCCCCAGAACCTTGGGGGACACACAGTCAATTGAGAGAGCATTCCCCACTCCTTGTCCACCCTCCAGACTCCTGTTGATAGCTGACGACCCACACTTGCGCCTAGAGAAGCATCGGCGCATCAGGGGCACCACGCACTGCCTTTGGCTGAGTGCTACCCCTCAAGGATCAGGCGGGCCAGGAGGCTGAACCAGGAACACACCCTGGAGTGAGTGTTGCTTCCCAGAGGCCAGATGAGCCAGAAGAACAAATTGTGAGCATGCCAGAGTCCCTCCTCCTTCCCCCCCTAAAGAGGGGGTCAAGCCTCATGAAGAGAACACCCCAATACTGAAAATGCCAGCCCACCAAGTAGCCCCCTTCTTGGGCACAGAGGCTCTAGATGAGTCCACACCATCATTGATGCCTTCAGATACTACAGCACAATCCAATGGCATGGCATAAATTCTAACATGATTGGAGAGGTTCAGGCAGCTCAAGAAGCCAAAGTAGACATGTTAACCATCAACCTAAATATACTGAGGGATAACCAGAAAAGGCTGAGTGACAGAATACGTCAAGCAAAAACGACAGTGACCAAAGTTGAACCCCAGTCAAAGGCCACATCTAAGAAACTACACGCCTTAATGGAGCGAGGGTAGATTCTGTAAAAGCAGGCTTAGAATTCTGGGGGAAGGACAAGGCTCAATAATCTCCTCCAGTAGGCCTACCTGAAAAATTAGAGTGTCCTAATACCACCCTCTTCATTTAACAATGGCTCTGAGACCAAGTGTGCTCTCATGGCCTCTTCCCCATCTTTACAAAGAAGTGGGCACATCAAGTGCCAAACCCACTCTCCCTTGTCGGGCGCACCCTCAAGGTCGATTGTAGAAAAAATCCATAACTTCAAGGGCCCAGACCTCATCCTCAGCTACACCTGGAAGAAGGACCAACAGTTGGTTGACAATTCAACAGAAATGATATTGATGGTACAACGTTAGAGGGCTTAATTATTGGTAGTCAAGATGCACCTGCGCGAACTAGGCCTGGCATATGCTCTGCTCTTCTCAGTAAAAGGTGATAATAGACCAAAAAACCCAATTTTTCATGTCACTAGAAGATGCCTGGTCATGGATCGATCTGCTACATATTGAGCCATTGGGCCAGAAGAACACTCAGACCAGTCCCCGGCACAAACTTTGACTGGTGCAGCCCACAAGCACCAGAAGAAGGAGAAATGTGGTTCATACAGCAACCCTGGCCTCACAACAGAACAGTGATGATTGGAGCTTGGCTTCCGCAATCCAGACCGGAAGTCCAGTGGAGACCTGTTGAGCTCTGTATTGTGTGACACTCCCAGCATCCTGTTCGCCCTAAGTTGGCAGGGTATGCCCAGACGTGGGTCCCTTGCTCACTTTGCCACTGGATTCAAGATAGCCTGGCTGATGAGGGTTTTAAACCCGAAACCGGTCCCAGGATGCTTGATTCCGGTCCAGGGAAGACATGGCTTGGCAGTTCGGGCCGGACTGTTCCCATGAGGCACAGGGTCAGACTGATTTGCATATGGCCATGTCTGAACTGGGGTGGTGGAGTGAGCTAAAGAATGATGATGGATTAAACCCAGATCAGTTGACTGGGGGTGAGTGTTTGATTTGATCTAACGCTCCGTCCAACATCCCCTTTGGTATCGCTTTGTTCGCCCTAAGTTGGCAGGGTATGCCCAGACGTGGGTCCCTTGCTCACTTTGCCACTGGATTCAAGATAGCCTGGCTGATGAGGGTTTTGAACCCGAAACCGGTCCCAGGATGCTTCATTCCGGTCCAGGGAAGACATGGCTTGGCAGTTCGGGCTGGACTGTTCCCATGAGGCACAGGGTCAGACTGATTTGCATATGGCCATGTCTGAACTGGGGTGGTGGAGTGAGCTAAAGAATGATGATGGATTAAACCCAGATCAGTTGACTGGGGGTGAGTGTTTGATTTGCTCTAACGCTCCGTCCATCATCCCCTTTGGTATCGCTTTGTTCGCCCTAAGTTGGCAGGGTATGCCCAGACGTGGGTCCCTTGCTCACTTTGCCACTGGATTCAAGATAGCCTGGCTGATGAGGGTTTTGAACCCGAAACCGGTCCCAGGATGCTTGATTCCGGTCCAGGGAAGACATGGCTTGGCAGTTCGGGCTGGACTGTTCCCATGAGGCACAGGGTCAGATTGATTTGCATATGGCCATGTCTGAACTGGGGTGGTGGAGTGAGCTAAATAATGATGATGGATTAAACCCAGATCAGTTGACTGGGGGTGAGTGTTTGATTTGCTCTAACGCTCCGTCCATCATCCCCTTTGGTATCGCTTTGTTCGCCCTAAGTTGGCAGGGTATGCCCAGACGTGGGTCCCTTGCTCACTTTGCCACTGGATTCAAGATAGCCTGGCTGATGAGGGTTTTGAACCCGAAACCGGTCCCAGGATGCTTGATTCCGGTCCAGGGAAGACATGGCTTGGCAGTTCGGGCTGGACTGTTCCCATGAGGCACAGGGTCAGATTGATTTGCATATGGCCATGTCTGAACTGGGGTGGTGGAGTGAGCTAAATAATGATGATGGATTAAACCCAGATCAGTTGACTGGGGGTGAGTGTTTGATTTGCTCTAACGCTCCGTCCATCATCCCCTTTGGTATCGCTTTGTTCGCCCTAAGTTGGCAGGGTATGCCCAGACGTGGGTCCCTTGCTCACTTTGCCACTGGATTCAAGATAGCCTGGCTGATGAGGGTTTTGAACCTGAAACCGGTCCCAGGATGCTTGATTCCGGTCTAGGGAAGACATGGCTTGGCAGTTCGGGCTGGACTGTTCCCATGAGGCACGGGGTCAGACTGATTTGCATATGGCCATGTCTGAACTGGGGTGGTGGAGTGAGCTAAAGAATGATGATGGATTAAACCCAGATCAGTTGACTGGGGGTGAGTGTTTGATTTGCTCTAACGCTCCGTCCATCATCCCCTTTGGTATCGCTTTGTTCGCCCTAAGTTGGCAGGGTATGCCCAGACGTGGGTCCCTTGCTCACTTTGCCACTGGATTCAAGATAGCCTGGCTGATGAGGGTTTTGAACCCGAAACCGGTCCCAGGAGGCTTGATTCCGGTCCAGGGAAGACATGGCTTGGCAGTTCGGGCTGGACTGTTCCCATGAGGCACAGGGTCAGACTGATTTGCATATGGCCATGTCTGAACTGGGGTGGTGGAGTGAGCTAAAGAATGATGATGGATTAAACCCAGATCAGTTGACTGGAGGTGAGTGTTTGATTTGCTCTAACGCTCCGTCCATCATCCCCTTTGGTATCGCTTTGTTCGCCCTAAGTTGGCAGGGTATGCCCAGAAGTGGGTCCCTTGCTCACTTTGCCACTGGATTCAAGATAGCCTGGCTGATGAGGGTTTTGAACCCGAAACCAGTCCCAGGATGCTAGATTCCGGTCCAGGGAAGACATGGCTTGGCAGTTCGGGCCGGACTGTTCCCATGAGGCACAGGGTCAGACTGATTTGCATATGGCCATGTCTGAACTGGGGTGGTGGAGTGAGCTAAAGAATGATGATGGATTAAACCCAGATCAGTTGACTGGGGGTGAGTGTTTGATTTGCTCTAACGCTCCGTCCATCATCCCCTTTGGTATCACTCCCAGCATCCTGCCAAGTGTGACTCCACAAATGGCGGGCTAACTCTTGTGTGACTCTGATACAACTACTAAGAAGTGACAGTCAATCCTCCGACTATATTGATCCAAACATTCAGTGAACAGTGACTATTTCTGAGCCCCCTGCCCCACTCAAAGAGCGTTACGCACTCAACTCATGTTACATTCTACAAGGCTATGCTTAGCAGTGTGGACAGTTTATCAGTTACCATTTTGGTCTGGCACTGTTTCATTGCCAGACTGGGAGTTGTTGTTGAAAGGGAGTTTGTTCCTACCTGGATGGAGGGTCTTACTGGGGCCTATAAACCGCATGCTGAAGAAACCATATTTACAGAAGGCTCACCTAACCAACCCCAGGCGGAGGCACATCCTTCACCTTTCCGCTAATCATTATGACAAGCCCGGGTAGATACACAGTGCTCATGTGGAATGTGCAGGGATTGGGCATCCTGCGCAAGTGCTATGCAATACAGACACTGCTGAGACAGCGGGGCACCCAAATTGTGTTCCTACAGGAGACTCACCTGATGAATGAGGACGGAGGAACACTAAGACGCAAATGGCATGGTCAATTGTATTGCACTACATACTTTGCCTTTGCGAGGGGAGGGGTGATATGGATAGAGTCATCTGTTCTGTTTTATACAGAGGACCTGCAAGTTGACCAACAGGGCCGGCATGTGCTATTGAGGGGACAAATGGACAGTTCCAATGGTCCTTGGCAGCATATATGCTCCCAATGTTGACCAGTTTACCTTACTGACATCACTCTAACAGAGACTGGCAGACTTGGTGGGTTTGCCAAGACTACTGGGTGGGTACATTAACACTGCCTTAGACATAGTGCAGGACCACTCACACTCCCGCTACCTGGTGCCCCAGCTTCCTGCATTACCAAAGCTCTGCAGAATTGGGTGCGGGCTTGGTAATTAGTGTAGTTCTGGAGGGATCGGAACCCTAGATTGAAGGAATACTCACTCTTCTCACTCCTCATGAGTTACATGCCATCCTGGACTATATATTTGCCCCAACGGCTGATTGGGGGTGTCCTCCATGCCACATGCCTGGGAAAAACTCTCTCAGACACAACCCCCTTGAAATAAAGTTTCATTGGGGACAGGTATTACACCCATCCCTTGCTGGAATCTCCTAGCATTATGGCTGGAAGGCCCAATCATAAGAGATATGCTGCACAATGCAGCCATATATCAATTCTGAACCAACGAGGGCACAGCCTCGTTCCACAATTTGGACTGGAAGGCGTTCATGTTGATAATCAGATGAGTCTGTCTCTACGCCAAAAGGGGTGCACGAGGCATGCTCCAAATAGAGCTGAAAACCCTAGAGGCCTTCCTCTTGTCCCTTGAATAGGGATGGGCAGATAATTCCACACCGCTGGCAGAGTTCACAGAGTTTTGCCCACTCTGTGCTACGCTTATATCGCAGAGTTCTGACAAAACTGAGTTTTATCTCGTGCTTGGCTCGCCAACATCAAGTTGGTGAGCACAAGTGAGAATTTACATCCCCTACTATGGTTTTCAAGTGCTAGAACTTCAGCTAGCAAGATTTTCTCAATGAGGGCGATAATGGCAGTTTGCGACAGTTCGCGTTGAGAAAGCTGCAGCACGAATAGAAATCTACTCAAGCGGCAGAAAGGAGCAGCTCCATCTAGCACGCCGTGTGGCACTGCCAGCGCAGAACAAGTTCCCGGTGCTAAAAATCATCATGATCAGCGCGACGTGCTGAATGCCGCCCACTCACGGAACTACACAGAATCTCGCAGAGTTGTTATATAACTCCACTGAATTCCTCGGAGTGAAACCCAGTGAGCTCTGCCCACTCCTACCCTTGAGTGGGTGGCTGCAGGTGACACAACAGAAAAGTCACGACTACAGGAAGCAAGCAAAAATCAGGCCAATATATTAGGGCAGGTTCATTGCCTGGACTACAACTCGTACATTGAGTGCTCACATGCCAAAGGAGACAGAGTGGGGTGCCTATTAGCATGGCTAATTGGACCCCCAACAGACTCACTCACCAATATTATCCATAATCTCAAGGGAGGACAGAGAGATTAACACACAATCAGACATAAAAAAGCATTCCAAAAGTATTATAAGGCACTGCACTCTGACTCAGCCCCACGCAGATGAAGATATCACAGGTGCCTTCCAACTAGATCAGCGGTTCCCAGCCCTACTCAGGAACTTAATGGGAGACCTACTGACCCCGATTTTGAGAACATGAAATAAGGGAAGCCATCTAGCAACTGCCTACGGGCAAGGCACCAGGGTCAGATGGATTGCTGGCAGAATATTACACAGTCTTTGTCAGGTTTTAGTACCCAAACTAAAATGTATGTATGAAGCAGCACTCACAACGGGAAGCCTCCCTGGCACGACCAACAAGGCCATAGTAACGTCAGTACTGAAGCCTGGGCCGTCTTTGGCTCAGATATCTTCATATAGTTTCATCTCAATCCTAAACACAGATTGCAAAATGTTTAGTAAAATCCTAGAGGAGAGACTGCTCCCGATCCTCCCCCTGATGATCCACAGTGACCAGAATTGGTTCATTTTAGTGAGGAACATGTCCCTCAGCATCAGGAGATTATATCAAATCATGAAGAGGGCCTCCAGGAAATGGCCAAGAGCAGCATGATTATCTCTAG
The DNA here is from genome assembly GCA_963921515.1 of Calotriton arnoldi. Taxonomy (NCBI): domain Eukaryota; kingdom Metazoa; phylum Chordata; class Amphibia; order Caudata; family Salamandridae; genus Calotriton; species Calotriton arnoldi. Next base: position 360,339 of record CAWUFW010014325.1, read on the forward strand.
ACCTTGAACAGGTACTCAATGCGCTCAGATGGCTGTGCTTACTTAAAACCTTGGATCAATTCAGATTGTCCCTTGAACTACTCAGATGGATTAGATTCCTTTATAGTGGTCACCACAGCGAGGGCAAAAACAGACCAGCACATATCCACAGTGTATAAAATAGTGAGGGGCACAAAGCAGGGCTGCCTCCTATCGCCCTTACTCTTTGCCCTAGCCATCGAACCCTTGGAGATGCTGCCACGGTACAGGATGTGGCCTCCCCCTAGATAACACCACGCATGTGGTATTCCTTAATGTGGATGATATGCTTGTGTACATCTGAGAAATGGAAGGCGACATCACCCTGATATCACAAGATCTGACGGCCTTCGGCCATGACTCAGGGCTAGGAGTTAACCATGCAAAATCATGTGTTCCTGCTGGTACAGGAAGAGGAAAAACAACCAATTTTACTTGGAGTCCACAGTCTGCACTGGGCTGCTGCTACATTACATTATTTGGGTATCAATATCTATAGATCCCTTACTGACTTATTAGATGGTAACCTAGGCAGGGCCCCAAGATCCTTGCGGGCCCAGGTGGCCTTCTTGACCTCTTTACGGCTCTGTGCTCCAAGTCGCATAGCTATGGCCAAGATGGTGATGGCTCTAAGATTACGTTTATTACTTTGCAAACCTTTCCCTCATGATACTGAAGGCGTACTTCAGAGAGTTAGACTCCCAATCAACAACCCTCATATGGGGGATGGGGAGGTGGAGAACCTTCACATTCTGTCATCAATTCATTCTTTCATCCATCCTTCAAACTTTGCCCATTCCATCCAGAAGCATTTCCATCCATTCATCTGTTCACACACAAATCATTTATGCATTCATCCATCCATCCATACATCCATCCACCCATACATCCATCCTTTGACTTATCCAGCCATCCATCCACACTCTCAGATTTCACTTTACTCTGCCATCCTTTAACCTGTCCACCCTCCAATCCATCCACTCATCATTGTACTCACTCATTCATCTACCCACTCTTTCATCCATCCACTTATCTACCCATCCTTCTTATCACCCTTCTTACCTTTCTATCACTCTTTCTTTCACCCTTCAATATTCCTCCTATCCCCTTTTTTATATACCCAGCTTTGGTTCTTCCTTGCTTCAGCTTGCTCCCCTATTGACGCTGGTATTCCTTTATAGAGCTAATTATGAGCTTATGTCTGCTGAGTTGCAGATAGGAGAGGCCCATAAAGATCCCCACCCCTGCTGTAGTTGCTAAAGCGGGGTGGGGAGGGGGGTGTTCCACAACACTCCTATACCAAGCCAATTTCCAGGTGGATATCAAACAGTACTGCTCGACAAATAAGAAACTACATCTGATTAAATCTTATTATTCAACTTTACGTGTCATGAGATTGTCTCTCTACATCTATGTATTGGACATCAATGCTTGACTTCATGATAGTTTACCTGCTTTACACTCATAGGAAGGCTGTTTCATCATTATTCCAGCCAAAACATAAGCAATGTTTTCTATACTTTCAGAACTCCTTGTATGATAAATTCAGTGTAACGAGTGCCAGTGCCCAAAGCCTGCTCAGATTCCCGGTTGGTGCTATAAAATGTTAGCGTGCCAAATACCAAGGCTGCCTAGTCCTGAATCCACCTCAGGCCTCCTTAATTCACTGCCAAACACTTCCTGCCCCTTTTTATCTCACTCTTGCACCTTCCAGCTTTCTCCCTTGGTTTTTCTGTATGTCGCTTTCTCCTTTCCCGTTTGTGTATTCTTCCCTCGGAAAATGTCTGATGAGGAAAAATAAGTTTCAGTCACCAAAATTGATAGCTGATGGTCCCCACAGACAACCACCTGCGTAAATTCATCACTGGCTAAATTATGTTAGGGTTCATTTGTTAAAACATCTTTCTATTTGCAGATATTACATATACATTAATTTCTGGTTTTAGTTGTTCGAAGGGACTATGTATAAAAAGTATGTGTAAATGTTAATCATGGATTACCTTTTGAGAAAGGAGGTTTATGATATTTGCAATAAAGGATTATTAGCTATATGCTTTTATTACTATATATTTTTGATATGATTGTATTTATTTTTTATTAAAGTTGTAACACATTTATTAATTTTACAAGGTTTACTGTAGACAATTTCTGAATAAGCTCTAATTTAATTTTGAACAATCCCTTTCTGATCTGCACATGACTTTTGTTATGGGTTTCTAATGCTGTAAAATATAATTCTGTGCAATTCTTGATCTCCCTAGTGTGGTAAGGTAGGAGCCTTCACCAGGTGAAGTATTCCTGAAAATGGAAAGAGTAAATAGAGCAAGTCTACTCTAACTGTAAAATACAACGCACTCAAAACAGGTAGGGGCCTATTTTAACAAAGTATTTTTCAGTATGTGAATTATTGCTCCAGAAATATTACTTTACCTACTCACAAATGCTTTACACACATTTCTAGTTGGAGATCTCTGCCTACCACTGTCCTACCACTTATGTGCAAAGATGTCAGCTCAAGGAGGTATACATTTTTGGTATAAATCTGGGAGGGACAAAAGGGAGTGGTTGGTAAATGGGGAGTATTTCCTGCTAAGGGCCTGATTACAAGTAATTATTGTTGGACGCAATATTTGTCCCACCTGCTACAATCCCACGCTGAGATGTTTAAAACTCATCAAATGTGATAATTTTCACCTATTTTTACTTTTTAGTGAACAACATGCAGACTTTTGTACATCTACCTGTGATTTTGCCTCACATTTTCCCTTTGAGATATATACTAGGCTTTGGTGAAGTCAATTATTATGATTTAATCAGGATAAAGGTCTTGTGGCATCATTTCTTGGGATTAAGGGTCAATGGCCACATGATGTCACTTCCTGTAATGTCATTAAGGTCAAAAATAGTGTGTGAGGTCACTTTCGCTACCTCTGGCATTTTGCTGAATCAACGACGTTCATGATTACACCTGGTATGTTTATCGCACCACATATAATTACATTCCACAATGTAATGGGCCCCTTGTAATCAGACCCTAAATGCATGAGGTTAAGTGAAATTTATCAAGGGGGTTGGGGAGGGACAGGGAAATGGTGAAACACACCCACAAATTAGTAAGGCAATTGATATTCACAAAAGTTACATTTACATCTACTGCAGAAGTACTACTGACAAAATAGGCTCAAATCTACTCCAGCCAACCCACGGACTAAATCAAGCACCTCCTATGCTAGTCTGTGGTTCTGCAACACACCCTCATAGAAATCAGTTGAGGTAAGGAATAACAGTAACACCACAGAGGGAAAAATAGAAAAATAAAGAGAAAACATAATTTGAATATTTTTATTGAAGTTTGTTTTTATTTCCCTAATTACATTTTATAAATAAAAACAAGATTGATTTTAGTTTCACAATAAAAGACATTTCCAGCTTGGCTTCATACTTATGTAGCACACCTACTGTTGCAAGGTGGCAGGGAGTGAACAATAAGGACTAGCACACCCATCATGAGGCAGAACTTATTAGAAAATCAAACAATCACACAGATCCTGCATATTTAAGAAAGCAAGGGACAGACAAAAAAAAATGTTTCACAATGTCAGTGAATATCTTTTTAGTCTTACCCCTTCGTTCAGTGATAAATTATTTGAGGGTGAGACAAAGGATTTGGGGGCAGAATGTCAACATATTTGGCATGCCTAGGAAAGCAGTCATTGCTATAAACAACTTTACATTTGATGTGATTCTTGACATGGTTGCACACACCTCCAGCCCACTCACAGATCATACCTGCATATGTCAAAATATTCACTGTATTCTAGTACCCGGCCACTGGATATTTCCAGAGACACTGTTGGCCATCTCATAGACAAGCTAATCACAACGCTTGTGAGTGGCACTGAGATTCATAACTAGCTGAGTGCACCAGTTTATAATCATGCCACAGTTAGAATTACTCCTGCTCCAGTCGTAGTTAACATACCATTAGACATAGAAACTGTATTTCAGAAACGTGGATTGTGTTGAGAACAATTATAACAGTTTACTCTCTGGAAAGGGGGATCTTATAGGCTGTGTAGGAGGGACATGTCTAAGAGGTCTGCTTATCTGTGAAGAGTGGGGTTGGAGCAGTGTGGTATGAGTGGTGATGCAAGAACTAGTTACAAGAGAGGGGTGTTGAATTCTCACCTGGCATTACATTGGGGCTATAGACAGGCCACATGGTAGGTCCTGGTCCAGGGTAGTCAGGACATACTCCTTGAGGGGGATGAGACACAGACAGAACCCAGGTCTTCCTCCAAGAAGAGCAGTTGCTAGTTGTATCCTTGACAACTCCTCCTTCATTTGCCTGCTCTCATCATGGAGAGCTTCCACCACCACCACCACTGCCCTGACATAGTCTCCTCTGAGGGTGTTTGAAGGCAGACTATGTAGTTACTTGTAATTATCAGCTACAGAGGTAACTACAAGATCTGTCTTCTATTCGGCATCTAGAGCTGTTGTATGGCATCCTGTAGTGAGGCAGCACAAGGGGAAAAGGGGAAAACCTAGGGTGTGGGGTGTATTTATATGATTGCAGGGCAAATATGTATCTTGTGCACTGAATTGGTAAACATTATCTGGGTGTAGATATCTGCCTAGGTGTAGGCAGAAATCTGCATGTGCAGAGAACTCTGCACGCAGATGTGCCTTTTCGAAATATCCCTAAAGTGCTTGAATATGCCAATGCAACATTATCACATTCAATGTTCCCCTTACAGCAACTGCTGACTGTCATAGTCACTGTAAGGACCTCTAGCATGTTGTATACAATATAGTATAAATGTACACTTAAACTGCTAATCACAGTACCTTATTATATTTCATTACACTGAGAAAAGAAGTGAGATATGCACATATGATAAAATACACATCAGGATATGAAACACAGTCATATTAGGGGTGGGCGATATATTCCACTTTGCCGGTAGAATTCGCTGAATTTTGGTGTAAGGTGTAGTTCCAGCCAAATTCCTACAACTGCAGCGTGGCAGAGTTTTTTCTCATGCGCAGCTAGCAAATGGTAATTTGGCAAGGGCGAACAAAATTTGGCGCCCCCTAGCATGATTTTCGGTTACTAGTAGGGCACCCGGCAAGATTACTCCAAAGCGGGCAGTCGTGGACGTTTGTGGTCAGAAAGGTGCGCTTGAGTAAAAAGTCTACTCGAGCGGTAGCAAAATCAACTCGAGAAGCTGCACCCTCTGGCACACCACACGGTGCTATTTGCGCTGATTTTCAGTGCGCAACAAGCTCCCGGTGCTAAATCAAATGCAACGTGCCTGTTTCCACCTGTTCCCGGAATTCTGCGGAATCTGGTGGAGATTTTTTGTAACTTTGTGGAATTCCGCAGAGTGAAACTCCACAAGTTCCACCCAGGCTAAATCATATATGGCTTTGGTCTTCTGGAGAATCATAGCTGCTGCCTATTGCAGATAGGTGGCACCCTTGTGTACAACCCTGGCAAGGAGGTCTGTATAGTTGTTATGTGTTCAATGCTACAGCTGTACCTAGGACCTGTGGTGGCAAATGAGGAGCATATTGATCCTCCCAGTCATGATGGTGAGGAAATGAGGTCATGAGTGACAAATACTCCCGGTAGAAAGATGGAGATGAGGCATTAATTTAAAACTGCATTGTCCAAAATGAAAAATGAGATGGCTATAGCATCATGAGGAAAATAAATGAATGTGAAGCTATATTTTCATAATCCTTTATTCATCTGTAAAGGCAGATTCTACCTGTTCTATATTTCCAAAACACCCTGAACAATCCCAGGCAGCAAAATCTTGCCCCTACTGTCCTCAAGATGTTCATGAAGAATAGCTCATTGCAGCATCTGTCAACCTCCCTAACATGAAAAGAGACCTCAGCAATCACTGGGAACACATTCATACCACTGCACCTAACCCCAATATACCACAGAGCAAACCCCATTACACATTCTTACTTTCTTTCTAACCTCAATACATCCCTGAAATAACCCTGATTGTTCTATCCTATTACCTCAGTAACACAACTTAGAATATGTAAGTATGTCAATCTATTTTATGGGGTTCTCCCTTTGTATAAGAGATGGTGGTTATGTGGGTTATGGAGTCATGGAGTCAGAGCAACACCTGGACTCAGATTGTGGTTTCTGTAAAAAATATGATTTGGAATTAGTTGGAACTGCTAATGTGGTGTTGCTGTCCACAGCACAAAAATAACCGTCGGGGACATTGCAATTTCCTGATGTTCCTGGTGTTTCTAGTGCCTCAATAGATCTTGTGACGAGGCCATTGACCTCCACAATCTGACATCTGATTATCAGGTTGCATGCACGTGCTTGTTTGCTAAAAAACAGAGGATCTTCCTTTGCACATTGATAAATATTCCAGGATCCCCAAACACAACTAAGTGGTGTCTGCATGATCTCAGGAAGTGTCCAAAAAGTCCTATTGATCAGCCTCCAGAATGTTAGTGCACCGAGCTATCTATTTCACTGATGATGTGATGTAGGAGGAATGACCTGACTATTAGCAAGGTGATTAAACGGACTGTTTGCCCAGTCTTGGAGGGGTCACTCTGTTGTTGTCTGCCAACTTTCATTGTTCCTCCAGGCTACTGTAATAATGCCTCTAATTTGGAGGCGCTGGCATACATCAGCAGTGATGACATTGGCATTATAGCTGCACACAAATGTAAATTTAGAAACAATCCCACAGCACTAAAAAGTGGGTAGAAGCCTGGGGATGTGAATCAAGATGGTTCACAATGAGGCAGGTATCAGTTGTTTCCTATTGTAGAGGGTTACAGTGTTTTTAAGAAGTTGTGTTACAAATCCTTCTGAATTTCAAGAGGTTATGAGCAGTTCCGATGTTTATATGGATAGTACTCTAGTTCCTGGGTGCACAAAGTCCTCTCTGCTGGTATTTTACTTCCCATACTTATTTATCTCTGGTAAAGCAATACCCTTACTACTGTTGGGGTACTGTCCATCAGAGGTAGTTAATGTATTTGCAAAGAATACAATGGAGTTGTTTCAGATGCCTCATTGCCGGTCTGGATGATAATGCAATGCTGATTTTAAGGGGTAATAATATGTTGTTGTGGTCACCCAATATGATGGTTGCAGTGTTTGGGGGAGGTGCTTGGCTATTTGTCCATGGTGATTAAGTACACACAACTGTACGGTCAAATGTACCTGCATCCAGGTCAGTGTTGTGCTTCCTGTGGTCCAATGTGCCACCTGAAAACTGAATTACGTGATTGTATTGTGTTTCCTGCATGTGCATTCTTCTATGGCATGCATCTTGCTATTTGGGATTGGATATACCGTCGTCAAATATACCTCCAAATGGCTTGCTGATTTCTCTGTCTTTTTTAAATTGTTCATTCTTTGGGCAATTTGAACTGGTTATAATGTGTACGTGCACATTATCATTTGTAAGGGTTCATATATTTAGTGCTAAATTACCCATTGTATTTTTACAGATTCATTATCATTTTACTCTGTCATATTATGTCACTAGTAAGCTTACACGCATACACCCACTACATGGAAAATTATTAATTTAACAACCTTGCTGTTTGCCTTTTGGAAGTTTGAATGAACTGTCGATAAGTTGTTATGAACTGCTCCTGATAGTTATCAACATCATAACTTGTGTCCAAAAACAGAAAATGTAGCCAGTTAAGTTTGACTTAATTTTAATGCATGTTAAACAAACACATGGGCTGTAGTCACCAGGGCCGGCTTTAGGGCAGTGCGACCAGTGCAGCCGCACTGGGCGCTGACCTGTGGAGGGGGCGCTGACCTCAGGGGGGCGCTATGTTTAGCAATAACTTATGATTGGAGAGATGAGGGACACTTTTGCCTGGTGGTAGTGAGAGAATCTGAGGAGACGGTCGTGGGATGTGGCGGTGCCAAAAACGATTGTCGCACCGGGCGCCACCAGTGCCAAAGCCGACCCTGGTAGTCACAGAATGTGAGCAGTGGTAGTACTAATTTAAGGCAAGAGCTCTTCCACAATTTTGGGCTGACAGATGTCTTGCATAGTTGAGGTGCTGACACCTTAGACAGTGGCAAATGGTTGTTTGCTAGTGGAACATTAATAGAATTTTAAAAAATTGGTTGGAAATGTTGCAGCATTTGATGATGTCTCTAAAGTAGTCACAATAACATAACACCAACCAAAATAAGATCACAACAAAAACACATCAGTGTACAATACACCAGATAAAATAGTACAGAAGTGCAATAAATACACCACATTACATTACAAAACCCCCAAAAACCTAACAAACTAAAACAGAACAATTTCAAATCTGTGCTGTGTTTTTTGTGTGTTTTTGTGCTATTATTTTTTGCTGCGTAGATATGTTGTGTTAGATAAGTATCTTGCTGTATTGTTGAATTGTGTTCTTGTGTTGTTTTTTGTTGGTACATTGTATTGTGCTGTCTAGTTGTTGTGTTAGTGTTGCATTGTTGCGTTATCAGTATGCAGTATTATGTAGTAGTGCTGTAATTATGGTGCATTACTAAAGTATGATGTTGTGGTGTTGCTTTTCCCTAAATCCACTCTCTATCCTTAAAAATGCAAAAATATTCTTGTCACATCTTACCAACTCCAGAAATCTGCTTTCATAATATGGTAGTAAAGAACAAGTTACTTACCTTCGGAAACGCCTTATCTTGTAGGGACAATATTTCTAGCCGCAGATTCTTTATCTTTGAATTTCTCCAGGCATCAGACTGGATCCTGAAGATTTTTCATGAGCAGTACCTCTGTGCGCTGGTAGGTGGTGTCGATCAGCTCCACGTGGCATTGTTCATGCAAGAAGTGACGTCCGTGGCACCTATATTGGTGCCACCCAGGCACCCTGACATCAGTTACTTTTCACGACTTTCCACGCCAGAAGCCCAGAGCCATGAAGTGCACTGAGACTGATATGTCCAAAACTAGAGCCCTGAAAAGGATCAGCCCGGACCCTAGAAATCTGTCTGCAGAGCAGGTAGGATGGGTGAGTCTGTAAGGAACCTGCGGCTAGATATAGTCTCTACCAGATAAGTCTTTACCGAAGGTAGGTAACTTGTTCATCTGACAGAGACTTCTAGCCACAGATTCCTTATCTTTGAATATATACCAGAGCAAAACCATCCTCGGTAGAGGGCTGCGGACCAATTTCAGACTAGGAAGTCCTGTAGGACCGAATGGGCGAAGTGCCCATGTCTACGGACCTGACTGTCCAGACAATAATGTTTGGTGAACGTGTGCAGGAAAGCTCACGTCGCTGCCTGGCAGACATCCAGAACTAGAACACTGCGAGCTAACGCATTGGTTGCAGCTTTAGCTGTGGTAGAATGAGCTTGCACGCCTTCAGGAGTTTGCTTCTTGGCCAATGCATAGTAGATTTTGATGCAGAGCATGACCCAGCAAAAGATGGGGTACTTCTGCACCGCTGACCTTTTTTTGCACTAACATACCCCACAAAGAATTGGTTCCACCCAGAACTCTCATGTGTGGTCAAGGTAGAACAGCAACGCTCTTTTTGGGTCCAGATGGTGAAGTCGCTCCTCTTCTTTAGAGGGATGTGGACGAGCGTAGAAGCTAGGTAGGGTGATGGACTGTCCTTCATTGAATGCCGAGATCACTTTTGGCAGAAAGGAGGCCCTTGTGCGAAGCACCACTTTGTCGTTGTGGATAGAGAAATACTGCGGCTTGGAGGAGAATGCCTGCAGCTCGCTAACTGTATGGGCAGATATCATGGCCACCATGGAGACTGTTTTGAGCATGAGTGGACAGTTGTGTAGAGGCTCAAACAGAGCACACATCAGAAATGTCAGAACCAAATTAAGGTTCCACTGAGGCATAATGAATGGTGAAGGGGGAAAAAGGCTAATGAGACCGTTCAAAAACCTATGTACAATAGGGGATTTAAACAAGGAGGGTTCTAAGGCAGCCACAAGAAGACAAAAAGAGCAGAAAGATTTCCTTTAATGGTGCCCAATGCTGAGTCCTGCTGGGCAAGGGAAACAGCAAAAAGCTAAACTTCAGAAAGAGGGGCAGAAATGGGATCAATGGACTTTTCTGAACACCATGTCACAAATCTTTGCCAATGGCAGGCATATACTGTCTTGGTAGAGGAACGCCTGGCTGCCAGAATCACATTACAGACTTCGGTAGGAAGGTCAAAAGCTGTCAACAGCTGCCACTTAATCTCCAAGCAAGAAGGTGGAGAGTGGACAGGTTCCGGTGGAGAACCCTCCCCTGCTGCTGCAACAGAAGATCCTCCCGAAGGGGCAGCCTGATTGGAGGATCGATGGCCATGCTCAGTAGCTCAGGGTACTGGACTCTCTGTGCCCAGTCCAGGGCCAGCTGGATGACTTGGACCTGGTCATTCCTGATCTTCTTGAGAACTCTGGGCAGGAGTGGTATAGGCGGAAAGGTGTACAGGAGCCCTGAGCTCCATTCGAGACGAAAAGCTTCTACGATCAAGAGCTGCCTTGAAAACTCCAGCGTGCAAAACTGCTGACATTGTGTGTTCTTCACAGAGGTGAACAGATCTAACCAAGGCTCTCCCCACTGTTGAAAGAGACCCTGCGCTACCTCCGGAGAGAGACACCATTTATGATCCGCTAAGCATCGATGGCTGAGTTCGTCTGCCCTGGCATTCAGCGAACCTGCCAGTTGTTGAACCACCAGGGAAATGCCCTGCTGTTCCAACCATGTCCAGAAATGCAGGGCCTTGACAAAGAGTCCACGACCCCACCCCGCCCTGTTTATTGTAGTACCACATGGCGGTGCTGTTGTCCATGAACACCTACACTTGCCTTCCCTTGATGGAGGGTAGAAAGGCTTTAATTTCAATGCCAGTCAGATCACCCAGAGCTCCAGCAAGTTGATGTGGAGTCCAGATTCTGCCGGAGACCAGAGTCCTCTGATCTCCACCTCTCCCAGATAGCCGCTCCATCCCAGGAATGACGCATCTGCCACTACTGTCAGATCTGGTTGGGGAAGAGAGAGGGGTCTGCCTCTGGCTCAATGGTGGTTGGTTAACCACCGGTGCAGATCTTTTGCAGTTCCCTCTGAGATTTGGACCAAGTTGGAGAGATTCCCCAATGCTGCGCCCACTGGAACTTCAGGTCCCACTGCAGAGCGTGCATGTGCCATCTGGCATGTGCCACCAGCAGGATGCAGGAGGCCATGAGGCCCAGCAGCCTCAGAGTCAGTATCACCGAAACCCAGGATCGAGGCTGAAACATTGGTGTCATAGCCTGAATATTCTTGACTCGCTGCTCGGGCTAGAACAGCTCCGATGAAAGGGAGCGTCTGAGAGGGAGTCAGATGTGACTTCGGCACATTGATAGTGAACACCAGCTATTGCAGAAGGATTGCCATAGTTTAGAGGTGGAAGAAGACAGTTTGGGGTGAGCCCGCCTCCAACAGCCAGTCATCGGGCACTGGTAAGGCCAAAGGGGAGCATGGTGAACTGAAAATGCTCATGGCCCACTGTAAAACCGCAGATAGCACCAGTGGGCAGGCAGGACGGAAATATGAAAATAGGCGTCCTGCAAGTCCAACGCTACCATCCAGTCTCCTGGGTCCACGGCAGTCAAGATATGAGGTAGCATGAGCATGTTGAATTTCTCCTGTTTGAGGAAGAAGTTGAAGGTTTGGAGGTCTAGGATAGGACGGAGGCCCTTGTCCTTTTTGGGGACAAGAAAGTAGCAGCAAAAGCAATCGCAGCCTACTTCTGGTCAAAGGACACTCTCTATGGCTCCCTTGGCCAAGAGAGCCATGACTTCCTTGTGGAGCAAGGACAGATTATCCACCATCACCCGGGCATGAGATGGTGGCATGGGGGTTAGTCTAGAAGGCGAGGAAGTAGCCCCTTCAGACAGTCTACAAAATGCGCATGTCTGATGTCATGGGCTGAAAGTGGGTCAGGTGAGGGTAAATCCTGTCGCCAGCTGGATGCCCATGGTGGTAAAGGGGCAGACTAGGAAGGCTTGGAGTCTGCAGCTACTGGGGGCTGGTGAACGGACCAGGCTGCTGGCTACCTGACCCAAGAGATCTGTGGGTACCACACCCTCATCCACACAGTGGCTGGGGAGAAGGCATGGCTCGGTGACTGGCAGGGTATTGGCGCTGTTGGAAGCCCCTTCCGTAGCCACTTAGGGAGTGAAATGCAGACTGGGGGGATGTGGGGTAGCCAAGAGATCCAAAGACTTGGCCGTAGCCCGCCTGTCCTTAAAGTGTTTCAGCACCAAGCCTGCCTTGTCTCCGAAGAGACAGGTGCCATCATAATGGAAGCTTGGACATACCCCAAAAAGCCAACCATCCTCAACCAGGCATGGTGCCTCAGGGCCACTGTCGAAGAACCCGCTCTGCACAGTGAGTCGGCCGTGTCCAATCCACAACAAATTGTGAACTTTGTTGCATCTCTCCCATTGGCAACGGCTTGAGAGAGTACGGCCCGGGCCTCCTCTTGAACCTGTGGCAAAACTTGTGCAACAGTGTCCCACAGAATGTGGTAGTAACTGCCCAAAAAGGCATGCAATGTTCACAGACAGAAATTCTAGTGTGGCAGAAGAAAACAGTTTCTTCCCCAAAGGGTCCAGCCTTATGGATCTGCTGTCTGGGGAAGCAGCAGGGAATGCACCCTGGGAAGTTGAGGCATGTACCACCAAGCTTTCTGGGGTAGGGTCCTGTATGAGGAAGTTTGGGTCCCCTGGTGCGGGGCAATGGGGGCGGGCAATTGTCCTATTTACAGGAGACCCTGTGTTGGGTATGGACCAAGTCCCCAACAGGACGTCAGTGAGGGCATCATTGAATGGGAGTAGGGGTTCCCACAAGGAGACTCCTGGTTGCAACAACTCTGTCAAGATGTGGGTCTTGACTGCCACCGAAGGCAACTGAAGGTCAAGGACCTCAGCCGCCCTCTGCACTACCATTGCGTACGAGGCTCCCTCCTCCATAGCCACTGTAGGGGAAGAAAGCATACCAGTATCTGGAGAAGTATTTAGTCCACTGGCTCAGTGCAGTCTATATTAGGGTCTTCTATGTATGGCTGGTATTCTTCTGGGTCCAGCGACCCCTCCCATTCCTCCCTGAGTCCTATCCCATGGGAATAGGGCTCAGGCTCCGATCTAGGATGCGTGGTTCCTGCCGGCGGTGAAGTCGGCATTTGGCGACACCCATCCAGCTCTGTGTTGGAGTCGGGGTCACAATGGGCATGAAATGAAATGAAATGAATGAAATGAAATGAAATTTGTACTTGTAAAGCGCACCCATACCCCCAAAGGGGTGTCCAGGCGCTGTACGCATACCGCTGTGGAACCCTTCCTGGCTTTTCCCTGTGAAATGTCCACTCCTGGGCACCCCCAGGGTGAAGCCAGGCATCCCAGCGCTGTTGGGGCCGTTGTGGAGATTAAGCAAGCTATTGCCCAGAGTTGCAGAGTGGGACCCATGATTAGAATAGGCACCGAGGCGAGAATTATCAGGTCCGAGGAAATTGAGCCCAAGACCCGCCGAGGCGGGAATTGAACCCTGGTCCCGGGCCAGATCTCTGCATCAGGGTCTGCCGCTCTAACCATTGAGCCACACTTCTCCACTTCTCCACCGCTGGCACCACTGGTGGGTGCCAGCGGTGCCAGGATCATTTGCCTTGGGACCGGTGCCAGGGAAGGTCAAGATGTTACGACCAGGATCGGTCCGGATCCAGGAATGGATCCCTGGGTCCTGCCGGAGCAGCCAGCTTAGAACCAGAGGGGGCCCCCTCTGACCCTGTAGGACCCAAAGGCATGTCAACGGAGTAGGGCCGCCCAAACATGAGACGCATGGCCTCATAAAACTCTTTGAGTTGGGTGGGGGTTGCTCCGGCTCCCGGAAAGTCTGGGAGGTGCGGAGTTGGCCCTGGCGCAGGCTTCGAAGAACCATGCCTCGAGCACCGATGCTCCCTTGTCTCGATGGACGAGGAGAAGTCGAAGAGTGCTTTGACTTCTTGCTCTTTTTCTTGTGCCTCTCACCTGAGTGTCCCAAGGACTTTGAATGGGATGAAGAGGACTTTGGTCTCCATGAACAATCCCAGGACCTTTTCCTCGACCAGTGTCATTTGCCTGGCCACTAGGAACTTCAGGGACCACTCCATCAAAGTCTTCAGTGCCATGGCCCAGCAATAGGGGCCCGACTTGGTGTCATGGTCACGCTCCAGGCACCACAGACAGATGAGGTGAAGGTCTGTCACCGACATCGGCAGGTGACAGGCGCTGTACATAAAACCTGTCTTATGAGATGGCATCTCGACACACCAGGAGGTAATACCTCAAAAACAGTTGACATAATGTTGAAAAAAATTCACAGACAGAGAGGTAGCTCTTCCCTGGATCGGCGCAGGTTGGAGTGGAGAGAAAAGAACTGACGTCAGTGTCCTGGGTGGCACCTATATAGGTGCCACAGACGTCACTTCCGGCGCAGCCGCCACCACCACGCAGAGCCGATCGATGCCACCTACCGGCGTGCAGGGGTACTGGTCATCAGTCTGACACCTTGGGAAATTCAAAGGTAAGGAATCTGCGGCTATAAATCCCTATCAGATATGTATTTGCACCAGCGTTGTGTTCGTACACTAGTGACAGCCAGAAATGTTTTGTCATCTGGCTCTGTATAATATCACTAAATCAGCATTGTCTTATTTTCACTTTCAAAAATTCCATTTTGCAAGCTAAACCATATATGTCTACCTTTATAGCTATCACAGCAAATGTAACATTTTAATTAGGATAACAGAGGAGTGTTTTAAATCATTACAGATAGCATGCGTTTATCATTTCGTATATTCTAGACAAATCCTGCAAATGGCTTGCATGCATGCTGCGTGCTGGTTTTCCCAAAGCTGAACAGAGGAGAATTGAACAGAAGAAAATGGAGCACTTTGCAGCTGTTTCCGGCTGTGTGACCTTTTCAAGATCTCCCTTTGAAACTCTGCTGATAACTAGCTTTACTTGAATTTTGCACAGTGCCCACAAACAGTTCTCTGCAGTGCCAAACTACCACTCTTGTGGGTATAAATAGCAGAGGAGAAAAGCAGATTGATTATTTAAATGCAATTACTGTAGCAAAAGGTAAAAACTATCAAAGACTTAAAAATTCGACCTCACATATTGAAAGAAGTATAGCTGTATAGCAGGGTGGGGGTTTGTACCGTATAGACTTCCTGACGTTAAACAGGATTAGGATGACAAAAATAAAGTTAGTTTACACTAACCATATTAAAGAAAAAGCAAGAAATGGCAATACCAGTAGGTTTTGCTTATGATTAAAAGTGTCTCTTCAGTCACTGGTAAGTTTAGTTACTTAATGCGTCATCACACAAACACTTTGTCATTCATTGTCCACTCATTCACCCACCCACTTACCCCCTTCTTGCATTCACTGAATAACACATTCACAATAAACCTCACAGAAATTCAACAAGCATATACAGGAAAAATTCAAAGACTAAAAGTTGCGAAAAAAGAAAACATTTTACCGTTATGATGTGCCGGGGGTATATTTGCAATAAATCACATTAAAGATAGCGGCATGCAGCGATCTTGAATTTGTATTTGGAACAGAGTATTTTTTTTTTTAAAATTACAGCATGGCTGCTGTGTTTAGAAGTAATCTGTCGATCATCCTGGAGCGATAAAACAATGGTATACCAAGGACAATACCATTGGAATATTGCTGCTGGTTTAGAAGCGGTGGCCCTGCTGAAAAAGTTGCACTGCAAATGAAATGAGCAGCAAATGTGCGGCGTGATAGCACTGTATGGCAGCTGTATGATGTTTTAAGAAACAACGTTTTAAAAAGGAGAAGGAAATATATGTAAGGAGACCTATAAAAGAATGGAAACTAAAATACTAGACACCAGCCCAGGCACTGATATACACAAAAATGTTCAGGTTGGTGAGTGCAATTACCAGGCTAAATGCTGTTACTCACAGGACAATACAGCCAGTGGCTGAAGTGGGCTGACCCGCTGCTCTAGACTATATGAAGTCATGGACTTCTCAAGTGAATATGAATGAGACTTGAGCAGACCATTGGCAGAAGAGGGCAGAAGAGGACTGAACCAATGCGCCTTTCTATGTATGTTTATGCATGTGGAATTCTCTCTCTATGGGACGTTTACCTTGGGGAAGGGAGATCTTGTATTAAGAAAAAAGACCGGCAAGTAGTCTGTTTTATAAGTAGGCAATAACAAGGTAGCCCCACTCCCTGTATACAAAATATAGGGGCATATTATCAAGAACGGCGTTAAAAATTATCGCCGGATTAGCGGCAGAAAACTGCAGCTAAAGCGGTGATAATGGGCTTGATAATATGCCCTTGAGAATTCCAATAGAAGTCCATGTTCTGGTGTGAACATGGGCTTCTATTGGAATTCTCCAGGGCATATTATCAAGCCCATTATCGCCGCTTTAGCGGCAGTTTTCTGCCGCTAAACCGGCGATAATTTTAACGCCGTTCTTGATAATATGCCCCCCAGTTGTATGAGAGTGCAATTTGGGGCATATTCACAAGGAATTATCACCGATTTAGCGGCACTTTATCGCAGCCAAAGTGGTGATAAATTCATCGCATCATTCACAAGCTGGTGCTAACAGCCGATATCACCAGTTTACCTGCGATAGCAGCCGCAAAAAACATTGCCACGGATGACACCGGCAACTAACGCTAATGAGATGCAGAGTAGGCATTCCCGTGCAAAAAGCCGCGGAAACACCACTTCGTAACATTCACAATGACCAGCCAGATCGGCAATAAGAATCAAAAACATGCGATAAGGCACGTTAGCAGCAGGGATTTAACACCTGCTCCTACCTGGTGTTAAGTCGGACGACAACCTGCACCATGAAAGGGAGCCCAGCCCAGAGCCACACCTGAAGAACAAAGGATGCCATGGAGCTACTGATCATGCAGCTCGGAGCCCCAAGAGGGCCACAACACCCACCGCCACCACACCCAGGCCACCCACCCCCCCCCAGGACCCCCGCCCCGGGGCCCTATCCTGGGCACCCCCCCCGGACAAAGATATTTCACATCTACCTTACAAATTCATGAACACAACAATTCGCCTGATGTCGCACAAGTACAACAATTAACATTCATGTGTGGGCAGAAAAAGGAAAAACATTCATACATCTTAGAATTCCCAAAATAATTATTTTATTCAAATTTAATTCAACACTAATAATTGGAAGAGTCATGGCGGGTCTTCTCTGGACAATCTGTAAGTCACAGCCTGCAAGATAAAATTGAAGATAAGAAGGTGAGTCATGCACTCAACAAAGGACAGAGAGAGAGAGAGAGAGAGAGTGAAAGAGAGGGAGAGAGAGAAAGAGAGAGCAAGGGGGAGAGAGGGAGAGAGGGAGAAGCAGAGAGAGAGCAACAGAGGGAGAGAGAGACAGTGAAAGAAAGAGAGGGAGAGTGAGAGAGAGAAAGATAGAGAAAGAGAGGGAGAGAGAGAGACAGTGAAAGAAAGAGAGGGAAAGTGAGAGAGAGAGAGAAAGAGAGAGAGAGAAAGAAAGATAGAGAAAGAGAGGGAGAGAGAGAGACAGTGAAAGGAAGAGAGGGACAGGGAGAGACAGTGCCGACACTGCGCACCCAGGCCTCACAGCTCACCTGCTGCCACTGGTGTGTCTCCAACCACGTGCCGGTATACACTGCAGTCCACCAGGTCCCTCATCTGAAACAGCGTCCACAGCTAATGATGGCAGAGTACATATCATTGCACACGGCAACATCGCTTGGCCGCCCCTGCGCTCACAGGCTGCTGCACCCCAGCCCCTCCCGCCGCCCAGCGGGGATTGCCCGACCCTGCACACCCAGGCCTCACTGCTCACCTTCCGCCACCGGCGTGTCTCCAAGAGGGCCCACCACGTGCCGGTGCAAGCTCCAAGCCCGGGGCCCGCATCCTTGGCAGCCTCCACATCATGCAGCCACGCACCGCGGTCCACCAGGTCGCACACTTAATTCTGGGTCTTGATTTTGCAATGGCAGAGATCATATCAGTGCACACGGCATCATCGCAGGCTGCACACCTGCCCAGCTCTATAGGTGCCACTAACTCTGTGAACCGCGAGGCAACGCCACGTGGCGGTAGGCCTGCGCTGCCCACTGGCTCAGGCCTACACTGCGGTCCACCAGGTCGCACACTTGATTCTGGGTCTTGATATTGCAATGGCAGAGACCATATCAGTGCACACGGCATCATCGCAGGCTGCATACCTGCTCAGCACTTTAGGTGCCCCTACCTCAGTGCACAGAAAGTCACCGTCCCGTGGCGGTAGGCCCGTGCTGGCCGCAGTGTAACCGGTGCCACCGACTCCGTGCAACGCAAGTTACGGACCCTATATGATTGAGTCTCGTCATATGCCAGGCGGACGCAGCCATGTCACCTCCGGCAGTGGGGAAGAACTGGGACACGTAGCGTCGTCGTCGTCCCCTTTATACGTAAGCCGAGTGGGCTGGCTCGGCGTATGCCAGTCCAGCGTAGGGGTGTGAACAATTATCCCTGGCCTCTGGGCGTGGTCCATATCTGGGCTGCACAGGAAACCAACTGATGCGTGTGTCTCTGTTGCTGTGTCTGTGCCACACGGCCCGCAATCGACAAAGTTGCAATGTTGCATGCAGCCGGAGGGCGTCCGCGCACGAAGGGATTGTACAAGGAGCACAAGGCCGCTCAGGGTCTTGGCTCATACATGCCAACTGTTGTGTGTTCCTCGCTTTTGGTGCACCATAAGCCCAAGGCCTAGCCTCAATTGCAGCGCGAAAGCCACATCACATTCCCAGGATACAAGCAGTAGTCAGACTACCATTGGGGATAAAAGCCCCTTTGTCTCAATACAGAAGGCGGAAGGACATCTGCACCTCCGACCTTGGAATTGCATGCGGCAGGCACCCCTGAGAGAGATACCATGGCAGATGATGACGACTCCCACACTACACACAGCGCTAATGAAAGATCAACGTATCCACACCCCACACACAGAAGTCCTTGCTCGAGGTACTCCTGCATGGAATGGCCTTGACACTTATGTACAGGACAACCCATACGTCCAAACTTTGCACACTCATACGACTCATTGCTCCGAGCTGTGGCATATCATCCACATAACAGCCGCAGGTCAGAAGAGTGCCGTTCTATGAGAGTGAACAACGCAATGTCAGAACATCCCGGGCGCATGCACAACCCCTGTCACGTGGAACTGTACCGTGACTGAATGCTGCATTTGTTGGGGGCACTGCCACTGGCAGTGTTGCGCACCAGTTACCGTCTGAGCTTCCGTCTTGCGTACGTCACCTGCGTCCAGCCCTGGTTCCACTGTCGATCATGCATATTTGAGTGGCCCATGGATGTCTGCCTATCCAACACAACGGTAGCTGAACTGGATTATGACATGTGTGTGCGCCCCCTGTTGGACCACGACCAGGAGTGTAACCGTGATACCCGTTCATGGGATGCCTTGGTATTTGGCGTATGTGCTGGCAGTTGGGCATGTGAGATTGCACAATTCTCGTGTGCAGTGACCACATCGAAGTGCTCCCCTATTGGGCTGTGTTGCGGATTGGTGAAACGGCGTGGACGGAGCACATCTGTCCGGACCAGCTAATGGACTGGCTCGTCCCCATGTTCATTGAAGTCGACAACGACGTACTCTTGGAACTGATTGCCCATGAAGCTGCGCTCGCTTTCATGGACGAGTAACTATGTTCCTGCAGCCATAAAAGATTGTAACCCATAGCACAGGTTCCAACACCCTTTTGCATCTTGGAGAAATGGGCACATATCCCAGTGGACATGGCTGCATTCGCCTGGACTCAGAATGCATGTGCGTGCAACACTGCGGGTTGACACACACCTGTGCAAGGTGAGTGGACAGCGGCGCCTGGCAACGTTCCTCAACCTGACACACCACTGGAGGGAGAGTACACACATGGCAATGTAGTACTACATGTGACCTTGTTGGACTCCTTCACCTGCTCACTGTCAGCAGAGCAGACAGTCAGTGCAGTCCGGTGGTACAGGACTATGCAGATCCCATGGGCTGTGAGTGGTGTCCCCTGACACGGTGCAATGAGCATTCGCCAAACACCACATGACTCGTCCAGCAAGGCAAGGTGGGCTGAGACCGTTGGCATCCGTAATGATGGGTGTTCATTTGTGCCTCCCCATGTCTTGCACCCCTACATGTTCCTTTGCTGCCTGTTAGTGTATGATGCATTGGTATGCATGTTGTGGCCCTTGTCTTGCCCGTACTGACACGCACATGCTAATAAAGTGTACGCAAATTCACTAGTGTTCAACTGTGATGAGTGTTGATTAGCATGCCAAATTGTGTGCCTCAATGAGCATTGTCCGTACACAGGGAGGGATTGACTCACGCATTTCACTTAGGGGTGAGTCCCTATTGCCAGCTCCACCTCTGTGAGCCAGACAATGTGGTTGGGAGAGTTGCTGGTAGACCTGTGCGCTTACGTGTCTTCAGCAATGTGAGTATGGTGTCCAACTTCTTGCCATGTGGATCAATGTGTTCCATCAAACCAGGCTGTGTCCACGCAGTTGAGTGTGTGTAGGTATGCGAAGAGATGTTCTGTTGTCACATGTGATGTGGGACACTACTTTGGGCCTCCTACCGACTTTGACATTTTTGAAAACACAGCCCTATTTCATACATGGACGTGGGGCTACGTTGAGGGGTTGCGAGATTGTTGTTCATGATCAATGAGGCCACAGCTAGTTCACACCTTCACAGTCATCTAATTGGCCATGTGTGTCACGGTCAAACATGCGCATTGATGTCATTTCCCAGGGTGTACCTTTTTGTGCAATCAATGTCCCTACAGTCATCCATACTGTTATACTTGATTGAACATAGACATGACACATCGGTGTGATTAGGAATGTTTTATTCACATTCTGTGGAGTGTCGGAGCTGGAGCAGTACATGGCCATGCACACCCCACATTACATGGTTGCCCAGTGGAGGGCCAAACAGAGTCCTTTAGGGAATGACAAGTTAATCAGCAGAGGAAGGGTTGAGTCCGCAGCCTGTTTGCTGTGACATTGGTGACCAGAGCAGATATGGCAGTCCATGTCGGGGTCCAGGTGAATGTCGCAGAGTGTTTCGGGGGACAGTGGAAGGTGTTGTACCAGGGCATGATGCAGAGGGCTGTACCAAGCAGAAATAGGCCATATGGCGGGGGATGAATGCTACAACCTCCTTTTTGACACAGAGTCATTACCATCCACATCTTCGTCCTCTGATGTGTCTTCTGTGTCAGGTGTGCCAGGTGCGTGTGGTGGTGTTATGGCTGCATCACTGTGTGCCACTGACACATCAGGGGGCGGAGGTGGTATGGCTGCATCACTGTGTGCCACTGACACATCAGGGGGTGGAGATGTGTGTGTCGAAGTTCCTGCAGCAGTCAGCTGGGACTGGCTCTGTGGCAGCAATGGCAAGATGAGGATCTGCAGGGCATGGAAGATCCCAGCTACATCTCGCTGGTGTTCAGCCGTGGCAGCCATCCTTCCTGCCTGCATCCGCTCCATGTTCTCCATTGTCCTCCGCATCTGTGCCAACTCTGAGCTGTCGTCGCTGGAGCCTGTCTGACTAGACAGTTCTTGTATCCGAGTAATGGCTCCAGCGAGGTCAGCCAAGGATTGTTGTAGGGCATGGAGCGGACTGTGGGTGTCCGTTAGGGACTGTAAGTGGTCCCTGATGGGACTGAGACACCCACGTATGGCATCTAGTTTGGCTGCCATGAGGTCAAAACCCACCCGCACCTGTTCAGCCAGCCCCCTCTGGCAGTCTGACACACGGCGTTGGAATGCCATGTGTTCTTTGGTGAGGTGCTGTGGGAGCCAGCCGTGGTGGTGGGTGCTTCCTGCTGTGTGGTCTGTGCAGGGGGTGGGATCACCTCGATGCAGCTGGGCTGCACGGCTCCTGAAGGTGGGGTGCGGAGGCTGTCCATGAGCCGTTGGAGGGTGTCGGAGCAGATGGCCAGGGGGTCCTCCTCCTCACCACTGAAGAGATGTCTGGTCTGCGCTGCAGGAGGTGTTCATTGTCCCTCTGCAATGTGAAGGGGAGATGCAGGTTAACAGTGTGTTCCATTTATGTGCACGCATTGTACATGTTTACATACAGACTGCATGACAATGTACATTGTGACTGTTTTGGAGGAGCTGGGTATTTGCTGGGAGACAGTGGACATTTCAACTACACTACGGATGTGAGGTTGTACTCGTACATTATCATCTGACAGTTTCCTGCTATGCCTGATGTGATTGGCCAGTTTCTACGCACATGCGGCACCAGTTGTGTCCTCTGTTCTGTGGTGTAAGTGTGGCACTTTGTACCACATTGTCGTCAATGTTTATGTGCTGTGATTGCTTTGTGTGTGTGCTGCATTGTGGGAGAGTCGCCCCTGCAGCTCTGATTTAGCGCCCCCTTATCCCTTTGAGGGGGTGTGCCTTTGACTTGTGTGCTTTTACGGTGCTGAGATGTTGGCGACTAGGGTCATTTGTGCTCTTGGACGGATTATGGACTCTTGTGCATTGTTTGTCTGCAGATGTGTTGTTGACGTCAGGGGTTGTATGTGCATGTGGATGTGTCAGAGTGTGACCTGCTCCTTTGAGGATGTTATCCACACTGGCCACCTCAGTGTCGTGTCGTGCACCATGTCATGTATTTTGACTGCAGCCATGCTATTGGTCATGCAGTGTCACTTGCATTGTCAGTGTGGCTCACAGAGCCGCTGCTTTGCTGGGTTCAGCACATGTGCATGGGTAGGTTGTGGGATTGGTGAGGGGGGGCATTTGTGCACATGGTGGACGGGGGCCTACTTGGTGTTTCTATGTGTGCTGCAGTGTGCCAAGTCCAGCAGGGACCTGTTCCACAGTCATTGTGGGTGTGCAGTGTGCTACACATAATTGTGCATGTGTGCCATCGTTGTGCCCATCTTCCCCGTCCCCCCAGTCCCTCGTCGTTACTCACCCTGTTGCTGTTGGGTCAGGTCATATCGAGCAGTGTCCGGACCCCCGACTCCTTGCACCGTCTCCGCACTGATGACTGTGGCCACCATTTCCTCCATCTCATCCAGCCCCTCCGGTGGCGCAGGACTCCCACCTCCAGTCGCCGTTGCTGCCTTCCGGTTGGCAGCGAGTTTCTGCTTGGTTTGGCTTTTCACATCATGCCAGCGCCTCTTGACCTCCTCCATTGACCTCCTCAACACTCCGATTGCATTCACGTTGTTCACGATGGACTGCCATATTTCCGTTTGTGTTGCCGATGACACAGTGGAGGTGACGAACAGTTGTTGATAGTGTTCTGTCACCTCCGTGACGATGATCCGGTTTTCCTGCGGACTGAACCCCATATTCCTCTTCTCCTTGCCCTTCCCCGGCCCCGGGGTTCCTGGCTGGTCATCTGTGGGGCTTGTGGGATTCGCGTTGTCCTCTGCACTCGGTCCGGGTGCGTCCATGGTGCTACGCAGTTACATTTTTTTCTCTTTTTTTTTCTCTGCTTTTATAGTGCATTCTCACGCATGACGCGTGGGAATCGCAGGCCTGTCGCTAGTTATCGCTGATTTTTGTATCGCCATTGGGGACATCGCCACTTTTTTCGCATTCGTGTTTCGCATTTTTTCGGCATCGCGTACATTTTAACGTGGGCATTTGTCGCGTTATCGTGACACTATCGCATGGTGCCGCCGGGTTCAGAATACTGCGTTAACACGGTGTTATTTTCCCGCGATAGACTGCGATGTGAGAAGTTGCGCTAAGCGAATTTGGTGATAGTTAACACACGTTCTTGGGAATATCCCCCTTAGAGTACAAATAGGGGGATATTCACAAGGACTTATCTCCGAGTTATCACCACCTTAACGCAACAAAAGTGGAGATAGATTTAACGCCCCATTTACAAGCGTTTGCAAACTGCAGACAACGCAAGTATTCCCGCGATAACTGCCTCAAAATTTACCTCCACGGGTGACACCACCAACTAACCCTAATGAGATGCAGAGTAGGCGTTCCCGTGCAAAAACACACAAAAACACCACTACACCACTTTCACAACGAACTGCCAGATCTGCGATGCGAACCAAAAACAGGCGATAAGCCGCGGTAGCAGCAGGGAATTAACACCTGCCTTTTGCTGGTGTTAAGCAGGACGACTACCTGCAGTATGAAAGGGAGCCCAGCCCAGAGCCACATCTGAAGACCCACAGATGCCATGGAGACAATGATCATGCAGCTCGGAGACCCATGAGGGCCACAACACCCACCCCCACCACTCCCAGGCCCCCCCCCCGGATCCCCCCCTGGGACAAACACATACCTTGCACGACACAAGAGCCACAAAAAGCGCATGATGTCGCACAATGACAACAAGAAACACATGTGTGGGCAGAAGAACGAGAAACAGTCACTCATCATTGAAGTAACAACCAAAAACTTTATTGAATACAACACACAACACCAATGCGGAAGACTCCTGTCGGGTCCGTCTGGGACAATCCTGATGTCACAGCCTGGAAAATAAAGCACAAAATCAGAACGTGTGTCATGCGCACATCAAAGGAGCGAGACACAGAGAAATAGAGAAGGAAAGAAAGGCAGAGAGAGAAAGAGAGAGAAGGAAAGGAAGGGAGAGGGAGAGAGAGAGAGAAGGAAAGGAAGGGAGAGGGAGAGAGAGAGAGAAGGAAAGGAAGGGAGAGGGAGAGAGGGAGAGGGAAAGGAAGGGAGAGGGAGAGAGGGAGAGGGAAAGGAAGGGAGAGGGAGAGAGAGAGAGAAGGAAAGGAAGGGAGAGAGAGAGGGGGGAGGGAAAGGAAGGGAGAGAGAGAGAGAGGGAGAAGGAAAGGAAGGGAGAGAGAGAGAGAGGGAGAAGGAAAGGAAGGGAGAGAGAGAGAGAAAAGGAGGGACACTGCCGCCCCGCGCACCCAGGCACCACTGCTCACCTGCTGCCACCGGTGTGTCTCCAACCACGTGCCGGTATACACTGCAAGCCACCAGGTCTGCAATCTGTAATTGAGGCCAGAGTCAATCATGGCAGTGTCCATCACACTGCACACGGCAACAACGCCTGTCCGTCCTGCGCACACATGCAGCCGCACCCTACCTCCTCCCGCCGGCCAGCGCTGGCTGTCCGCACTTTCACACCCAGGCCCCACTGCTCACCTGCCGCCAACGGTGTGTCCACCAGTGGGCACACCACGTGCCCGTGCAATCTCCAGGCCCAGGTCCCGCCACCATGGCATGCTCCACATCATGCGGACCCGCACCGCGGCCCAGCAGGTCCCACACATGACGCTGAGTCCTGAGGCATCAATGGCAGAGACCACACCAGTGCACACGTCATCATCACAGGCTGCACACCCGCTCAGCAATTTCGGTGCCCCTAACCCTGTGCAACCCCAGTCAGCGCCACGTGGTGGTAGGCCCGTGACGGCCGCATGGCTCCGGGTGCCACTAACCCTGTGCAACCCCAGTCAGCACCACATGGTGGTAGGCCCATGACGGCCGCATGGCTCCGGGTGCCACTAACCCTGTGCGCAACAACTCATGGGCCCTTTATGATTGAGTATCGTGGAACGTCCATCATCCAGTCACCAGCGGCAGTGGGGAATGTGACGTTGTCGGCCCCTTATATTGGCGGGGTCACATGGCCTGTGACACCTGTGCCGGGTGGGTGTGGTGTGCGTGCAAACCTGCCCTCAGGGAGTGGCCGTGACTTGCTGACAACTAGACCAGCGACCTACAGACCACTAGCGTGTAAACCTGCGACTTGTAGCTATGTGGCCCCCACTCGGAGAGTAAGCGGAGTGGTCTGGCCTGGCATACGCTGGGCCAGCGCAGGGCTTGCAACAATGACTCGGGGGCTCTGGGCATGGTTCAGTCCATGTCCGGACAAGGAAGTGACTAATGTGTGTGCCCCTGTTGTAGTGTCTACGGCACCCGGAACGCAATCGGCAATGTAGCACACTGTGACTGGAATCCCACTAGATGAGCATCATTGACGTTGGGGGGAATCACTGAGCCTACATTCATCCACACATTCATACATGAATGATGAAAGACATGACACAGCAGTGCGTTTCTGAATGCTTAATGCACATCCAGTGGAGTTTTGCAGCTGGAGCAGTACAGGGCCATGCCAATCCCACTACACAATATGGGCCCGTGGAGGGCCAGCCAGAGTCCATCGGGGAATGACAAGTACAGCGGAAGAGGAAGGGTACAGTCCGTAGTGTGGTCGCCGTGTCATTGGTCACCAAACAGGATATGGCAGTCCATGTCGCGGTCCAAGGTGAGTGCAGCAGAGTGTATGGGGGGTCAGTGGAAGGTCATGGGGCCATGTGCGGCACCAAGCAGCAACAGGCCAGGTGGCGGACATGAATGCTAGTGCCTCCTTCTGAACTCAAGCCCATCCATGTCCTCGTCCTCGGATGTGTGCTCTGCCCCACCTGTGGGTGGTGCAGTTCCGGCTGCAGCACTGTGTGCCACTGACACATCAGGGGCCGGAGGTGGATTGTCGGCCGTACTGTGTGGCAGTGACACACCAGGGGGCGGAGATGTGGATGGTGTAGGGGCAGCAGCATTCATCTGTGCCACGCCTTGTGACAGCAATGCCATGATGAGGACATGCAGGGCATGGTAGATCCCAGCTACATTTCGCTGATATGCAGCGGTGGCTGCCATCCTTTCTGCCTCCATCCGCACCATGCCCTCCATGAGCCTCCGCATGTGTGCCATCTCACGGCTGAGATCGCTGGAGCCACTCTGAGCGGCCAGGTGTTCTTGTCTCCAAATCATGACTCCAGCGATGTCAGCCAGGGCTCGTTGGAGACCATGGAGCGGCGTGTGGGTGTCCGTTAGGGACTGGAGGTGGTCCCTGATGGGACTCAGACACCCATGGATGGCGTCAAGTTTGTTAGCCATGAGGTCGAACCCCACCCGCACCTGCTCAGCCACCTCCCTCTGGACCTCCAACACATGGCGTTGGAAGGCCATGTGTTGTTCGGGGGGGTCTTGGGAGACAGCCGGGGTTGTGGGTGCCTCCTGCTGGGTGGTTTGTGGAGTGGGTGGGGTCTCCTCGATGCAGCTGAGCTGCCCTGGTCCTGGAGGTGATTGGCGGATGAGTTCAATGATGTCTAGGAGGGCTTGGGTGTTGATGCTGGTGGTGTCCTCCTCGTCCTCAGTGAAGAGTGGCTGGGACTGCTCTGCAGGTGGCTTTGACGGTGCCCCTGCAATGTGAAGGGGAGATGCTGTGTTACAATGTGTCCACATGTATGTAGCCGCATGGTACATGTTCACATTCAGACAGCATGGCAATGTACATTGTGACAGTCTGTTGATCAGGGCCATGATCCAGAGTCATTGTGGGTGTGCACTGTGCTCTGCTTGATTGTGAATGTGTGCCATTGTGGCCATCTCCCCCCGTCCCCCCAGTACCTGGCGGTTACTCACCCTGTTGCCGTCGTGTTGTGTCATGTCGAGCAGTGTCCGGTGCCCCGACTCCTGCCACGGTCTCCACACTGATGACTGTCGACACCAGCTCCTCCATGTCATCCAGCTCCAACTGTGGCACTGGGCTCCCACCTCCAGTCTGCATTGCTGCCTTCTGGTTGCCTGCGAGTTTCTCCTTGGTCTTGCGTTTGATGTCAATCCATCGCCTCTTGACCTTGTCCATTGACCTCTTGTGCTCTCCGACGGCATTCACCTTGTCCATGATGGACCGCCATAATCCATTTTTGGTGCCCAATGACACATTGGAGGCGACGAACAGTTGTTGATGGTGTTCTATCACCTCCGTGACCAGGATCCTATTCTCCTGCGGACTGAACTTCGTCTTCCTCTTCTTCTTGTCCTTGCCCTTCCCTGTCACCGAGGTCCCAGGCTGGTCGTCCGGGGTGCTTGTGGGGTTCCGCTCGTCCTCTGCGCCTGCTCCGGCTGCCTCCATGGTGCTTCGGTGTTGGTCATTTTGTGTTTGTGTTCTTTTTCTACTTTTGTAGTGATTTTCCCGCCTGCCGTGTGTGTATGGCAGGCCTGGCGCTGCCTATCGCTGATTTCCTCATCGCGAATGGGCTCATCGCACGTTTTTTGGTGTTGGGGTTTGTGTTTTTGATTCCGTCGCGGTGGTTGTATCGCGGACCTTGGCCGCGTTTTCGGAGGACTATCGCATGGTACCCCCGTGTTGTGAATTCCAGGTTAACACGGGGTTAATTTCCCGCGATAGACTGCGATGTGTAAAGTTGCGTTAACATTTTCTGGAGATGTTTAGAGCACGTTCTTGTGAATATCCCCCATGGTGTATAGAAAAGCCATCAATCTACAGAAGTCCAGCTCTACCCCCTTCTGGAAACAGATACATAAACTCTTAGAGATATTCATTGTAGATCACTTTTTCTCTTTGCCTCTTCTATTTCGTTCTCATTTTATTTATTCATACATTGCGGTTTTGCTGCCTGCTAAAACTGTACAGTTTATCCATGACTACTCATTGGAAGTACCTCCTGAACTTACTGTTCTTTTTCATCTTTTTCCATCATGTGGGTGGGCAACTAAATGCAGTAGCGGTCGGTGGTGGGAGTGCCGCCGGGCGCTGACGTGGGGCGGGTTGGGGGGTAGTAAACTACGGATTACGGGCGATTACAGGTAAGTACACATATAAATAAATAAAACGAATTTCGTTTCTCGCGCTGCATTGCCAAATGTGATGCAGCGCGAGAAACGAAATTCGTTTTATTTATTTATATGTCTACTTACCTGTAATCCGTAGTTTACTACCCCCACCCTGTCCCTCCCCCGCCCCACGTCAGCGCCCGGCGGCACTCCCACCACCGACCGCTACTGACTAAATGAGTGATTTATTACTTTTTTCGCTCTGACTCCTCTCGACCTGCTAGTCTGGTGATAGCCTATTACAAAGGACATAATTTAGTACTGCGGCGTCCACTTTTACTCGTTTGGTTTTACTGCTCTTAGGTCTCTGTGTACTTTGACTCTGTGCCACAGCATGAGTGCTTTCTCTGACATTAACTATTATATTGGCTACGCCCAGTTGGCTTATGTAACTTTCCGAACCGGTCAATCGCTCCACTGCCTACCTGCCTAGTATTAATTTTCCAACATTTTCTCAGGTGATCCAGCAGTCCTGCACCTCGGACAAGTAAGATCATCGTCGAGGCTCCAGGTACCTGTGAGAATAAAAAACGAGAACATTGGATTAGGGACATATTTAATTCCCAAGGAAATAGAGCAACTCATTAAACTGTCTGCAATTTTACTTCATTAATAGACCTGGAAACTAGCAAGAGTCATTACTAGCAACTGGACTTTTTAAAAGTTAAGGCGTTCCAGAAGAAATTACATTGCAAAGGGCCATCAAGGCATGGAGACAGGCCTTTGAAAGTTCCGTGAAAGTGGGTTCTATTAGAATGCATTCAGGGGCAGATTTACAAGCCCCCTGCGCCACCAGTACGTCACTTTTCGTGACGTACTGGTGGCGCAGGGGGCTCCTCCATATTTACAAGGAGAGGAAAAGCCACCCTGCGTGACTTTTCCTCTCCTTGTAAATACGGCCCCTTCACACGCAGCACTTTGCGTTGAAGGGCGTTCCATGGGTGTTGCTGTGGGGGTTCCCACGCAACACCCATGGAACAAGACACATCTCCAGATTTAAGAGAAATCGTAAATCTGGAGATGCGTGTGAATGCTACGCCACCCTAGAGGTGGCGTAGCGAGGCGCAACGAGGAGAAATGTTTTCATTTCTCCTCGTTATTTCCTCTTTCAATGCGTGCTGCATTCTACAGCACACATTGAAGGAGGAAAATGCCTGTAGTGATTGTTTTTGTGCAGGAAAGTGACCCTTCCTGCACAAAAACAATCTCCCCACGACGCAGGCATCCTTGCACCATGGTGCAAGGGTGCCTGCGCCGGCGCATGGCTGCAGTTTGTGCGCTAGCGCAGGGGGAAGCACAGGAATGTGACATATTCTTGTAAATATGTCGCATTCCTGTGCTTCGGAAGTGCCGCAGCGTGGCGCAGCCAAAGGGCTTGCGGTGCCACGCTGCGGCACTTCCTCGTAGATCTGCCCCTTAGAGTTCTGCAAATGGTGCACTAAGTTAAAAAGATTTGTATAGCGGGTGGTTCAGGAGGGAAACCTTTGCATAATAGAATTTCAGCTCATGTCAGAGTGTATTAGTACAGGTACATACACATATGATTTGCCAGTAGTTAATTGTATTAAGTGTAAGGCACAAGTGAGTTCATTGTTAAAACCTTACTCTGGTATTTGGGTATGATTTATTTTAAAATATGTTTATGTGGAAATCCCAAAGACAAACATTGTCATTCTCCTCTCTATTCCCATTCCCCTCCCCCACACAGCACTTTCAAGTGTTGGAAAGCATTTATCTTGAAGTGCATATTCAACTGGAGCAATGAATGTTTCTGCACTTGTCCCAATCCACAGCCAACCATACATTAAATAAATATGTTGGTTAGTAGCTGACCTGTTGAAAAGAGAATGAGGTAAGAGAGAATGCAAAGACACTGGATATTGCCATTTTAATTCGTCACTCAGTTAGGCACTGAATTCTGCAGGGTTGAAGTGAATGACTAAGGACTAGATAAACCTCTGTAGTATTTTATCATTGTGTTCAGCATTTAATACTTGTCATTACGTATTATATACCTTCAGAATATGTGTTTCTGGCACTTCAAGTTCAAATGGAACTTTGAAATTCTTGAAAACATAAATATCTATGAAACTAAGGTCAAACATATTTGGATTTATCACGCTTATTTTACTGATAAGGTAACTACCTTTAGTTTTGTGAGAAGACACTTTCTGGTCCGAAAATATATTCAGGGTTCTTTTCTCAAACTGCAGTATAACGAAAATGTATGAGAATTATGAAGTTTACGTGGATACTAAATAATCATTTTTTCCAGTTCCTCACATAGATAAACAAGTTGTGCAAAATAAATATGAGTTTATAATTCTTCAGGGATAGCTCTGAAACAGTACTTTAACAATAGAGCCCATCTCCACAAGTATGGGTGGATTCCTAAGAAAACTTCCCTGTATTCAGTTAATTCCAAAAATGTTCACAACGAATCTCCAAGGTTTTCCATTCACTCACACAACAAGGTACTAGCTTCAGCAGCAATGTATCTTGATTACCTAGGAAGGACGGTGTAAGCCATGAGGAACATAAGTAACGTCAACATGATAGCCACCATGTGCAACCCTCCTATGAGGTCTAAGGCTTCGTGGTAAATGTACTTTACTTGACTGTACTCAGGAGCTTCCCAGAGTGCATCCTTTGAAGATGCACAGCCTCTCTTTAAATGACGCCAACGCTCTGCATGCACTGCCAGCCTTCACTTCCTCAGAGAGTACATACACATTTCGGAATATTGTGTTCAAGTGTCTGTCAAGTGGGTAGAAATAAGTGCAGCAAACTCCGTGAGCACCTGGGAGGTTTATTTCACTGACTGGAACTGAGAGAGGATTATGATTGCTCCTGTCCAAAGCGAAGGTTTTTCTTATAATTTTGACAAGTAAAGGGAATTCTCAGTAGAGTAGCAGCTCACGACCACCTGGTGCTCACAGCACTGGTGGACCTGGGAGGACTTTGGATGTTCATCATGTGTATCAATATTTAATTATATGTTACATTTTCTGAAATGGGGGCATTCAATGTTAGCCAAAAAATCAAGCTGTCAGTTGCATGTAGTTAAATAGTTCCAAAGGAAAGCTTGAATAAGCATTGGCAAACGCATTTCTATTTGCCCTTGAATATAGTTTTTGTTTTGTAAGAACCATATTTTACTTGAATTTCAGTGTCTAGCCAGCCTGTTCCTCACTTTGATGAAATGCATGGTAATGATGACTTAATGAATGTTTAGTAGAAGCATGAAATTAAAAGATGAAATATGCATATAGCTCTTAAAACTGTAGCAATAACATTCACATATAATAATTATAGTTACCCCCACCCCTGTGCAACTGGCATTTTGGTTGTGACAGTGAAAATCAAAGTACTGCTATGAGGAATTTCACTATCCCATTAGGTTAAATCTGGTATTTTTCTCTGTAATTTCTTCCTCTCTCTTGTACCCCCTCTTTTTATGTGCACACTCCTCTGGCTAAACAGTAACCACCAGCTATTCAGATTAAGAGAAATGGGAGGTGGTGGGATACAGGTGAAGGACAGAGAGATAATGAGAATGGTGTAGCAAGAGATGTGAAGTAGTGGGAGAAGGGTGGTAGAGTTATAGAAGATGAAGATAGATGAGTAGGAGGAGAGGCAGGTATAAATAGGCAGAGAGGTTTGGTAGTGTGATGTGCAAGCAAGAGAAAGGCAGAGGTAGAGGTGGCGAGAGGGTAAAATGATAACTAATATATAGAAAGACAGGACAGGTGAAAAGAACATTAAGGCTAAAAGAAAGGTAGAGTGAAGTGTGAGGAGTTCAAAGAGGGTAGAAAAGAAAGATTACATATAGAGAGAACAGGTGAGAAAGAGAGAGAGATGTGAGGTGAAGATGATTCAGAGACAGAGAGAAAGAGAGCAAGATAGTGCCAGTGGTGATGCAGAACTAAAAAGGTAGAGACAGACAGGTGAAGTGAAGCACAGAGAGGTATGAGGAGAGAGGAGCATAATGACATATAAAGAAAAAGAAAGATTAAGACTGTTGAGTAGTAAGAAAGTAGTAGGGTAGTATGAGAAGTGAGGCAGATATAATAGAGGTAGAAAGGGGTGAAGTGAAGAGGAGAGGTATCAAATGAGTGATGTGAGACATTTAGATATTAAGTAGCAAGGGCGAGAGGGTGGGCTAAAAGGTGTGAGATAGTGTCAGTCAGATGTGCGGTAAATAGAGAAACAAAATAGGCACCAGAGAGGTAGAGAGTTGTGTGGTAGAAAGGGAGGTTCAAAAAAGGCAAAACAAGGTGAGGTATATGGAGATGAGGTAAAGATAAAGAGGTGAGGGAAAGAGAGAGACAAGGTTAAGTAAGTGATGAAGTTGAGGAACAAAAGATTGAGGGAGGCGAGATTGAAATAGCTGTGATTTGCGGTAAAAGGGTTAGATGGAGAGATTGCATTTAGAGACATGAAGATTCAGAGAAAGACAGTTAGTGTGACAGAGAGAGGTCACATCATGGGAGAAAGATAGAGAAAGGGGCTATATAGAGACTCTCCCCTTCCCTATTTATGGCGGCCGCTGCGGGGGAGCGCGTGCAAGTCCTCTGACCTCCTGGTCTTAGAACTGCTCTGCTCCCCAGCAGCTCCCCCAGCAGCTCCTCGTGGTAGGTGCTCGATGCTGCCAAGGTCCGCTGTTGTGCCCGCTTCGCTACGCTCTGCCCCCGTTCTCCTGCTTTGCCTGCCCCTGCTCTGGTGTGTTTTTTGTTCTGTTGTATAATTAATTCTTGCCAATTCTCTTGCTTGCCAATTCTCTTGCTTTTCATACTGTTGTATTTGTATTGTTTTTGCCTGTGTCTCCTCTGGTGTGATTGTTTTGTTTTTGGCCCGTGTTTCTCCTGCCGTTGCTTCCCCTGCGGCCCCTCCCCCCTGCGGGTTCCTGCTCCTGCCTCCCAGCTGCACGTCCCTCCCCCTTCCCTATTTATGGCGGCCAAAGGCAAGCCCGTCTGCGCCCGTCTGCGACCCGGCCGCGACCTGCGCTAGGGACCCTGGATCTCGAGCCACTGCTACGACACCTCCACCCTCCTCGCACTCAACCCCGGACAGAACAACAACTGCCAGGAGGCCACGCCGAGCATGACCCACGGCCAGTTCTCCTGCCGCAACTGCTGCCAGACCTTCACCACCGCTCTGGCCACCCACACCACCAAAACCAACACCACCAACGCCCTTAGATGCATCCTCCTCAACGTGCGCTCCATGCACAGACACACCACAGAAATCTGGAACCTCCTTGACTCGCTCTCACCCAATGTCACCTTCTTCACGGAAACCTGGACCAACGCCTCCTCGGCCCCCGACATCGCCATAGCCATCCTGGATGGGCACAAGATCCAGAGAAAGTACCGCCCCAACCACCCGGGAGGATGCATTGCCATCGCACACATAAACTCTCTCCGCCTCACCACATCCAGCAAAAACTTCCCCGCCGCTAAACACCTACACTTCCAGGTCCAGACCAGCCCTAACTCCACACTCCGCGGCACCCTTGCCTACAGACTCCCCTGCCCCGAGCACTCTTCGCCGATACCATCACCGACCTCATCGCACCCCACGACATCGCCCCCACGTACTACATACTCATCAGAGACCTGAACTTCTACCTTGACAACCTCAGCGACCCCAACTCCGCCGCCCTCCGCGACAACCTCGCCAACATTGGACTGAAACAGCTGGTCACCACACCGACACACAAGGCAGGACACATTCTCGACCCCATCTTCGCTGGAGGCAGCAGCATTCACTTCAGCCACACCACGCAGCCCCCTTGGACCGACCACCACTGCGTACACTTCCTCATCAGCAAACCCAAGCCACCCGAACCTGCTCCGTGCCCCCGCATAGGAACTGGAGCAGAGTCACCGAGGAACAACTCAACGCCACCCTCAACAGCAACACCCCCTCTGCTGCAACCGACACCAACCTCGCAGCCATAGATCTCCACAACTGGATCACCAACTGCGCAGACAAGCTCGCCCCGCTGTGCAAACCCAACAAGCACCGCCCCAGCAAAGCCACCTGGTTCACCACCAAGCTCCAAGAAGCCAGACGCATCTGCAGACACCTGGAGAAGAACTGGAGAAGCAGCAAGACACCCGAAAACTACACCTCCTACAAGGACGCCCTGACGGACTACCACCAACTCATCAGAACCACCAAAAGAACCTTCATCCACAACAGAATCCTCGCCAAGTTCAGCAACTCCATGGAACTTTTCAGCGTCATCCAGGAATTCACCAAGCCCACAGCGAAGTAACGGATATCACCCCCACCCAGGACCTCAGCGACAAACTCAGCTCCTACTTCCACCTGAAGATAAAGAACCTCTACGACAACTTCAGCCACCACACACCCGTCCCCACAGTCAGCCCACCCTGCGGCAACACCAGCCAGACCACCATCTCCGCCTGGACACCTATCACGACCGAGGAGACCGCCGCAACGATGAAGAGCATCCATTCCGGGGCCCCCACAGACACCTGCCCACCCCACATATACCACAGAGCCGCCACCACCATCGCACCCATATTACAACGCACCATCAACACCAGACTCGAGACCAGCTCCTTACCCGACAACTGGAAACGCGCAGAAGTAAGGTCCCTACTCAAGAAGCCCTCAGCAGACCTTACGGACCTCAAGAACTAGCCGCCCATCTCACTACTCCCTTTTGCAGTGAAAGTCGCCGAGAAGACCATCAATGCAGAACTGATAAGGTTCATCAAAGACAACGCCATCCTCGACCCTTCCCAATCCGGATTCCGAAGCAACCACAGCACCAAGACCGCCCTACTTGCCGCCACCGACGACGTCCGCACCCTCCTCGACCAAGGCCACACCGCAGCCCTGATTCTACTCGACCTGTCGGCAGCTTTCGACACCGTATCCCACTGCACACTAACAGCAGGACTACTTGATGCCGGCAAACAAGGCACCGCCCTCGACTGGATCAGATCTTTTGTCACTGGCAGGAGCTAAAGGATCAGGTTGCCACCCTTACTCTCCGAACCCACAGAAATCAACTGCGGAGTCCCACAGGGATCATCACTCAGCCCAACCCTCTTTAACATCTACATGGCCCCCCTCGCCACCATCGTCCGACAACACGGCCTCAGCCTAATCTCCTACGCCAGCGACACCCAGCTCATCCTCTCCCTCACCAGGACCCCACCACCACCCGACTCCACTTCCAGGAAAGAAAGCAGGAGGTCACAGCCTGGATGAGCAAGAGCTGCCTTAAACTCAACTCAGACAAGACAGAAGTCCTCGTCCTCGGAACCACCCCTTCACCCTGGAACAACACCTGGTGGCCCACCGCCCTTGGCACCGCCCCGACCCCCAAAGACCACACCAAGAACCTCGGCATCATACTCGACTCCTCCCTCTCCATGAATCGACAGATCTTCACGGTCACCTCCAGCTGCTTCAACACCCTCCGCATCCTCCGTAAGACGTTCAAATGGATCCCCCCCGAGGCAAGGAAGACAGTCACCCACGCACTCATTACCAGCAGACTGGACTACGGAAACACCCTCCACGCCAGAATCAACAAGTCTCTACTACGCAAGCTCCAGACGATTCAGTACACCGCCGCCAGACTCGTCCTCGGGGTCCTTTGACACAAACACATAAGCCAACGCCTATGCAACCTCCACTGGCTGCCCGTCGAGAAAAGAGTCACTTTCAAGATACTCACCTACGCCTACAAATGCCTACACAACACTGGACCCCAGTACCTCAATGACAGAATCACCCTCCAGGTACCCAAACTAAACCTCTGCTCCACCAACCTCCTCCTCGCCAAAACCCAGCGCATCCGCAGAGCCAGAGCAGGGGGAAGATCCTTCTCCTACATCGCGGGCAAGACCTGGAATGAGCTCCCCACCAACATCAGACGTGCCCCCTCCCTGAACACCTTCAGGAAGGCGCTGAAGACCTGGCTCTTCGACTGAAACGGACCTGCTGTCCCCCCCCCCTCAGTGCCTTGAGACCCTCACGGGTGAGTAGTGCACTTAAAATCCCCTGAATGATTGATTTGAGAGATTGTTGTAGTAGAGGGATTTTAGATACATATATAGAGAAGGCTAGGCACACAGAGTAGCAGAGGCAGCTAGAGAGAGGTAAAGAAAGCAGGGTAAAGTCAAAGTGTGGTGAAGTAAGAAGAGAGATATGAGAAATCAACATAGGTAGGATAGCAAATAGGACCTGGATACCTTATTTAGTCATACAGGGTGATAAGTAGAGAGGAGATGTAGAAGGGTGTGAATTAGGTGTGGTACAAGACAGATGAGGTATAATAATATGGAGAGGTAGAGAGAGAGGTGAAGAATTGAAGATTAGGTATAACAAGAAGAAGGCATGGAGAGACAGAGGGAGAGAAGGTAGGCAGAGGGAGGTGAGGTGTTGGTCCAATGAATTTGCTCAAACTTTCTTATGACTGTGTGGCAGAGATCTGTGGATATATATTGTCACATATGTTTTTAACTTATATGTCAAACCACATAAGTGGCTAACAATGATCTGGGAGACATGGTGTAACAATGGAAGATATACAATTTCTATTAGTTCAATGTCAAATGCACAGGTTTAAACTCAGATTGATTGAACACTAATCACAGCTAAGCCAAGTTACATTTTATTAAACATTGCCTCAGGCAACAGTGCTTTCCCAGCATCTCAATATTTTGTTAATTGTTGTAAATCAGGATTAATTTGCCAAGCAGTGAGAAATCATACACTACAAGCAAATCTGTTATCAGTGAGATGGGAATAGTGTTCCTAATAATCTGTAGATAAACCTATAAAAATATAGGTCTGTAGGCAGATGAGGACTTGACAATTTAATTCTTTTTTTTATACCAAATTTTTATTGAATTTCAAAACAACACCACTTAGAAAACAATGATATCTACACCTTCTCCAGAACAGTAGATCCCAAAATAAATCCTATTCCCAAAACATGAAAGCCCGCTATTGTCCCCATATCTTTTCATGTTTGTGCAGACTGCCCCATGCAGTATATATGGGCTACTCTATTTGAGTGCACCAGTCCACTGTCGCCCTTCACTCCGACAGGGAAGGGGCGTTTGGTGAGTTCCGCCTACAAGCAATATCACGTTTAGCAATTAAGGTAGCAATCCCCACAAGTTTGCAATCGGCCTGAGTGCCCCTAATCTGGTCGACCATGCCCAAGAGAGCCACCCTGGGCATAAGTTCAAGGTCACTTTCCAAGACCTTAGAAAGCACGCATTGAATGTGTTCCCAATAGGGTTTAAGGATCGGACAGGCCCAAACCATGTAAAACAAATCTGCTGGGGACGCAGAGCTGCAGAAACAAGCAGGGTGGGGGAGCATGCCAGCACGGTATAAACGTGTTGGGGTGACATATGTTGTGTGAAGATAATTCAGCTGAATCAATAGGAGGTGAGGGGAAATGGCCAGCATGCATGGGGCTATCCTAGCCTCCCTCCAGTCAGCGTCATCTAGCTCATCAAGCCAGCCCTCCCAATGGTGTCAAAGGGTGTCAAAACTGTATGGGGCATTCAATATGAGTGAACAGTAAATTTGGGAAATGGCACACTTACCAGCGTGTCCCATTTGCCGTTTGGCCTCAAGAGGGCTAAAGTCAGAAATGTCAGTATCTGGAGAAATATTGGTCACGAGTGTGTGATGCAGGTGCAGAAATTTGGGGAGTTGCATCTGGTAGAGCTTGTAACGGTCCTGTAGGTCCTGAAAAGTCAAGATGTGATTTCTGGTCCAAACATTCCCTAGAAACATAATGCCTATCAGGTACCGTTTGCGGAAGCCTTCCAATCTCGGGGCTCCAGAGCGGGGTCATCCTAGTCATTCTACAGTTTCATCCCATAAATATCAGTGCAGACCTCCAACAAAGGAAGACCAAACGAGTGATATCGGGCAGGGTGTGCTGTTATGGCACACCATATAGGATCTTTATGATGCGGTCAAGCCCCAGAAGAGAGAACTCCCCCGATGGGTTGAGTCGTCACACCCACCAGTAAACCTGTCATTAATGAAAGTTAGTTGAGAAGCGTAATAATAGCACCGACTGTCTACCATCCCCAATCCACCATTGTAAGGGGATTGCCTACCATTGGGAAATGCGATTCGCAACAGACCAGCAAACCAAAGAAAGGAGCGAATGGCAGAGTTGAGGGTCTGAAACCAGCAGAGGGAAATCAGGAGTGGAAAGTGTTGAAATATGTATAACAAATTAGGGACAATCATCATCCTAAAGAAGGCGATGTGGCTGATCACATATAGGAGGAACGGTGTCCATCATTGGATGTCCAGTTTCATCATGGACACCAATAGGGTCAAATTGAGGTGTCGCGTAGATTTGAGGAGAAGGACGATCAGAAACTCAAGGTATTTGAGACACTTCACCGGGATGTTGGACTGCCACGAATGGGCACTCACATCTCCTTGAATTGGAACCAAAAGAGATTTGGTAGTATTCACATGGAGGCCTGAGGCCTCACTGAACAAGGTGAGGAGTTCAAGACGCTGGTGCCCAGAGGACTGGGGGCAGCTAAGAACAACAGGATGTCATCATGGTAGAGGGCAATCCTCTCCTCCTGTCCATCATCCCACCACCACCCACTAAACTGAGCATTGCAGTGGATAAGCCATGCCAGAGGCTCTATCATGAGGGCAAATAAGAAAGGAGATAGAGGACAGCCCTGGCATCTTCCCCTACAGATGGGGAAACAGCCAGAGAGCAAGCCATTGACCTCGATTTGTGCATATGGCTGGTGGTGAAGGGCGCTAATAAGGCTCTGAACGTGCTGTCCGAGTCCGGCACGTTCGAGGGCAGCCTCAAGAAATGACCAGTCCACCATGTTGAACGCCTTCTCAAAATCTATAAGGAGTAGTGCCGCCAGAGGGTGAGATGCGGTCAACCTGGAAATCGCCACCTGGACTCTCCTAATAAATTGTCTTGTGCTGTTCCCAGGCATGAAGCCACATTGATCAAGGTGAATTAAATAGGGCTAGAGTAGATTGCAGTCGATTGGCCAGAATTTCGGAATAAGGTTTAGCTTCAGTGTTAATTAACAAAATGGGCCTGTATGAAGAACACTTCCCAGGACTGTGTCCTGGTTTGGAAATGACCATGATGGAGGCCAAATCATCAATTTAATTCTTAAGGATTGATTGAATGTTGTTTGGATGAAACATTGCCTTCTGCAGATGTTAGTCCTAACTGTATGAAGTTTAGATTTCATTAAGCTCAATTCATAATAGAAAGTGTTTGGAAATACACCTCTAAGAAGAATTGTCAGGGAGATATTTTGTCAATAGTGAATTCAAGGGATTATGTGATAAAGACTAAGGTGGTAAAAATATCTCAGTCAGTGAGCATCACAAGCCAGTTTTCCTTGTCAGGACTGTGGACCTTGAGAGTAGATGATGACAATTTGTTTTTAGAGGGGTTTAAGCTTTGGAAGAGTAAGCTCATACATTTTGTAACATTTTGCAGGGAAACATTTAGGGTAGTGCTGTCGGATGTGTTTGAGTGCTTTAGGGCAACATTGGGTGTCATTGGAATTGGGGTTGTAGTGTTATTTCTTTAGTCTGCAACACAGAGTGAAGATGTTTCATGTGAAGGTTGAATAGCTATGGGTTGAGAATAGAACCTTGAGAATATAGGGATATGATCTAAAATGGTAAATTTTGAAAATTTGAGCTCTAGATCTTAAGAAGGAATACCATTTTAGAAACAGACCTTCCATTCTTATTCTTGTGAATAGGATGTCAAGAAA
This sequence comes from Calotriton arnoldi, assembly GCA_963921515.1. Classification (NCBI taxonomy): domain Eukaryota; kingdom Metazoa; phylum Chordata; class Amphibia; order Caudata; family Salamandridae; genus Calotriton; species Calotriton arnoldi. The sequence continues at coordinate 400,916 of CAWUFW010014325.1, forward strand.
TGGTCTATGGTTGATGTGTCAGAGTTTATTGTTAAGTCTAACAGCATCTAAATACAGACATTTAATTCACCCAGTGTAGGTTGGGTAACTTTTAGAATTTGTAGGGTGACTATTTCCATGCATTTAGGATGGGAGTCAGATTGTAATGAAGGTAGCAGATTGTTATTAGTAACGTTGGAAAGGAGTTTCATAAAGGCATGCTTTTCTAAAACTTTCCCAAGGAAGGGGATTTAGAGACAGGACACAGGTTTTAAAGTATAATCTATCTGCTTTTAAGACAGGAGGGGAATAAGACTTCTTCAAATGAAGAGTTGATAATGTTTAGGGTGAAGGTGGCCTGGGGTACGTTTTTATCAGGTTTCCTGTGATGGGGCAGTTAGCGTATGAGGAGGGTTTCATTGATGTCATAGTTTGTAGTATACAGTCAGTATCAAGTTGTTTAAATGTTGATCTTTTTGGAATGGTTCTTTCCTAGATTGAGAGAGTTGTTGATAGTAGGGAGTCCTTTTTTGTTCTCATTGTAGAATTTAGGAGAAGAATTACGCAATGTTGGTTGCAATTGTAGTTATGTAAAAATCAAGAGAAAAAAGGAAGAGGGAATTGGAGGTCATGACTCACACTCCTCATAAACAGTGTTACAATCAAAAGAGAGTCAACATTGAGTCATTTACTCAACTCGATGATGAAGCATGTCACTGCATAGCATTTAGTGAGTGAGAGTTCCTTTATGAAAAAAGTCTTTCTTCTACATCCATCCGGTAGGCCCACCATAGATGACTTGATGTTGACTCTCACTTCATTGTATCACTGCGACTGCAGATAGTCAAACAAGTCAAATATATATATATATTCACTGGAAAAAACAACGGTTGTAGTAAGGTGAATTTGTCAGTGTCAACAATAACATATTAAACTACAAAAACACAGAAATTCACCAATTATAGTTAGCAGCACTAACAATAAGTTGCGCTCCCATCATGCACTGCTTCTGCACTCACATGCGACATCACTCATGAAATCTCAAATGACATCATTGATGACATTAATGGCATGACTGATTATATCATCCAATGAGTGTGTTAGTTTGCTTTATAGTTTACATAGTGGTGTTTAACCACCATATTACTTCTCAACCTAATTTTGTTCTGCTTGGTTGCAGCTAATGGGTATAAGTGTTTACAAAATGTGTGTGATCCTAATTTACCATAGCACCAAAGCTGTGTAGCGGTATTGAACACTTGTAGAGGTATTGAACACGTTAAAAATGTTTGCATTCAAGAGTAACTCTGTGTGCAAGAGACAGTTGTCTTGTATTCATTATGCTCCACATAACTTTTTGGTACTGCAGAAAAAGTTTTAAACAGGAGAAAGATTCTATGTATTAGATTCTAACTTTTGTATGCAGCCTTGAGTTATTAGAGAGATTTGTGTCACCATGAAAATCTATACTTAACATGGAAGAGTGTGTGCACCAGGTACTAACCTATGTATGCATGCTTGTTTTGCTTCAGACAAAGAGCTATCTGTGAAGTTTTCACCATAGTATTAAGGGTGCAGGTAGTATGATCTTTAGCACCTTCAGATCATGGTTATTTTTGGCAAATAGTGTCTTTTTTGACAACTGTTGCATAGAATGTACACTGTTCGTAGTAGATTATTTTGAGTACTCTGTTGTGTATTTTTCATGAGAGTTTCACTGTTTGGAAACAGTGTGATATAGCATGAACTCTCTCCATAGATTAAACACTGTTTACACTACTCAGTTTCTACAGATATCAACTTAATTTCTTAATGTAGGTGTGGTGTGTGGCAGGGGTTTGATACAGATAAAAGCTGTCAGTAGTAGGGCATTTGTTTGGGAATTGGCATTCACTGTTTTGGCTTTCTCTGAACAGTTGTATACAGATTGAATACCGCACTCAATGAAGGGTTCCCATGTATCGGTGGTTGATTGTTAATGTGAACTATGCTATGTGTAAAACTATAGCAATTTATACAGCAATATGCAAGAAAATGACGCTTGGATGATGTCATCAGTGAAATCTTTTGAGATGTCATCAGCGATGTCATAAACGATGTCATAGAGCATGTCATGAGTGACATCATATGTGAGGTCATAAGCAATGCATGGCGGTGTGCACGTTATAGTTAGCTCTTCAGGCTTAGGGCCTTATTATGAGTCTGGCGGTCCACGGCCCGCCAGACTCACGGTGGCAGTCTCATGACCGCCCTATTACGACTAGGAAGATCAGGCTGCCCTAGGACCACAGCAACCGCCACGGTCCACCAAGCATATTACGAGTTTCCTCTCTGCCGCAGTTTTCATGGCGGTGAGGCTTCCATGAAAACCGTGGCAGAGAGGAAACAAAGAATGTCCTACAGGGCCCCTGTAGCCTCAGGGACTTAGTGTGCAGGCAGGGAGGCACGTGTTGTGTCCCCCTGTGTGTATGCACCCCAGTTCCTGCATGGCATGGACTTCAGCAGTCCATGCCGTGCAGGTACTGCCTTTGACGTTCCCATTGTGGTACCTGTTTCTTAGGCGCCGCCCCATAAACGCCAAAGAACCACTCGTCAGACCAGGAGAAAACTCCTGATTTAGCCGGCGGTTTGTACACGGGTTTGGTGGTGCATGCGGTTCCGCTACCGCACCACCAAACTCGTAATGAGGCCCTATTACTGGTGAATTTCTGTTTTTTTTAGTTCAATGTTTATGTATTTTATAACATAAAGTAAAATGTTTATGCCACACGTAAAGGCAACCCCATGCCACACACATCCTTTGGTTGTGCACGACGTGGGGTTGGCTGCTGGGCCTAGCTTGCATCCACTCCCTGCAGACAGCCAAACCCACACTGCGCATGGCCTTTCTCTATGCGCCCCAGTGGATTGGCCACAGTGCTGCCTGGCCTGTGGCCGAGCCCAGTGGCCAACCCCCTAGTAGGTAGCCAACCCTCCCGTAGGCAGCCAACCCCCTGCAGGCAGCCAACGTCTCCCTCCGAGCCTTATCAGGCTCCGGGGACCTCAGCCTCTGTTACTGAATACCATAAAAACACTGCTCTCACCCGAGTGATATTAGGCCCCAGGAACCCCATCCGCTAAGTCTTCATTTTATAGAAAATGTCGGGGGGATGCCCTGCCCCCTCCTCGAGCTATATTAGGCTCCTGTGACCTAATCCCCTGGGTCCAAATTTCATAAAAAGGTGAGGGGGCCACACAGCCCTCCTCCCTGAGCTTTATTAGGCCCTGGGGACCTCATTTTCAGGGGCCAAAACCAATGAAAAAGAGGAGGGGGCCACGCAACCCCCTCCATGAGCCTTATTAGCCTTGGAGACCCGATCTCCTTGGGCCAAAGTACATAATTAGGGGAAGGGGCATGCAGTCCCCCTCCTTGACCAATATATGGGCTTGGGGGCCCCAGTCCCTGGGGCTAAATGCAATTAAACAGGTATAGGGCCATGAAGCCCCCCTCCTCAAGCCTTCTTCGTCCCCGGGTACCACATCCCCCTGGGCAACATGTAATGAAAAAGGGGAGAGGGGCATGCAGCACCACTCTTTGAGCCTTTTTTAGCTCCAGGGACCCCATTACCCTGGGGCCACATGTAATTAAAAAGGGAAGGTGCATCATGGCCCCCTTCTTGAGCCTTAATAGATCCCGTGGACCCCATCCCCCAGGGCTGAAATGGATTATTTGGGGAGGGGGCATGGACATATAGCCCGACTCCCTGAGCCTTATTGGGGCCCAACCCCTGGGGCCAGAGGTGGGTGCCCCACTGCCCATCTGGGGCACCCTCAAACCACAAGTTGGGGCAGTGCAGGAGAGCACCAGGGCCCCCGAGGCCCCAGCCAGCCGGTGAGAGTTCCTCTGACCAAGCTTTTCAGATATGCAATTATTTGTTAACCTTCATTTATCTAAATTACTGAACGGATTGACAACAAATCACAAGAAGCACAATCTGTAGGCCACGATTTAGCTTCCTTCCAAATTTGCTGTAATTCCGTTCAGAAGTTTTTGGTGCAGCACTGCCTAAAAAAGTCAATGGAAAATCCATTGGAATATTTGCTTTTGGGGACCCCTCTTTTATCTCTGCCCTCGATTGACAGATCTCCCCGAAACTTACCAGGAAGGAGCTGAGATAAACTTTTCTTTGGAAATGTTATGAAGATTTATCATGTGGCACCAAAAGTATTAGCAAACCAAAAAACACTTGTCTACGGAAAAGCAATCCTAACTATAACTACTTAGTGGTGACCACCACTTTAACTACCCAGTGGCGACCTCTACTTTTCAACTCGTCATGTTTTCAACTCACGCTTTGCCATGCTGTCCTCAATAATGTAATTTTAGATGCTGCAGTAATGTTATCAATGATGTCATAGAACATGTCATGAGTGATGTAATATGTGAGTAAATTGGCAGTGCATGGTGAGGGCGTGAGATATAGTTACGTTAAGGCATGAATTATTGTTACTTGAGATAACTATAACTGGTGAATTTCAGTTGTTTTGTTTGCTTAAAATAGTATGTTTTGACTGAAATTTTCACCTAACTATAATGTTCCTTTAACCTTTGTTTTTTTCAATGAATTTCCAAGTTGTTTTTTTTTTATTATAAAGTAAGATGTTATTACAATTTCTAACTATAATGTCACTTTTACATTTTTTTTGCAAGTGAATTTTTGTGTTTTAAGTAAGTTGTTCATTCGCTGTGTGTGGCATGAGGTTGGCGCAAAAACCCTTTTTCTATTTTTTGGGGCATTCTGTTGATCCGTGGATTCACCGCGATGACCCTTTATATCTTATTTTGTTTAATTTTTTAGGACTTTGGGGCTGAGAAATCCCTGAATCCTAAGATGGCTGTCACAACTTTTCCTTCAGGTTGAAGTCAGCGAATCACAATGTTTGGTTGAGCTTGAGGATCAATTTTCTAGGCATGGGCCAAGGTATAATTAAAAACATTGTTTTATGTTTCTGTCTGGAAAAATGCTAGCATAATTAATTACAATTATTGTTCACTCAGTTTTCAAAATCTGATTTAATTATAATGTCAGAAAACTTTAGTGGCAAAGTAACTTTATATAAATGCACTTTGCGCTGCAGGAGACAAATCAGGCTTTTTTGGCACTCATCTTGCCTCCGGAAGCTTAATATACATTCCTTGCTGGAGCTAATGGCCTAACTCTTTCACCAGGAAGGCAGGGATGTTGTGAAGCACTGTTCACTTAGGTGGGATTAGCCATCTGGGAGGGAGACAGGAGCAGTTGGCAGAATAAAGAGCTTTAATACTTCCTCTTTTGACTTAGAGATCACAAATGGTGGTGACATGCTCTGTTGCTATTCACTACCAGTACCCTCCTCGACTTTCAGTGCCTCATTTATGAGGAATTAACATAGGGCAGTGCCACAAGCCTTCTTGCAGTGCTGCCCTACACCAATGTGAAAAGGCAGGAATGCACCGTATTTATGAAATATGGTGCATTCCTGTCCTTTACCCCTGCACTATGCAAAACTTGCTGCCTGCGCCAATGTAGACACCCTTGCACCGTGGTGCAAGGGTGCCTCCGTTGCATTCAGCATTGTTTTTGTGCAGGAAGTGGCACCTTCCTGTACAAAAACAATCCAGAGAGGCATTTTCCTCTTTCTACACATGAAAAGAGAAAAAATTAGGAGAAATACAAATATTTCTCCTCGTTATGCCAGCTCTAGGGAGGAGCAAGATTTTGGCACTACCCCAGGTTTACGTGATTAGGTAAATATGGGGCAAAGTCAAAATCTATGGGTGTTGCGTGGGAAAACCCACTGCAACGCCCATGAAACAACTCCTTGACATAGAGTAAGGCAAGGCAGCGACTTGGGCTGCTTTGTCTTACTCCATATCTATGAGGCCATGCAAAGCCACACAGAGTGGCTTTGCGTCACCTCATAGATATAATTCAGAGGCTTGCGTTACTGAAGCATCAAAACAAAAAGTGATGCTCCAGTGGCGCAAGCCTCTCATAAATAACCCCCTTAGTCTCCAACCCCAGAAAGAGGGAGAATAGGTTTTGTCCTTGACAGAGAGAAATTCACCTCATCTAATTGGGTATGATTTAAAAGGAGACACAGGCCATTTTGGGGGAAGATACAGTTAGCCATCTTTGTGTATGGGCTTTTGGGAATTTTTACAGTAAGACGAAGTGTATGTGCTACAAAAAGAGAAGGTCATAGGGCAATATTGGGTACAAAGAAAATGGTGAGTCACTGGCTGGTGCACAGGTTAAGATTTGTGAACCACTACTATCGCCTCAGAGCAGCCCTGCACCTGGGAAGACAACACATCAGGAAGAGGAATTGCTTCTTTGTTTCTTAAGGGCTGGATCTGACAGGGGACTTGAAGCTCCTCGAAGGGGAGCATTACCTGTCCCACCTGAATAGAAGCCCCTGGCAAGGATTATAGTCAAACAAGAGAGGAAGTGCTGAAAAAGGTTGTGGTGGAAAACTACAGAGGCAGGCCTATGGAAGTACCCAATCATTGTCTATTATATTGGATAAAAATAGCACCCCTCCACAAACTCCTCAGCATATTCTTACACCTGGAAGAAACATCAGATGAAAGAAGCATTCAACATGACTTGCCAATTAAGTAGTCCTATCTCCTGCTGTGAACCTATGGACTACGAGTGGTCTCCAAGGAAAAGCTGAAGAACCAGTTGCCAGATGGGATTGGGCTGCACCAAACCCCATTTTGGAGAACTAGCTGGAGATGGACCTGGGGCCTACAAGCTTTCTCTGTGGGCCTAGAAATTGTAGGGGACACCAGGAGTGACTGTTTCCAACATTAAGAAGACTTAAAATTTTGCAAATTATTTGACTCCTTGAGCACTGAGACATGGTACAAAAGCTCCCTTAGACTGGTGCATCCTTGACATTGAAGGATTTTCAATTTGGGACACTTGGAGATTTCTCTATTTGAGGTTTAGCCTACTGCCATAAGGAAGGAGCCAATCCTGTGGATCCTATATCAGCTACAGCCTCCTGTCTTGCAAAGCTGGAGAAATCTGAGAGGCAGAAAAAAGACAAAGTCCAAATGTAAGATTTATGGCATGGGTGAGGTGACTAATTCATGTCAGCTGTAAAGCATTCTGGGCCAGGTTTATCAACACTTTGCACTGGTGCAGTCACTGAAAGTGATGCAAACTGGTGCAAAGTGTTGATTTATTATTTACCCTCCAGCACCCTCCAGCACAAAACATCGTTTGAGCTGGAAAGATTCCTTAATGTGATGTAAAGGAAGGCTATTCACAACTTTGCGTCAAAGGGGGCATTCCATGGATTGTACATTGGTGTTTCCATCCTACCACCAAAGGTTTATGACGCAAAGTCCTATCTACTAACATTGAGGCTCCGCCTGCTTCTCGCTTTGCCCTATTGGAATAAACTGAAAACCAAAAAGAAATAAACGCGCCATGGTAAAGCTTTAAACCAGTGAGACCTGTAAAACATATTTGACCATTGCACCATTATCTCAGCCTGGAATCATGCATAGGTCCAGTGTATCAGAAACATTGGCTTTGAATGGCACTTTCGCATTTCTATGTGCTTTTTGCCTTCCAGCTTTAAAAACCCTTTGGTATTTGGTACACTTAATCCACTGTTAACCATTATTGTGTCATTTTGCTTATTACTTCTTTCTTTTTATCTACATTATTCGAAATTTGTATTATATTGTGTTCCTAACTTTAATGTTTTTTTATCTTAGCTTAGAGTTATCACACCTTTCAGTGGGGGAAATGCCTTAGACTTGTGCCACACCTACCAGGGTTGAGCGCTGTCTCTTATTGAAATGTATTGTATCCCAACAAGGTTATCTTTTAATAAATTGGTAGTGTCACTAGAACACGGATTAATAACTACTGTCTATCTAGGTTCAGTAAGGCTAGCCATTCAGTTAAGGCCACCATCATTTAAAGATGCCTCTTCTGCCTTCTCTGGAATAACTTTTTTTGTTTGTGAATCTAAATGATTGAGCATTCCAGCACTGACCAAACTTCACATATTTAAACAATTACAACATCGTCTGTTATTCTAATGCGATGCACTATGCTAATCTTTGGTTACATGCATATAATATGCCTTGCACCTTTCAGACCCCACCAATCACATGAAGTCATGAGTAATGATCACTAAATCAAACAAAGAGTATTCTAACAACCTGCACAATATTCAGGACCTGTCAAAATAAGATAAACAGACAACGTGATCAAAGATTGCAACAGTAAACATACCTTGGCCCTCAGTTTAAGACTGTCAGGACGGTTGTACTACAAATATTGACAACAGAAATATCATCCCATACAAATATTGACACCACAAGGTCATAAGACAAAATATAGAACATGCATTCAGCCTGTGCAAAATGACAACATATCGAAACCAAAAATATTGTTAATACAAATATCTCAAATGAACAATATCGACAAGAAAAATATCGTAACCCATAATATCAACCTGCCTAGATTTGACATTACAAACCATTAAAATATTGACAACCCACAACATCAACATTAAACAAATTACAACTTTTAACACACTACTACCACACTTTTAATACAGTATTAAACAAATACAGACTAATTACTGCTGTGTAGTTCTTATAGTACCCCTGCAGGACCTGCGCGTTTGGATAACATAAACCGTGGGTTTGGGGTTAGACTGATTCTGTGCACCCCCACTGCATATGTTAGCTGGATTTGCATTAGCTAGCTCACAGTGCCACTAGAATCTCCTCTTATCGGGGAGAGATTAGTTTCTGGCAACCTTAGATCATGACAACCCTGATCCCTCAGAATCGTGGAAACAATGTACTACTTTTCGCTCAGTCACTCGTGCTTACTTGTTCGGTTTGTCTCAGAGAGTTACACAGAATAAACAGTCTGGGCGTTTCAATAAGTATTTATTGAACAGTTGTTATTCTAGTGTAAAATATATGTGCTGCAGCAACCAGCAGACAATAGCAGAGATATATTATCAGCAGTACGATCAAAGTGAAAGGATAGTACAGTTCTACCATATTGCAATAATCATGAATACATACATGAATATAAAATGCGTAATAGAATGTCACCCAAAAGTGCGCGTACTCCTACGATGCCTAACTAGATGTACCTAAGTGTACCTAGCATGTGTGTAGGTCTAAAAGCCTAAGAGCCAAGAATCCTTCTAGGATTTAGTCGAACCCCCATACCTGAATAGAGAGAGTGTGGGACCCCGTCCTGGTCTCGAGTTGGACACCCCGCAGGGGCTGTGTTAGACCGCTGTCAGCTGGAGCGACTGCATGCAGGAGCCTCAGCGTCACTGGTCAGTGTGTCAGCATGGAAGTCTCGGTTCCCTCTATCTTACCGTGGCAAGATGTGGTGTATTTATACCCTAAAGTGTCTCGTCAGTCAGTATGGTTTGTATTTGTCTTTGTTAGACATGAGGAAGACGTCAGGGATGAACTTTGTACATACATATTATGCGGGAGATGTAGCTGGTGAATGTTCATGCATAATTTATGAGTACATTGTAGGCCTGTGTTCGGGAAAGACCTTGCACTGTTCTAACCACAGACTAGATAACGTTCAACCCTCAGAGTTCGTTGTGTACTGTAGGGAACTAATATAGGTGAAAGATCATGCCTATATTAGGGCATAGGAGATCATGACTATAATAGGGCATAGATGATTATGACCATAATAGGGCATATACGAGTATGACCATAATAGGGCATATACGATTATGACCATATACGGCATATATGAACGTGTCTATATTAGGGCCTCTATACGAAACGTAACACCCACTCCACTTTTGAATTGGATGACAATGACCATACTTAAAATCTGGACAATTTAATTTTTTCCCTTAAAAACAGCTAAAAACATGGTTTAAAAGGACAATGAAAATGTTTAAAAATTTAAAAAATCAGCTATTTATTTAGTTGCCACTTGAAAAAGTTAATTCTGTCTCACTCACAAAAGTTGCATTACTTCAAGCAGGAGAAAGTCACTCTTTCTCAAGTAAAAGTGTCAATATAAGGAAAGTTCCAAATTTAGTTTGTTTATTTATGAAACGAAGTGGAGAAGCCGAATTCTTTCCCAGGACGTGATGAGCCAATTCAAGATTAAGTGTCCTGGCTAGGAGATACAGCATAATCGGTGTTAGCTACTGCAGATGATAAATCCAACACCTCACAGAGAACATCAATCGCACATAGATGGAATTCAGCACTACCAACAGTCGGTGCTGCGGCAGCTCAGGCAGTTGTTACCTGAGTGCCTGTGGAGGAGCCACCTAACCCACCAGGAGCAAACAGCACCTGTGGATTCTCAAGGAATGCGTTCATCAGAATTGGAAGACGCTGGGGACAATGCAGAGCATGGGCCTTTAGGGGGGTCCAGCATAGCATCCATGTCCGGAGGCATATCTGATGGAAACGTTAGACAGAGATCCAACGTGCATTCTTCTCCACAAAACAGGCATCGAAGAAGAGGTAAGATGCAGTCCACCCAGACTGGTCTAAACGATAGAAACCAAGAGGCGTTCAGTTCTCTTAGGCAAGGTATACCCAGAAGCTTCCCCATTGCGTTCACGGCATTTCCGCTTCATGAGTATGTTCACCATTTCTTCGGAACTTGGGCCATCCATTGCGTAGCAGTAAGATTACAATCAGGACTCCTGCAATTAGGAACAGGATAAGCGGGAGACCTCCAAAGACGCTTCCCAATACGGAGTGTATAAAATTTGGGATTACTCCGAGGACCGTCTGAAAGGTGCTTAATAGTCCTGACCCTATGGTCTTAAATAGGTGTACGATACCGCTCGTATCAGACATGTTAAAGATACGACCCACCATTTCTGCGAAATGAAAGGGGCATTTCGTACGTATGAGTGCCTGTATCTCAGTCGAGGTCCTTGCAACTTGAAGTTCAAAGATTTCTCGAGCGGAGGTTAAGGGTACGGGTTGCTGTAAAAGCATGGCTTTCAGTCTGCTCAAAGTATCAAATCGTATGAAGGAAACATTCAACAAAGGCCATAATGGCACCTCCCTGACTGTGTTCAGTGGCGGAATTAATACTTGCATACAGCAAGTAACCCTGGAGTTAACAGTGACCAGATAGGCGACACCCAGAAGCATCCCACAGCAACCTTGATCATTTAGCATTAAGTAACTCCCATTCAAGACCAGCTGGAAAACCGGTGTGATCTTGGCCGCTGGGGTCCCTGACAGGTGACACGATAAGTTCGCTACCGAACCACTACATGCTCCGTGCAAAGAAATATCCTGACACATGAGAGAACCGCTTAAAGCGTTCTTGCAGTTTGTACCACTTAGATACACTTCTCGATCCCCGCTCCGGCATCGATATCTGTAGGGTAACTCCCAAGTTTCCTTGATGTATCCCTTACCCATTTTTAGGTCTCGCCTGAGCCAGCGCATGCGCTGCACTGGCGAAACATTTAGTGAGTGGGCTTTAAAAAGCCGACCACAGCTTTTTGTGTGGCATAGAGCGTGCGGTTACGCGCACAGTTATGAGCAGAGGCACCATCTGGCTTTCCTCTCGCTCTCCCAAGGGCGTGCGCCTCGCTCCGCCTCTCTGTCTTGCTCGTGCTTCAACTCCCTCCCCCTCACCCACCGCAGAGCGCGTCTCGCGGCCGCGCGTCTTGTTTCATGTATACAGGTAATTGCCTTTGATTTCACGTCAAAAGCTTGTTTTTCAAAGGCATCGTACTTTTCTTTTGTATGTATTTATTTACACTGGAAATTGACTGGTAATCTTGTTGCTTTCAGCATTCCACAGAGTGTTTTCATTTTCAATCCCCCCGTCGCCTTTTCCCCTTCCCAATAAACCCCAGCCAGATCGCCCTCACATCCAAACATGCTTTATTTAAACACTACAGAGTCCATATTTTTGCTGCCCCCACCTAACGAACCTGCAAGCACTTCTCCTTTCAATCCTTGTATTTTTATATAATTGAAACAAAGGTTTCAAAGCGCTTTACATGAGCACTAGTTCCTTTACAGAAATTTGCCCAGAATCACAGGATGTAGAGCCTCCGCCGATACTCAAACCCGATTCCCCAGCTTTAAAGTCCGGGCACTAGCCATTACTCCACATCCTGTCCCCTGTCTTTTGTTTTTGCCATTCTGTCAGTCACTCTTTTTTGCCTCTGACTCCGAGAGGAAAGAACAGTTGATTCAGGGCAGAGACCTTCATTCGTGCTATATAAAAATGCAAAACAAAGGATGAATAATCTGGTGAACGTACATCGCGCTGCCTAAAGTATCTACAGCCTAAAAGCTGCCATCTGGGGGCATTTTACGCCAAAGATGGTCACAGAAGCTGCATCAGAACTCCTCCCCCCTCAGAAGATATCAGGCACACATTTACACACTCCTGAAGGCTTCAGGAAGATGACAAGTGTTGCAGAAAATACATATTTGGGAGCATTGGGATTACATGACCAAGCGCCTTCATTTGAGCAAACTTTTTAACCAGCAACAGTCAAGGAAAACAAAGCACTACCCCAACAGTTTTTAGCCACCATTAGCACATTTCTGGTAAATGATGTTTTTAGAGAAATGCAGATCAAAAACAGAAGCCTGTCACCTCATTCCCCCCTTCCACCCCAGCCAGATCGCCCTCACACCCAAACATGCTTTATTTATTTCCAGCTTTATTTGCGCTTCAACGCCCCTCCCCCTCCCCCACCACAGAGCGCGTCTCGCGGCCGCGCGTCTTTTTAATGTATGTTGGTCCGTTCGACTCTTTTTTTTTTTTTTCCGTCTGCTCATCAGCACGGCTTCGCAGACGGCGCACTTTATGTTTTAGACATATTGATATCAGGTTAGCCTTCACTTTCTCTTTGTTCGCTGCCTGTTTGTTTGTGGCTTTCACCCTCCCTCCCAGCACTCGAAGCCCTCCCCCACCCTCCAAGCACACATGCAGCTGCGGGTTTCTCACGGCAGAGAGACCTCACACTATGAACCCTCCCAGAACCCAGCGTGCACTTTTAAGTCATTACTGTCGCTGTGTTAGTTCAGTTGCACCAAGTAATCTGAACCTGGACTTCAGCTCCCAGAATGCATCAGGTGGTTAAATTAAAATAAGCAGAACTGGGCTGCGATATTGGTTACACCGAGTCACCCAGCACCTTACTCCTGTGTCTGTGCCGCTTGCCAGGAAGTGCACCAGTCTATATGTTTTTGTCCAAAATATTCAGATGTTTTTTGTAAAGGCATAAATATGGAAATGTCCTCTTTTTCTGACATTTTTCTATTCCAAAGTGCAGCCTCAGGGACTGAGAGGAAAAAAAGGTTAAAAATACGAAAAATAAATAAATTACATAATGCAAGACAGGGTGGTTGCAAAGTGGCCAGATTTTATTGGCAACCACACACATTTGCGCCACTTTACAGAGCTTGTCAGTGAAGCGCTAATTTAATTTTCTCTTTATTTAATACATTGTTCAGTTATACATAATATCATCAGCTTTTATTTTGCGTCTGGTTTAAAATATTTTAATTAACTATTTATATGGCTTGCGGGCACCCTTACAGCGCGCGACCAAAACAGCATTAGTTATTTACTCCTGCACGGCTTTTATTTTGCGTCTGGTTTAAAATATAATAATTAACTATTTATATGGCTTGCGGGCACCCTTACAGCGCGCGCACCAAAACAGCATTAGTTATTTACTCCTGCACTGCTTTTTTTTTACGTGTGCTTTAAAATATTATTAGCTAGCTATTCTCACACATTATATGTTACATGGATGCATCACTCAGCGCCACTACAGCATCACTGAGCACCACCACAGCATCACTCAGGAACACCACAGCATCACTCAGCATCACCACAACATCACTCAGGAACACCACAGCATCACTCAGTACCACCACAGCATCACTATGCGCTACCACAGCATCACTCAGCGCCACCACAGCATCACTCAGCACCACCACAGCATCACTCAGTACCACCACAGCATCACTATGAGTTACCACAGCATCACTCAGCACCACCACAACATCACTCAGCGCCACCACAGCATCACTCAGCACCACCACAGCATCACTCAGCACCCCCACAGCATCACTCAGCACCACCACAGCATCCCTCAGGGCCACCACAACATCAATCAGCGCCACCACAACATCACTCAGCGCAACTACAGCAACACTCAGCACCACCACAGCGTCACTCAAGCCCACAATAATATCGCTCAGGGCCACAACAGCATCACTCAGCGCCACCACAGCATCGCTCTACACCACCACAGCAACACTCAGCACCACCACAGCATCACTCAGCGACACCACATTATCACTCAGGGCCAACACTGCATCACTCAACAACACCACAGGATCACTCAGCACCACCACAGCATCACTCAGCACCACCACAGCATCACTGAGGGACACAACAATATCACTCAGTGCCACCACAGCATCAGTCAGCACCACCACAGCATCACTCAGCACCACCACAGCATCACTCAGGGCTAGCACAGCATCGCTCAGCACCACCACAGCATCAGTCAGCACCACCACATCATTACTCTGCACCACCACAGCATCACTCAGGGCCACCACAGCATCACTCACCTTCACCACAACATCACTCAGCACCACCACAGCATCACTCAGGAACACCACAGCATCACTCAGGAACACCACAGCATCACTCAGTACCACCACAGCATCACTCAGCGCCACCACAGCATCACTCAGCACCACCACACCATCACTCAGGAATACCACAGCATCACTCAGTACCACCACAGCATCACTATGCGCAACCACAGCATCACTCAGCGCCACCACAGCATCACCCAGCACCACCACAACATCAAACATTGGCAAAGTCAATAGCTCTACCTAAACACTTATAAGGCCCCCCAATGCATAGCCGATAGGTCTCGCCTTTGGGACATTATAAGTGTTTAGTTATCCAGCACAATATCCTTGATTAAACAACATCAATTGTTGCATGGCTAAACACTTATAAGGTCCCAAAAGCGAGACCTATTGGCTATGCCAATGCTTGTTTCATATTTGCCTGCCTGCCTCTGCTCAAGGCAATATTGAAACTGAAACGTAGTGACCGGCAGAGTGATTTGGCCATGAATTAGCCATTCTGTTGATGGTGATTCAGCTACAGTGAATGGTAACCTTTCCAGTTTCTCAATACGCAGCATTGTATATTTGGCTCCTCTCTGTGCCATTTCTGGCTGTTTATCAGTTAGATTGTATTCTGAAAACAGAGACGTGGTGTTTATAAAATGCCAGGGCACATAGCCTGCACGCAAAGATTGCAGCGTCCAGCTTAACATCATATTAGAACGTAATTGGGATTGCCCGTGTTGTAACAAGGCCAGATCTTGTTCTAATATGTCGATTGCCGAAGACACAATGTTGCCTAAGGAGTAAATCCTGGAGGTCAAAGTTGTTAACCCATTGTCCACTACAGCTAATGCCTTCTCTAGGTTAATACGGTCTATTTCCCGTACTCTTTCTGCGGCCTCCTGTTGGGATATTTTCCAGTTTTCATTATAATAGGCATAAATGCCAGCATATATGAAACGTTTCTGACGTGTTTTCCTTGGGCCTGACAAGAAATCCTAAGGTCTACATCAGGTGTGAGTAAGGTCAAGTGATGTTTACTTCTGTGAGTGTTGAGGTCTCTAGCCAATCAAGGCACAACTTCCCAACACTATAGGATGTCACTACCCTGGGTGTTGTCTCTGTACATAGCGTGTATCTGGCCTACTGATACTAAACCCCTCGGCTACACCTTGGTATCTCTGTTGACATGTGTTTGTGTCAACGGGCCAAATCAGCCATCCTGTCCAATTGGGATCTGACCTGTTGTACTGGAGAATGTCATCTAATCTTACCCCATGTATAGTTGAATTCTGCCCCCCACCCATCTGTGATGATAGTGGAAATCCGGGTGAATTAATTTCCTTGTTCTTGGCTAGTCCAAGACAGGATGTCTGTTGCACAGTGTGAGAAGTTGGCCTGGTATATGCTGTCCACTAATTATAGTGGGCACCTTGCACCAGTCCAAACAACCCCTTATTGGAGATAGGTTAAAGACAACCTTATTGAAAGCTATCCTAGTGGTAGCTATGGAGAGCAGCCTTCAGGCTAAGTCTTGAAGGAATGTAAAGCAGCTTGTTTTACCAGTCTATAATCTCTTGAGTGACCAAATGAAGAGCACCACACCAGGTATATATTCAAAATATATGTATTTATTGCTAAACACACCCCTCTAGTCTCTTTATGAGGCTAGAGTTCGAAATACATAAGTTATAAGATCTTAAATCACAGTAATAGCACAAATACACGTTTGGGCCCTAGGGGCGTACCAAACCATATACCAATAAAGTGGTATGCGAACCACGACTGAACTAGACACTAGGCCTAGAGCCTCTAGAAGTGCTTGGACCACAAGGAACCACCCAAGGTAGTGACACAGGGGACCCACGGGAGACCGCGTGCAGTGTAAATACACAACCGCGATACGCCGTTAACTTCTATGGAGAAAGTCGGGATCGGGAAAATAGAGGAAAGGGACACTTAAAAGAGGACTAGGACAAAACCCTTTGAGATCTAGGACTTTGAAGAGTCTCTACCCACGGGAGCACCGGAGTACTCGTGTTACCTCACCCAGGGAAGCCGGGTGCATAGGTGCCTTTCGGGGTCGGGTTTCGTCGTCGATTCGAATGGCGATCTGCTGCAAAGTGCTGCTGGCGGCCAAGAGAAAAGTGTCCGGGTGGATCCAAGAGTGGATCGGAGTTCTGAGTGAACCTGAAAGCAGAGGGGACAGAGTCTGGGTCACTAGCCAGTGACCAGGAAGGCGATGGACAGATGCCCACCGATGTCGAGTGCTTCAGGTGCGTTGACGGTCGTCTTGACTCTTCAGCCACGAGGTCCGGGAGGCGTTGTCGGCAACCAGGAGCAGGATTCGGGCTGGTGCTCGATGTCTGTCGAGTGCTGAGGTGTCGGCGACCGGATTGAACCCAACAAGCCTTGGCAACGGCAAGTCTCGAGTAAGATGTAGATCGTCGATGGTGCAGACCAGCAAGGTCTGTGGAACTCACCCAGCGAGGGTAAGTGAGGGCAGGCCTGGAGCAACCAGGATGCCAAGTAAGGAAAAGATTGGCCTTCGTTAAGGGCTACTAGCCAACGGGCTAGCGACCGCGAAGGAGCCTCGTGACGCCGCACGTGGAGCTGGCTTACAGGACACTCGTGGAGTGGGGGCCAGTGATCTTCGGTGCAGGTGGTGCTGGAGGCTAGGGCTACTCGGAGCCCAAAGCACGACTTCTTGGGAGACCCAGAAGATGGTGCACTTGCAAGTGTGCTCGGTGTCCAGGGTCACGGTCTCAAGTCACCCACGATAGCCACGGGCCTCAGCTTTGCTGGGGACTCAGGAGTAGCCTCGGGGAAGTCTGAGAATCCACCTCTGGTGATGCGATGACTTCGGCGTCCGACAGGAGCTTCAGAAATGCGAACCGGACAGATGCTTCTTTGGTGCCTGCCAAGCAGGGAGTCACTCCTTGACCCCAAGGGAGATTCTTCAGTCCTCTAATCGTGAGTAGAGCGTCGAAGGTCCAGGATTCAGTTTCAGAGTTTCGTCCAGGTATAATCTAAAGTCCTAAGGACTGGGTTCCTACCTTTATTCTAAAAATAGGGGTTGGACTACTCTGTGGCCCCACCTATGGGTGGGTCAGGGCAGAGGGGTGGCTACACCCCTTTCCCTTTGTCCAGTTCGCGCCAAAGCAGGGGCTGCAAGCCCTGATCCGGTTTGAACTGGGGTATGCACAGGGACACCAAATGTGCCCCCAGTGCAGGACTTCAAAGCACCCGAAAGTGCTCCCGCCCAGCCCCAATACACATTATCCTGTCTGGGGAGGTGGTCACACCTCCCTGGGACAGGAAACCTATTGTCCAGGCCTCCCCTGCCGGAGTTTCGTCCAGCAGCAGGAGGCCAGACTCGTGTCTGTGGCAGCAGCATCCATTTTGTGATGCCAGGGCTCTGGAAAGAAGTTACCGGACTCGTCAGAGTTAACATGTCTTTCCCTCTAGAAGGGTGGAATGCTACCCCCGCCGCCAGGATTGGCGGGGGGTAGTATTCCAAGATGTTTGACACCAAACACGACATGTTTAGGTGCAGCCATTCCAAAGTTAGCATTTTACCGCGAGGATATAATGCGCTTAAGAGTATATGGTCAGGCTGCACTACAAACAGCATCAGAGATGGTCTCCGAACGCTGCAGAGGGGCCCTGCTCATGCAGGGGCACCCTCTCACATAGGAACCATGCACTCTGCCTTTAGGATTGATAAGGCCTGCCTTAGGAGTGACTTATAGGTTTATATGTGTGTATGTATTTCGTGATATAGGTAACCTATATCACAGTAAGGAGTGCATGCACCACCTTACCCAGGCTGCAGTAGCAGACCTGTGGTGTCAGTTTGGATGGCCTTCCAGGGGTGGCATAATACATGCTGCAGCCCCTGGCAGGCCTCTGAGGTACCTATGCCCTTGGTACATAGTATACCATATACTAGGGACTTATAAGGGCACTCCAGATCCCAATCAGTGATGTGCCTAAGGCACATGGAAACCATTTTAGAGAGGAAGCAGCTAGGCTGGGGTTCTGATTAGCAGGGCCCCAGCCAGACTAATGTCGAAAAACAGTGAAGCATCAGCAAAAAGTGGGGGTACCCATGTGAAGCAGATCCTACTCTCCTACACAACCCCCCAAACGTAGGGACATTAAACTAACCTTGCCCAGTTAAGTCTTCATGTTCTAAGTGGAAATACCTAGAGAGTCCATCTGCATTCGCATGGTTACTCCCAGGCCTATGTTCCACTGTAAAGTACATCCCCTGTAGGAAATGGACCACCTAAGCAGTTTGGGGTTTTCACCCTTCATTTGTTTTAGCCATAAGAGG